>VVIT01000013.1:638359-1036344 GCA_009806525.1 Sanghuangporus sanghuang | reverse complement strand
CAAAGGAGCTCCTTCTTACAACCTTTATGAGAATGACGAGTCATTGCTATCCTAGGTAAGTCATTAAATCTTCCCTGTAGTGCTCGTGGTGTACTGAGTATATGTTATGATTGAATATGAGATATCGCTCCTCTGAGACCTGGGCACGTACTGGTGATTCCTAAAGAGCATTATTCACATTTGTCTGAATTACCGGAAGATATTGCTGGTGCGCTTGGGAAAGCTGTTACGAAAATCGCGAACGCGTTGACTAAAGGTGCGATTTAGACAAAGAAGCTTTCTTGATTTTGGCTTTGACTGAGAAATGGTGTATCTTGTAGCGATGAATAATAATGGACTCAATGTTGTCTGTAATCAGGAATACGCTCAAGCGGTACCTCATGTAGGCAAAAAACCTCTTGTTAGACTGTCATCCGGGGTATGCTGAAGAAACGTTTGTCTCAAGGTACATTATCATATCATTCCCGCTCCAACTTTCGAAGCCACGTCAAAGATATCCGTCCTCCCTTCTTCGCAGGAAACGAGACAGGCGCCGCTGACGCATAGTGAGATGCACCGAAAGGAATTGAGTCAAGGGGTCAGCTAGAGGAAGATGCTGTGGAGCTTGTACAGAGGATCAGGTCAAGACTCTGAGTATCATAGGTGTGTATCTGCTCTGTGTGTAATATCCGAAGTATTGATCACACCATAGCATATTTGCTTTCTGTTTTCTATATAGATTTCTACACGTTACATCCTAGCAATAATTGAGGGCGTTGTACTTGGAATTCAGATCAGAACGCTGACGACGTTTTCGTCCGAACTGCCTGATTATATCGTACGATAAATAGAAGCTTCTGGAACGATGGGACACCAGCAAGACCCAGAAAGTGTAGTAATAAAAGGCATTGCTTTCATTGCTCTAGCTTGTTTGGGGACAGGAATTTCTTTGGAACATAGATAAGTCGTCCCACACACAACCATATATGTTTAAGCTCAACGTATTGGCATCGGAAACATCTCCTGGTTTCCCCGACCTCACTGATCTTATCGTTTTCCGATGGGACTTCACCCAGAAGCAACTCGGATCGGGACTGCAAACATTCCCCATCTGAAAATATCCAAGTTTACGAAAATTGTGAGACTTGCTAGACCGGGACGTTCACCAGATTAGTTTCTGGGAAATTTCTACTTTGTTTTCAGCCGACATTTGTGGAATGAATGCCTTTGGAACACGGACGGATTTGAATTTTATCGTTTCAACCGTCACTATTAAATCGAACCATCTTAGATCAGCTGAGATGAACGCCAGACGAATGGTCTTCAGCCAACATGGGCTGGTAACTCTATTAGCTGTGAATATCGGGTACCCCAAGCAAAGTGAGAGCGCGGCTTGTTCAGCACGGTCTGCATTTCAAGAGCTTGCGTACTGTCATTCCCGAGTTCAATCGAAAACCACTTTCGGGCCAGGCGTGCCCATGCCAGCACGCCCCGTTCGCTAGATCATACGTCTGAGCCAGTTCAATCTCGAACACAAATTGTCACTCACTCGGAATGTGCAGAAGCAACATAAACAACATCTCCGCAAGTCTGCCGCGTTCACTCCAATACCCTTCTTGCTCACCGAGCTCCCAGATATCCTTTGCGATTCGGGATGCAGTAACGCCGTCAATTTCGCCTCGACCCCAAGTTGCGAAAGTTTGATATAGATTAGTCATCCTGGAAAGTCGCTCATCGGAGGTCCGAGATTCTACTTCAGGTAGTGAGCACACTGAGCAAGTACATGTAAAGTCGTAGTTGCTCTTAACGTAGGCTCTAAACGACAATAAGATGCTGCTGTTCAGTATTCAACCGAAGACGTACTGCCGTTCGTGACGTGGCCTCTTGGTATCCGTGTACGTTGTGAGGAGTTCCTGTTGAATATTCGGGTTCGGATTCATTTCCAGGTCTTCACAAGAAAGAAAAAAAACCCACCTGTCCACGCTTTATCGGCTTGATGGCATGAACAACGAGGTTGCCTTCTCGTGATCTCCACGAATACACGGAATTGAAAGCTGCACTGCATCCGTGATTCAGTCTGGCGGTCCTAGGGAACAGACCAACGCTATCTCCGGCGGATATTCCGTTTGTCTGGAATATCGCCAGCGTTATATCGTCCTCAGACAAAGACTTTAGATCCTTGCCCGGGTGAACATATGAGAGGGAATAATATTCGTCTTTCTGGTTTTGTGTCAAGTTGCGTAGGCGGTCCTTCAAAAGTTGAGTGGGAGATAAGTTGACTGAATAAACCAACGATGTTAGGAGGGTAGACCACGGAAGATGATGCGGAAGCGCTTGCTTGAGCTTGGAACCACAATCAATGGTCTTTCTTTGATTAATAATTCGCCTTGCTGCAGGATTCCAGTCTCTGAGAAAATCGGCACTCGATGCAAGTATACGGATGTACCTCTATATCGCGCATCGCAACGAGGCCTTTTCCTTTCCCCGGAATATCCACGACATCGAAGGCACGGTCGTCACCAACTGGTATCGGGTTTCTAAAACCCTGCAGCACTCCCCCTTTGAAGAACAGATAATACGCTATAACAGCTGCTGCTGCCGCCGTCGCTGCAGAGAAGAGAAGAGCTCTATTTCTACCTACTGATTTCAGTTAAACGGGCTGTATTAAGGGCATCGCTAAGGAATACGGACGAACGGTATTCGCCTTCATCCAGCCTTGGATTCTTTATGTTCGCTTTTGATGATTGGGGGGGTTTAGAGGGCTTGGACCGATTTCCTCTCTCCCTCATCATAATGCACCACTGTGCGGACACAGCACACGAGTAGAGAATGCAACGTCGCGTTCCTATGCAGCGTCTAACAACGATAAAGTACTACAGTCGTAATTGTCATAATGCATCGGTTCATAATGCATATATTTCATAATGCATCACTTTAGAGCGTCTCCCATGTTGGGAGGCAGGAAATTATGCAAAATGTCATATGGAATAATGCATTGATTTTTTTGACAAAATTATGCATTATGATATCAGTTGGGGTATGATAACCACTCTATAGCTGTGCTTATAATTAGTTTTGATACCAATTGACAGCCTAAATGTTTATGATTGACATTCAGAATTTTAAAAGTCAAGAAAATAGCACTTGTTTCACCAAGGATCCGCATTGTACATGCACTAAAAATTCAAATATATTACAATGATTGACATTCAGACTATTTTGTGTGCCCTCCATGCCACCCCAGCTAACACACAAACCTTGTACTCTACAGCCATACAAAAGTAAACCTGACCCTCAATCTGGCAAGCGCAAATTGCACCCAAAATCATCAGCAAAGACTTTAGAAGGATGAAAAAACCTCACCTGTGCTGATTGGTTAGAAGTGATTGCATACTGTGATGCACATCCAGACTTGTCTCAGTCTGCGACGGTGATAAGGGCAAGATAAGAGAGATAAGCACGGAGTAGCCCCTGTATACACATCACCTGACCTAAAATATATTAAATTCCGAAAAAGGAAATATTTTCCGACACACATGTTCTTGCATAAATCTAATAATGCATTACAAAAGTTGCTCTCCCGACATTATGTGTTATGACAATTGTGACTGTACGTGTGAAATGAGCACCGCCACTGAGGCTGATCTACGCCGATCACCACGTGACTATGACCAGATACATTCTATCGCCAATTCTAAGATACAGGAAGTATAAACTCGACTACCCGTCACGCATGACCTGATGACCCTGATGGACACTGTACTAACCTGATTAGGAAGGACCCTGTGGCAAAATTCTCGAGGTTGAATTTTCCGAATGCTTGGAAATCACTTGCAGTTCATGTGGATGCACTTAGAATGGTGAATATAGAGTATTTATGCAGTTTTCACCCTTATTGTATTGCTTGAAGCACTCTTGAGATCCATTGGAAGTATTGCTTACTTAATTGTACTTTGTAATATCTTAAATTACTATATATGAAGCAGCTTAGTCATTCGGTAATGTCCGGAGGCGGCAAAAATCTCGGGTTGAAAATTTAAAAAATTCCCGAAACTTTGCCAGAAGGCTGGAAAATAAATTCTGGGTTGTTTGGCACAAAAAGATTCATTTCCATAATTGGGAAGCCAGTTTCTAATATTTTTGAAAATTAAAACTGTAGATGTGTAGCTAATTTCAGTCTGAAGATATCTTTGGAGTCCAATTCGATGTTTGTGCAACACAAGAGGCAGAATTAAGGTGTTGTGTTGTGGTACCAAATGAGGTAAGTCAGGGTCTCGCGACGCGCATCACAGTGAGGGTCGGCAACACTCAAGTGACTCGCGTGCGTTCCCACGAGTCCGGCAGGATCTGCTGCCGTCGGAGTTTCAATAGAATTTACAACAAAAAACCCTCCATCTTCGACTCAACATCATAATTTCCACACGCCATGGATTGCTACGAAAACTTGTAGATTTTACTTTTGCATGTATATCTTCAATCCTATGGTCTCCGTTTCTTAAAATTTGCAAAATGCTCGAAAATAAAATAAATATCTGAGCTTGAAGGCAATAAACAAGAATTCTGGCTCCATAGAGCTGTCTCTATGACATGATATAGTGAGAATATGTAAAAAAAAGAAGATTTTTGATGATGTGGTTGCAGGATGTTTAATTATTCTATCAGACAGAAGCTACTGCAGATCAAGAGAAGCATGTGAATTTCCCCAAGAATTTTTGCAGAATAAGAGAAATAAGAGCAAAGAAACTCATTTTTGACCCAAATGATTTGCAGGTTTGAGTTGTATCAAAGAGGAGAAGTACAGTATATGCATGGTCGAAAGCAAAATTGTTGTAACTGCGATCTACGTGAATTGCCTATTATAGCGATTTTTTAAAACTCCGACGAAAATCACGCGCACGCGTTGAACTTGGGATTTGCCGACCCCCAGTCGCAGGTAATCGAGTTTATACTTCCTGTATCTTACATTGTTTGCTTCATTACTTACTACAACCTGTTTATTAACCTTCATCTCGCCGCAAGATGAAGGCTGTTGCTACATTCCATGGACCCACTTCTGTAGTCGCATCCATAAAGACGACTCTGACCGATGATGAAGACCTTGAGTTTCTTGTCGTTGCCAAGTCCAGCGTCTTAGAAGTGTTCGCTCTGCTTCCAGATTCTCTACGCCTTCAATGTAGTCTGGAGATCTGGGGCCGTATAATCTCTCTGCAGTCTGTTGCAAGTGAGGTCAGCACAAGCTAGTTGTCTTTATTTCGTTGCCTCTTGTCAGTCTCACAAGCTCCTGTTTGCAGGAGAATGCTCAACATAATCTACTCATCTTAACCGATCATCCGGATCCGCGATTAATACTCCTCACTTATGTTGAGGGTGGCGCCGGATCTATTCCGAGTCTCAATACACTTAAGATGGTATCATTGCATGAAAGAAATTCAAGGCCGGCGGAATATGTGAATACGTGTCTTGTGGATCATAAAGGAAAGGTTGCCGTCGCCTGCTCATACACGGGCAAACTAAGGGTTTTGGAGTTGGAAGATGGACTCATCAGCTCCGATTTTGACACCTCGTGAGTTGTTCCTATCTATTTGTTTGCCCCGTGGTGGAGACATTCCTTCGTTTCATAGCGTGCGGGAATTAAACATACTATCGTTGTGCTTCCTCCGGACAGCAAACGCTCGTGCTACGGTATTAGCAATTTTGTACAGAGATCACATGCAGAAATTGCGGGTTACTTCTCATGATCTTTCTGTCTCTGATATGGAAATATCGCCTTCGCCTTCCGCCTTCCTACCAGATTTTCCTTTGACGGATGCTGGGGCTAATCTGCTGATCCCCGTGCCGCCTCAGGCAGCAAGTGCCTGGAACAACAATGGTGGTATTCTGATATTGGGCGGAGGAGTTATCTCCTTTTTCTCCATTGACCGAAAACAGAAGAAGAAGAACAATCAGGCAACAACAAAGGCGTCGAGCTCAAGGATTCCGCAAGCTGAGATAATCTGGCCGTATTTTGATGTCTCTGCGTACGTGATCTGGATACCAGGTGTTATTCACGCGTCTGACTGGCTGTAGATGGTCCCAGGTCGATGCGGAAGGAACTCGTTTTTTGCTTGGTGACAGCTTTGGTCATCTGGCCCTTCTTGCGATTGATATGGAACGGTCAATGCTCAATGTTATATTTCTTGGAGAGGTATGTTACAAAAGTGATTTCAACATCGAGTCTCGCGTAATGACTTCAAAAGACATCACCACCTACGTCGCTGACACCGCTTGCATCTCAATTCGTCTTCGTTGGGTCGCATTTCGGAGACTCTCAACTGATTCGCATTATGCCGGACAAATCTTCATCGACGGGCACGTACATTGATGTTTCGGAGACTTACAAAAATATAGCCCCAATAATGGATGCCGCCGTCGAGGATATTGATGGGAGCGGTCAGCCAACCATCGTCACCTGCTCTGGCGGGGGTAACACTGGTTCCTTACGGATCATCCGCAATGGTGCCAACTTTACGGAGGATGCTCGCATTGAAGGCATAGCCAATGTTTTCGGAACGTGGCCTCTGAAAAGGCGTTACGATGACGAGTAAGTGTGTTTTTTTCGTATCGATGCAGATGCCGTTTGATCATGTTCTGGCATAGGCACCATCAATTCCTTTTAGTTACAACGGACACGTCCTCGCATCTCCTGGAAATGTCTACTGCAGGCCATCATTCTTCTTATCTCTCGCAATCAAATGAGTACTATGACCTCAGACAGGATGTGCCAACAATCGCGGCCGCGAACGTCTTGAGTAGGACCAAGTCAGCAACTGGGAAGTCACAGTATCAAAGTGGAAGTCACATGGTACAGGTCACGCAAAATACTGTGCTGCTCTTCAATGGCGAGACTGGGACGAGCGAAGATCGTTGGACGCCTGGGCATGGTCGAAAGATTGTATTGGCTGATATTACTCCTAGTCAGATCTGTGTGGCACTTTCGGGTGGGGAAGTCATTTTGCTGACTGTTCTAGGAGACAAGATATCGGAACAAAAGTATGAGTCTATCCGTTGAGGCGCTTTATCGTTGAATCTCACGGTGATTCTCCTAGTCGCAAAACTTTCATAGAACCCGATGGAACAGAATCCAAGATTTCGGCGCTTACAATAAAGCCCGTGAAAAGGGACGCCAAATTCTCCCCGTTTGCAATCCTAAGCTTCTGGTGTTCGCACGAAATCAAAGCGTACACGCTTCCAGCATTCGACTTAATTGCAGGGACTCCTGTGACTATGCCGCATCTCCCAAGATCCTTACTTCTTCATGATTTCGGGGATCAGGAGGTTGGTCCAAAGGAACATCTCATGGTTGCCTTAGCCAATGGTACTGTAATTGCAATGCCATTCGATGAAAAGGGTGGAATCGGCGAGAGAAAGTTCTTCGCTCTTGGAGGTGCACCTGTGACTCTGAGTTGCTGCAACGTAAATTATAAATCGGCCGTCTTTGCTAGCGGCGCTCGGTCGGCGATTTTCTATCGTTCAAGAGACGGAATTAGTCACTCGCCAGTGCTCGTCAAGGTACCCCACTTCCCATCCTTGTGCTCTGAAAATTCTAACATGTTTGTAATGCCTACAGGACGTCATATCTGCGTCGTCGCTAAATACATCGATGTTTTCCTCATCAATGGTACTTTCGACTATCAACGGTCTGGTTGTTGGTCGCATAGTGGAGCTTGATAAGCTGCATATACGAACAGTATGTGAAGAACTCTATCGACACAGGTCCTTTTTTGACTCTTCATCAGGTATCGATGGGTAGTGAAAATCCTTCAAGGTTAGCCTACAATCCAAGCGCGAAACTCTTTGGAGTGGGCTGCCTGAAGCAGGATGGCGCTGTCGTGAAGGGCGTTTCGTCGGCCGTCAGCTCGTTCAAGCTCGTTGATGATGTAGACTTCAAAGGTCAGTTTATATTCTTTTCTTTGATTGTGCTTTCCTTCATTATCTTAACAGTAACGCATGAATTCTCTCTCGAGACCAATGAGGAGATCACAGCCGTCGCCGCCATGTCCTTGGAGCTCCGAGGTGGTCGAGAGTCCTTCTTTGTGGTTGGATCGACCTACTTTAGTGAAAGCGAGCGAGAGCCTAGCCGCGGTCGTCTTTTGATCTTTTCGACGGGTACAGGTGGCAGACAGTATCCCCATTTGTTTGCCGCAGCTCAGACGAAAGGCGCTGTGAATGCTTTAGCATGTGTGGAAGGGAAACTTGTTGCCGCTATTAACACAAGTGTAAGAATAGTTCAATTTACAAATTATCTTCGTTTCTGAGACTGCCGCCCAGGTCGAGATATTTAGTCTCATTTCTGAAGCAGAAATCAAGCTCTATCGACAAACAGGCTGGAATCATAACTACTTAGTTATTGCACTCGCCGTAGTCGATAATCAAATTGTGGTCGGTGACGCCGTTTCTTCTTTGGCCATACTGAAACTGGAGAAAGACAAATTGGAGACTGTTGCGAGGGACTATAGCCCTCTCTGGCCCCTCTGCATTGGACTGTTTGACCAACAGACGATTGTCGGTGCGAATGTAGGTCGGAATAAAATTTCTCTCATCATATACAGTCTCAGTCTTTCTGCAGAGCGATAGCAACTTGTTTTCATATAAATTGCTTCAACGAGGCGGAAAAGTGCTTCTGGAACAGAATGGACTGTATAATATTGATGAGACTGTCAATAAATGCGTAGCTGGTAAGAGGGTTTTTAGTCCCAAGAGATCAATATTCTGATGGTGATACAGGACGTCTTGACCCGGCTGATAATAGGTTTGGTCTCCAAACGAAGCAACTACTTTTTACAGCAACTGGACGCATTACGGCATTGATTTATGTTAACGAGGACATATCCAAGTTGCTCAGCAGTTTGGAGAGGAATCTGGCTAATGTAGTCAAGGGTCCTGGCGATGTGAGTCATACGCAGTAAGTCATGTGTTGCTCGCATCACGAGAGTTTAATCGGTTGACGACTCAAATAATCTCACTAAGCTGGCGTGCACCATCAAATTCTCGAGGACGGTCCGACGCTCAAGCTGCAGCTACAGGATTCCTTGACGGTGATTTCCTCGAGCGCTTCTTTGACTATCCCGCGACCTCAACGGAAATGGCTCGAATATTGTCGGGTAGGAACGAAGCAGAAAGAATAGACACTCCATACATACAATTACACTCCATTTTAGAGGCCTTACGCAATCAACACTAACAATCATGAAAATGTTATCATCCAATGATTTCTGTATCACAATAAATGTAACAAACAGCACATGTCACTGTCCGATCCGATATATAAATGCAGAATTCTCCGATATACGACGTAGACATAACAAATTTGATTCATAATCCAGAAACGGAAGCAATAAAAAAAGAGACATGATCATCGCAACCAAAGTGACGATAGGCTGATGTGGATGCGTTCAAGTATCGAGATCGATGAAGCATCATCTATGCTGAAGACATCAATTCCAATGTCATCGCGTTCGGTATTTTGTGGGGAAAAGTAGAAACCCGCGATCAGAACCAGATAACTGGGTAACAGCGTCTCAGACCAAGAGCTTTACACGTTCATCATAGTTAACTCACCTTAAAATCAGTATGCTGCCCCGATGGTAGTTGCTCTTTGCTTCAATATACGTGTAAGTGAGTAAAAATATAGAAAGGACGATCGCAATCACGTCCCATCTCGGGAAAATAAGTCTACAGAATCACCATTAATAGTGTGTCAGTAGTGGCTAGTGACACGATCTTACGGGAAAGTGTCCGCCACTGATCCCATTCCCCGAGGATCATGCCACACCGAGAATGCCACCATCGCAGGGATCTGCAGCAAGCAAACCTGTAGTGCATAAGCAGAGCCAATCTCCATACTAAAAACTTATCAGATCACCCTGAATGCCTGGTGAAGCTTACATCTCACCTCAGAGCAATATTGCCGTACATTGCGAAGGACATCGCGTTCATGAATTCAGTGGTGTTAGGTACGAGAGCAAACAGCGTCAATCCTAGGAATTTTTCATCGATTCCAGAGCCTTCCAGAACAACATCGACGACGTCAATCAGAATTTCTTTGGAAGACCTCAGCAATTAGTTGAGTTAAACACAATGATCGATTAAATACTTACCAGCAATTGCTGCATACAGAGCAGTACAAGCCAAAAGAACACTTGCACTAGTGGTTCGACTCCAACTTGGCGCATCATGTCCTCCGTGTCCACCGCCATCCTCTTGACCGTCAGCGCCAATGCCAGAGCCCCGCAGACGGCTAGTAGAGTGCGAATAAGCTTGTTGGTGCCTCAAAGCAGATACAGTCGCGACAGCGACGGCGCGTGTGAAATCTTCTGACGTCAGATTTTCGGGCAACTGCATGGGCGGCATCGCTGAGCTTTTCACCGCTTGACTGACACTCTCTATGAATGGCGTATACGTCCCACCTTGATGCGGAGTTTGAGGCGCGTTAGAGACTCTACGAGCGAATGATGGTGAGGAAGGTACGGAGGGAATGTTAATAGGTTGTTGATTCTGCTCGCTATAGTCCCTGATGCCAGGGGTCTGCACTACTGAATGTCCTTGATCATCCTGTATAGTAACATCGCTCGCTTTTCTGTTTAGAGGGTGTGTCGGCAGACCTAGCCCTCCCTGTGTCAGCCGATGATAGAACGACGATCTCCCTTGGCTAGGAGGCATTGAGAAGTCAAGTGGGTGCATTAGTTGTTGTGGATTCTGCCAGATTTGAGACGCATGAGTGCGCAACGAGAACCACAAGCCGATGAGATACGACTGCTCAAAAGTAAGTCCCGATTATGTGAAATATGGCATGTGCGGCAACTCACAAGGAGTAGAATGGCAGCGCAGAAATACATCAATGGCTTGACTGTTGTCTGATAAAAGTCATCCTTGACCGGGTCCGGATGACGATAATAGCAGTGGCTGCATTGCCAGGGCATTTTCTTAACCAACCCTTCATCATGGGTAGCCGAACAACCATCGCAGATGAGTTCGAACTGATGAACATGAATCAGATTCGGTTTTATTTACGAAGATAGGTGAACGTACATTCCCATATGTCTGATAGAACAAAGTTGGAGTTAAAGTGCCAATGATCGCCATGATCAACATAGTACTTGTGACACCAGCACTTTTAGCATTGAACTTCTGCTCTTTCTTTCGCACTGCGCCGCTGCACATGCTGGCACCCGGCATCAGTAAGACTCCAGCGAGTACGCTTCCCACTATACTTCCTTCCACAAGCCGTCCTTTATCCTGAGTTAGAGCTATAGCATAGAGGATGATTTCGATGATTGAACCGAACGTCGCATTTATAACCGCTCCCATTCCAATGGATGACTGGGCACTAATGGATGCAACAGCCATTCCGATGAAGTACGACAGTGGAATAACACTTGCAAGGCTGATGATAAATACCAGAGGTCTGTTCGCAAGGACCTGGAGGATTGCCGGTACATGATCACCGTGCGCCTCGTATTTGTCTCTCATGGGAAGAAGTACAAACCCGTCTATCAATGCAAAGAATACGACAGCCATCAGGTTGACAAAGAAGATATTGACACCACCGACCGTATACTTGTAGTATCGGAATCCGACCGCACGATAAATACAGAGTAATACGGTTGATGATGGTGAGCCAGAAGGTGCCGCTTGACCGGCAGCTAACCGCGCACTTTTCAGAGTGAAAGTCGGGCCGCGAGCCGTGGTTTCACCAGGAGTCTGAGTGGCGGACGAAGAAGGCTGAGGAGAGGGCACTATGACCGCCGGAGGTGCGGCACAGAATCGAATTGTATCTGGTCGTTGGAACATATGTTTTGTCAATTCCCAATTCAGCTTTGCCATCGGAATTGTTATGACAAGGAACCAACAGATGAGACAGATGATAAGCATGAGTGGTGCAACTATTGATGTCAATAAAAGCCAAAAGACTGCCCTGCCAAACCAGTCGCTGGCCCGTGATGTCGTACGAACTCCGTTCGAACGCTTGCCTGTAGATATCGTACCGTAAGACTTCTTCGGCCCGCTTTGCGCAAATGCTCTGCGCTCATTAATCCCGCGCATCGTGTCTGTTGCATTCGACGAAATAAGCGAAACATCGCGTTGGGGGACTGTTGCAGGAGGAGTGTGATTCTGAGACGGAATGTCTTCGTCTGCTTCGTGTATTGGCTGGATGATATTGTTACATTCTGCATCGGAAACACGGACTGAATAGGCATTATTCCCGTCAAGATCCTGTTCTTGGAATCCTGCAACATATTTTCCAAATGGCCAGAATAGGTACCAGCCCAAGCCGTAGATCAATGGCGCGTAGCGTCGGCCGCCAAACGGCACAACGAATAGAATAGCGGAGACCAATAAACAGACAACTGCCAACAGCCAGCCAAATACAATGGCCCAGACTATATTCCCCACATTGAGATGGCTCTCTTCGCGAGCCGACGGGACAGCATGCAGCGCCGTCTCTGCATCTCTGTTTATAGTTCGAGACTTCTTATAAAGTGCGGGCTTCCAAATCGGAAGACCGAAGGGATGGTCAACATTCATCAGGGACTGGCGATCCTTGACAGTCATAAGATCGTCTTCTGTAATCTGACGAAGCCGACGCTCAGCGTCATCTTCGTCGTTCTCGTCGGGAGATTCTGCATTGACGGTGGCAGACGATTTGCCACGTCTGACTGCGGCATTGGTGTCATCCTCCTCCTCACCATCGTCATCATCATCATCTTCACGCTCATCCTCGTCGTGTTCGCTGCGTGCACCTAAGCTCCGTGCACCCGAGACCGAACGACTTGTAGTACGTTTCGGACCGGGCGTTGGTGGGAAATAGGACGTTCCTTGGTAGTGATGAGGAACCTCTGTAGTCCAACTGGCTTGAGAGGTGTTGCGCGGGATTGCAGCGCGACGGCCAGGCGGCGAGGCTGCCGTAGGTGATTGTTGGTCCTGGTCTGATTGAGAGGGCAAGCTCGACATTGTCTGCGAGCCCAATGAATACTGCGTGCAGGTAGAGACAATGACCGACGGAGCTTAGGAGACAAGAAGAGCCTAGGGATACGCCACGGCAAGCAGCTGAGAGCGCGTTCAAACTCAGCGGTAGTCGCCGATCTTCATATCCTTTTATGGCAACTGCCTGCATTTTGCTTCCGTCATTTCGGTCCGGTCCGGCTTGGCTATTTCTTCGTCTTATCATGACTTCTTGGAGGAAATGAACCTGCTCGCAAAATTTGGGAGGAATCTGGGCTACCAGTGCATTTTCTAGATGATCTCAATTTGAACGACAATCCGGATCCTGTTGTGAATTCTTCCTTCAAGCTGGGAACTGTCGCTCAAGTAAGTAATGCATGCACTTTCGTCCTAGGATGTTCAGGGTTGACATCAACTGAATACCGAAGAATGCTATTGGCCTCTCTGCTCTAGCTGCAGTTTATTTTCACCAGCTCAGAACCGGGGTGAAGCAGACCGTCTCCATCGATCCTCGCCACGCAATACTCGAATTCAGTTGCGTCCCGTCTACTCGTCAAGATTCTTGCACTGATTACAAATCGAAAGAAAGTGAAAGTTATTACCTTCTTGACGGCGCAAAGCCTCCTGGTAAACTTTTCGATGAGCTGGCTGGCCTATATCGGACCAACGATAGCCTTGTCGCCATACATACAAATTTCCCCCAGTAAGCAGCTGGAGTATTGAATCTTTAGAAATTTCTGCTAAAGGACAAAAAGCCATAAACAAGGAATTCTAGACCTTCTTCAGTGCGAGCCTCTTCGCGATTCTGTTCAAGAAGTGCTACTCAAATGGAACAGTCAAGATTTCGAAGACGAAGCAGCACGCAGAAAAATGTGCGTAACAAAATCCAGGACTTTTCAAGAATGGGATGGCCATCCTCATGCAGTAGCGCTTCGGAGCATACCGCCGGTCCAGCTCATCAAAGTCGCAGATGCGCCGAAGCGAGAGTCCTGTGGGCCGTGGACATACCCACTAAGCGGAATCCGTGTGTTGGATCTAACGCGCGTCTTGGCCGGACCAGTGGCTGGGAGGACCCTGGCAGGTCAGTCCCGCACGCATGATGGACTTTTTGAACTGTAATTTCGTCCAATAGCGCATGGAGCAGACGTGCTCCTACTTACGTCGCCGCAGCTCCCGGATTTACCTTTCCTCTATAGGGATACTTCAGGCGGAAAACGAACGACTCAACTCAACCTCCATGATGAACCAGACCGTATAAGGCTCTTAGGACTTGCAGAAGAAACGGATGTTTTTCTTCAGGCTTACAGACCAGGCGGATTACAAGCAAAAGGATTAGGCGTGCAGGACCTGATAAAGGCCAGGCCAGGACTCGTCTATGCTAGTCTTACCGCATATGGCTGGGAAGGACCTTGGAAAGACAGACGTGGAGTATGATAATCCTTTAATTGCATTTTTGATTTCTCTGATCCAAACTACTTCAGTTTGATTCTCTTGTCCAGAATGGTACAGGCTTTGGCTTCACGGAAGCACAAGCGTATCAGGCTTTTAAGGATGAAACGAAGGATGACTTGACGCCCAAGCCTCTGCCGTGTCAAGCCATAGACCATGCAGCAGGATACTTGCTTGCGTTTGGTATCAGTGCTGCATTGTGTAAGACCATCACGGTAAAATCGTTCAGTAAATTTATAGAAGATAGCTTTATGATTTTTTTACATGTTAGGAAGGTGGTTCCTGGGAAGTCAGAGTGTCCCTCGCAGGAGTTGCACAATGGATCCGATCGTTTGGCCAGCTGGATCCGAAGATTGCATTTAGGCCAGATCTTGCATTACCAACAGGGGCTCTTCCATGGCCAGAAGAACTTGTGAGGTACTCTACAAAAATACGGCAGGCTTGCCCAGACGACTACTCGGAGGACACTACTCAGGATTCGGACGCTCATTCGCCTTGCAGGATGACTGCTATCGGACATGCAGCGAAGCTATCGATAACTCCGGTGCGTGAAGGAGAAGCGCCATTGAGACTAGATGCGCACCAAGCCAGGTGGTTAGATAGACAAAAATAAGAAGTACCGGGTCGTTTATGAGTATGAAGGGACTACTTGAGAAAAGCTTGAAGAATCGAATTTGATTTAGGTTTAGGATATTGGAGTTACATAAGCATTTGTGACATCATAACGAGGTGTACGTAACCGCGGTGCAGTGACCACCGACAACACGACACGACTGAACGACTGAGCGATTGACCATCTCCTCCTCCAGGTAGCATTGGTATTGATCGCAATATTCGTTCGACTCTTCAGCCATCGTTTGGCTTCAGTAACTCGTAGACTTGGATAGGCTTTTGTTTTCTGGTCACAAGGCCATCAGACCATTTCTGACATTAATTGGTATGTGCGACTATATTAATATTGCTGTTCTTGCTCACCGACAAAGCTAATCTCTCCTCTGGTCACCAAGGCTGTAGACTATGGGTCAGATCAACTCAACGACTAACACGAGCCGCTCAGAACGTGAAAGCCGGACGGTGACCGGACAATCCTCTACTAACACTGCAGTTCCCGACCTAAATCCACTTCCCCCTGGTGCACAAACAAGCACTGGGAGGCGTGCTCGACGAACATCAATTCGCAATAGCTTCACAAGATTTGTACGTCCGAAAACTTCAGGAACTGTAGATCATGGTGCATCGGGGATTGGTTCGGAGAGTAGGAGACCGTGGCGATGGTCAAATGCAGGACGCACACGACGGACCGAACCACAAAATATTCTCAGTGTAGAACACGGCTTGTCAAACGCACCTTTACAGGAGAACGTCAGTTCACAGACTGGATCGCAGACTAATTCGTCGAGACACCCTACCAATAACAATGATTTGTCATCATCACAAGTCAATCAAACAACGTCGAGTTCGATTACAGAGGCCAGAGATTCAAACATTATCCAGGCTCCCGATTCTGATCCTGCTACTTCACCGAAAGGCAAGGAGCGATTTTCGGGAACGTCAAATAGGACAACAGACGATTCTACATCCATATCGCTCCAGTCCAGGGATGATGCTCACAGCACTGGTTTAATGGATCAGTCGGCCAGTTCATCAAACTTGGCCGCTCTTCCAAGTACTATAGTAAGCGGGGGCAGTCCAGCCAGCTCCTCGTCAACTCCAATACCTCCCACCCTACCCACGTCTCAGTCATCCTCGATCAATAGCCCTCTGCGTCGGTCCCCTCCTGTAGGCACTCTTGTTGTGGTTCAGGGCGTTGTGCGCACGGATAGTCCTCTAGCGCTGGCACAGGGCGGACCGCCCTCATCCACGGGTCGCGGACAGTATTCTGCGGACCCGGCACTGATCCGGGAGCATTCAGGATCTAACACTGTACTACAAAACCGTATGTTTCTTAGTCATCTGTCTAAGGAGGGTTATGCTGGTGTTCACGTTGACATCTTCACTATCATCTTCAGGACGTGCTACTAATGAAACTTTGGAATCTCATGAAGGCTTAAGGCAATCGATGTCTGGATCAGGCGATGTTCCAAACGCCTCCGGAAGCCAATTATTTGAAAATCAACCTACTTCCTCTTCAGCATCCAGCGGCGAAACCAGTGATAGTTCTATCACACGAGAGTCCACAAGTGGCTCCGCCAGCGCAGATGTTCTCGGGGCGCTCTTAAGGTACGTTCTTCTCTAGTTTTCTTTACCCGTGTTGACAGACAAACCGTTTCATCAGCATAGTCAGTGTTGCGACCGCAGCGACCGCAGCTTCATTGCTTACAAGTATGTGTTTAGCTAAGAAGCTACAAGTTCTTTGCAGTCTTACATCATCAGCCATAGGCTCGAACGGACAAACAACATCTTCCGCACCTTCCGAACTTTCCAACCTTCCGTCATCACAATCAGAGGGGCCAAACATACCATTGATAGCTCGGGCTTTGGCATCAGCGAATCCTGCTGCCGCCGCCGTGCTTGCTCAGCGTGAACGAGAAAGGGAAGAACGCGAAAGGAACCAAACACGTTCCATATGGGAAGGTCTTCGTGAAAGGGTGATTTCTGGCAGAAGCCGAAATGCATCAGGGATTGGCTCACGTTCGCAAAGTTCTGCGTTTCCATTTGTTGAAAATTCGCCTAATATCACTTCTCTTGTTCTAGATTCATTGTTTAATGAGCTTGTACATGCCTTCAATATGGGTCCGACACAGGATGAACGCCAAATGGATGCTCAGAGTTCATCTTCTGGACGTACGAGCTCGGATGAAGACCAAGTCACTTCGCCTCATGAACAAAGTGCAGCTTCCGAAGATTCAGAAGATCTTGCTCCTGGTAGTTTCGAGCGCTTCCTGGTGGATCTGCAATCAGACCTCAGGCTGGCTCTCATACGCCCCGATGCCACATCGAACGTCACATCCGCGAGACCTGCGGATCATCATGAAGGCGAAAACTCTGGGACATTCCCTGGCAACTCACACACCTTTAGTCCTGCGTCTGAGGCAATGTCTCACGAAAGCGAAGGCACAGCTTCCGTAACTTCTCCTTCACCTCATCATGAATCTAGTGATCTAGAAGATCATAATCCCGATGGCCGTACGAATCAATCCATTCCATCTATGCCTGGTGAATATAGAGAAAACATTCACGATGATGTGCCCAATGGAGGCGGTACTTCGGTCCCTGAATCATTGCTTGCCTCCAGAACTGAGGAGACTCAGAGTTCACCACCGTCAGACAGGAGCGAAACGCCAAGCGAACCCCCGACATCGATTCATGATGCTCCCCGAAACCGTGTCAACTGGTGGCGAATGTATCGATTCCCTCCTACACCGTCTGTCCATTCGAGGCGATACAACGCGGGCCAAGATTCGTCGTCTATCCACATACCTACATCGTCTACATCTGCACCTGTAGAGCCGATAAACGCCGGAACTGCAGAATCTCCCAGTCAAAGTGCTGCTATCGCGCAGGACACTCCCGTTCTGGGGGAAGAACCTGCTGTACTCATACCAGTCATCGTTGTTGGTTTGCAGTCAATAAGCTCTGGCACACGGAGAGCTCAGCCAGAGACTCCTGAGCCTCCTACGGAAAACAACAATGATCCCGGAGAAGGATATCGAACAAATGTCTCCCAGCTTGGCAATTCTTCCAGCTCTGGAGCCGCACAGCGAGCTCGAGATACTTGGTCCTCAAGGGCGGCTCGCGCTTTCAATAGACTAGGAAGGAGAGACATCACAGCGGATCAAACAACTGATGCATCTAATGCTGCTGATGGAGCTCGCACATTCTTTATCTACGTCTTTGGCGGTAAGTCTTATAAGTAGATCTTTCCATCCTTACCGAACCTGATCTGGTCACTTTAGGCCACTATCCTCCTGACCATCAACTTCTTTCTAGTCTAGATGAAACAGACTCCTTTGAAGCACTTTGGTGGGTCAATGAAAAGTCTTTTTCGTCCAGGTCGCTGACAAGCTTCATAATGAAGGGAATTGGCGGACTTCTTGGGTCAAGTCAAGCCACCCGTTGTGACCGAAGAAGAGATCGAACGTTCTGGCTTGGAACTGTTCAAAGCGGCAGCTTTAAAAGATTATGTGAGCAGCGGACGTGTTGCAAGCAATTGCCTTGATCGAGTGTGTATCGTATCTTTTCTTCGGCCGTGCAGCCAGACTCACATCTTGTGAAATAGTGCCTCATTTGTCTGGATGACTACATTCCTGATGATGAACTTCGCCTCTTATCCTGCAAGCATGCTTTTCATAAGGCGTGTGTTGATAGATGGCTGAAGACTGGTCGTAACAACTGTCCAGCATGCCGAAGCGAGGTATATTCATTCTTATCTTTAAGACGAGACTGCAATGCTGACAGTTTATCACAGGGAGTAAAACTTACGAGCAATGCATTTTCATCACAGCATAGTACAGCCGAACCCTGAATGTGCGATTACTTTGAGTTATCCTCGATTAAATTTTCGCGTTCCGTTCACTGATGCCCAGCTGCTTTGCTATCCGTACTTTTCGATTTCAAGCCTCGATTCAGATGTGTATGACCATGAAAAATGCTAATTGATATACATTTCCATCGCATACTACTCATTCAAGAGCTGCGATCGCCATTGCCATCACTCCTTCTTTCGTCGTGTTTCCTGTATCAGTTCACTTTCAATTGCTGTCGATATAGCTATGTATGTTTCCTGTAATGAAAACGAGCTTACCTCCAATGAATCCGCTTGCGTGAACAAAAATACAGCCTGGTATTTCCGTAAGTTGGGATAGAGCTCCGTCACGAACACCACGCCATGGTTCCGGCAGAGATTTTCTGCTCTCGAAACTGTCCGGAGAGACAGGCACGGCTTGTATTCTCCAGTTCGAGGCTGTTTCGTCGGGATAAAGAACATACAGCGGTAATTCCTTCTCGGGAATGGCTTGTTCCTGTTCAATGTCGAATAGGTGCTCCTGCAAGTACTCTCACAAGTCAACTCATCTGACAAGCTCGACTATTCGTACCTTCCAAGGTGCAAACTGTTCGAAGAGGATTATGCGTCCGCTAGGATGCACTTCTTTGCGACTTGATAACGCAGAAGCAACTAGATCACGGGCTGGCATCCATGACTTCGCGTAATAATCAAGTCGATTGAAGAACTCTTCTCCTGTCATTGCAGATGCTCTTGCAAAGAGGGCCTGGGTGGATCGTCAGCAACACACTAAATCAACATTTTATGAACTAACTCACGTCCACTTCGGCGGTCGTTTTGGGCTCATTCCAAGGTGGATTCAACCAACCGACTCGACTCGACAGGTCAGTTCGGTTCTTATAGCCTGCTGGCGCGTTCTGAGGATATTGCGGAATTCCATTATCTATGGCGTCGATGGCTTCAATGAACTCCTGAAATACTATGATTCGTGAATTCCTCTATGTTTTGATTTATGATGAAAGAAAAACCTTGTAGAGCTTTAACCATAGCAAGTTCACTTCTGGGCTGTCTACAGGAAGATGAAGCCTGGAAGCAATGATTTCCTTGCCATAATATCTTTGCGAATACTGTGAGGTCAAAATAGCAGCAAACTACGGTGCACGCACTTGTAGATAAGACCAGCGGAAGACAGCTTCGTGGCAAAACCGTGGCCGAATAAGGCGTCGAACCCGCGCTGGTGGTGGTCGTAGCGCTGACTATCATGATCATATACTCCTCCGACGTCCACTACGATGTCGCATGTGTCCAAGATTTTTGGATCGCGAGTTCTGACAACAGCTGGTGACAACGAAGATGAGAGGTAAATCGGCAAGGGAAAAGGAAACCACTGCGCACCTGAATCCTGGTAGGCGGACGTCCATCTTAACAGAAAGCAGGCCAGAGCCTCGTCACAATGAAACGTGCCGTTATGTGTCCCGATGGTCTGAGTGAAGAGCGTTGACCAATAAGCTTCTGCTAATTAGACGCGCTCGTTGCTCACCTTGGCCGGACTGGTCCGGTTCTTTTTGGTCGGTCTATCTGCGACGGATGAATGCATGGAGTAATTGTTGACTCTGCCAGTCGAAAGCAGGGAGCGTGTTTGATGTATTACTGGAAACGCAGCTGAATGGTGATGATAAAGAAATCTGGCGGTAGACGTTCGTGATCGAAGTAGGATACAGAGGGACATGCGAATATCGTTTGCGGATTTTCAGTATTTTCACGTCTTTCGTCGCTTCAGCCATCCGGACTGGATGCAGCCCATCAACACCGATGCTCTAAAACAAAAGCGCACCCTATGAATGAACAGTTTACTACAGAGATATCGAGAGAGTTCCTCTCTCGTTATTAGTATGATACAGCAGCAGCGTCGTTGTGTCTAGCAATACAAAATTGTGATATGTATGAGACGGGGAGCAATTGCCAAGCAAATCGAATGTATTCTAGACTAGAAAACTGTTGAATGCAGGTATCGCACGTGTAAATGGTCCAAAACAACTGGCAGGTTTAGCAAGATTGAGAGAAAGAGAAGGAGAAAGCATTGTGGAAAATCATGCAACGAGTCTGGTCTCCACTACCGCCGCCCACCGGTTTGTCGAAGCGCACGAGGAGAACGAGGCATGCGAGAGACACTTTTACGCTCAGTGACGACAGATCCTTTCGCTGGCTTGTCTCGGAAAGTCAACAGATCATAAAGTGACGCGATTTGGTCACCCTGGCAATATGATCAACTCATAGGACCGATGCAGTCACCAAAAAGATGTCCGTACCTTCTGTTCAAGCGTATTGATGACCTCCTTCAAATGCTCAGCAAGAACATTCCTCTTGGCAACGTTTGAAGCAGCATCTATAATCTTGTACTGATCTGCAAGCTCGATGTAAATGCTATAAAACATAGTCTACTTCAGATCGATCTTCAGTTGAAGCGAAACTGCAAGCCTTACCCCTTAAAATGGGTGAAGTCATCTTCTAATTCCCTCAGTACGCGAGCAAGTACCGTTTGAGGAGGGAGTCTATCTTCAGAGAATGGTGCTCTATTTTTCTGAGTCTGGTACTCGTCTTCCGACTTGTCATCATACATGACGTGCCGAACCCGGTCATCGCCCTGGTCAATTTTGACGCGCTTTCGGGGAGGTAGCCACGACGGGAAGTCGAATTCGTCTTCGATAGTCCCTGGACGGAGGTGTCTATGGCAAACCCTACAGGTTTTTTCATTGTGGGCTGGCGCAGAGAAAAACAGCCGCTCTAGACGCTCGCCACGGATCTGTGGAAACGGAGAGGCAGCTTCACACTGAGGATTTCCGGGTTTACTGGAAGCATCAGCGTGTGATTCAGCGCGCAAAGGCGGTTCCGGCCCTGTTCTTTGTGCCCGATGCACATCGATGTCCGCTGCTCTTTTACGCGAAACACGGATACCTCGGATATCGCGAACGACTCGACGGTTATCAACGTCTCGAGAGTGTTGCAGTTCAGACCCATCTGATGGACAATCCTCGACTTTCCCGGACCTCCGTCTTCGTTCGTCCTTCTCGCTTACCCTGGCATCACGCTGAGCTAGTAAGTTAGGACCGGATGTTGCTACTTTATTGCCAGTACTTCGAAGCTCTCTTTTCTGTCGCGATTGAGGTGGTGAAGGGGGAGGAGAAGGGAAATCTGCGTGTGATCCTTCCTCTACGGAATCTCCTCGATACAAAACATTCTCCCTCTTGGACGTAGTGGGAACTTCGGGAACGGCACAATTTGAGTCGTCCGCAAAACTCAGAGATTCTTTAGCTTTGCGCCTCTCGTTCAGTCCTTCCTCGACGACGCCTCGTAAGATATCGACTTCACCCGCAAGGCGTTCTACTTCGAGCCTTAGCTCATCGACCTCTGTAATTTTGGCGCGCAGATCGGAAAAGTCATTTTGACGTAAACTGCGTAACTCATCCAGTTGTGCTTGATGATTCGAAAGATCGTCCGTCAAGCGTGATAGATGAGATCGAAGAGTTGCAACCAGGGATTCGAGCGCTGCAAAAATTAGTCATATTAATAAAACCTTTCAAACGACCTTTGCTGCCACTTACCTTTCTTCTCTTCAACTACCTCCCGGTAGCGTGCCTCATTTGCAGGGTCTGGGACCTTTCGGACAGGTCTGCTGAGAGCAGCACGCTGTTTCTGGAAATCCCTTTGCTGGGCAACAATGATCTCATCCCTTTCCATAACACGGGTACGCTCGCGCTTGACCTCCAGCTTGCAAGCATCAAGATCGTATTCCAGCTCCTGGATGCGCCTCCGAGACACGAGATTCTGGGATTCAAGTTGATTGAGACGCGTTTGAAGCGTCGTTAAAGTTTTAATCAATTCAACTGCAAACTTTGGTCAGTCCCAATCTGCAACGACAGAAACAAAGTCTGACATGCCTTCCACACGTTCGCCTTCACTACCTCCCGAATATCTTCGCCATTGCTGCTCCTTCCTTGGTGGACTGTCAACAGCACTCGTCAATCCGGTCACGTCGGGTAAGCAAACCATTCTTGATTGAGACTGCTCTTGTTCAAGTAAGTCGTCGAAGCGGACATCCGCGATCTTTGATGAGGGACGTCCAGGTCGAGCATTGTCAATGTGGCCCGATCCTTTACCACGTTGAGGATACATCTGGTTGACTACGTCCCGAAAAGGACTGCGAGGTATGGCTTGCTTCTTCCGTGACGCTTTCGCCGGCGATTTATTCTCGAGTTCCGGAACGGTAATCCATCGTTGACTGGCTTCGATTTCCCTCGCCAGACTTTTCGCCATGCGAGTGAATTTACTCCCGTTGGTCGTACTGCTACCGCATGTTGCGTTAGCCTTTACGGATGGCGTCGGAGGTTGAACGTTAAGAGAAGGATGCTTCGCTCTAGATTTTAATCTCGGAGTTTCGTCCCTATCGGATAGGAATGATGTCGCATGATCTTGTGGTTGCTTGGAGTTGCGTGCTTTACTGGACCCATGGTTCTTTGCACCATCAATAATAGCGGGTATACCCCCGTCAAAGGCGAGAGGATCAAATGTTACTTGTGCCTGTGTATTAGCAGTCTGAATCACAAAAACGTGAGCACGTGTATTGGCCGGGGAACGACAAAAGGGCATTACATGTCGAGTCGTGCGCCTGCCATGGGCGAGTGAGTTGTCCACATTCAACAAACTCAACTCGTCAGCTACACCATTCAAGACGCTATCCAAAGGTCGGTCAGGGTCGTACTCAGCGCCACTGAGACTGCTTTCTGCCGCGTAAACGCGCTTGCCACTTCGTCCACCTAATCCTGCAGACAGGGTGACGGCAGAAGCATGATGCGCTACAGTGGACATCGTATTGCCAACGAAGTGCACTTCGGCATCGTCAACGGAGCGATATGGATCGTAGTCCACGTCGTCACCCTGGACCAACTGTGTGTTGTCAAGAAATGAACTATTTTGGCCATGGAAAATGGAGACGTCTTGACGTCGAGAATTGTGACGAGGAAACTCGAGCGAGAAGCTACTTTCAGATCGCTTTTGCTGAGTGTCGTGCTGTTCGTCACCTTCCTCTTGGTCGCCAATTTGAGATGGATCGGAGAGAGAAAACTGGAAGCTGAGGTCCTTGAGGTTGTTCTCTAGCTCTCTACGATGCTGCTCCTCTTCATCCCCGGCAATTTGTATATCGAAGATGGCGCCACCATCGTCCGTATCCAACGTTGTTTCACTGCGCCGCATTTCCGAACTCGAGGCCGAGAAGGAGAAAATCAAGAAAATAGAGAGGAAAAGAAGCGACTGAAGCTGTGGATTCAAGAGTGGCAGTAGACGAACCAACGTGACAGAACGGTATGTTCGTCTCGCGTGATCGTGTGTATGACAAATTACTTAAATTCAGCTGTCTGCTCCCACGGTCTATGTAAGCAGAAAAGGTGCGCGCACTATCAAAATTTCGGCATATCCTAGAGCATCCTAGAGCACTTCTTCGCATTCCGAGCCAAGCATCATGGAAGGTGAAACTCACAAAGCTCATCGACCAGCACATTCCGGTGCCAAGGCAGAAAAGAAGAAAGCTAAAGGAAAAGGAAAGGAAAAGCAAACCGGATACAATGAAAAAGTTCGTGGATTGACAGTGCGGGCCAGTCTCGAGCAATTAATGAGTGAATTTCCGTAGGCATTTGCTCCAAAGTCCGGGCGAAGAGCTGAGAAGCAAGGACGTCGCAATGTGGAGCGGGAGCAGACGAGGCTACATGTTCCTCTTGTCAATCGGACTCCAGACGACCAACCGCCTCCCGTTATCGTAGTCATTGTCGGACCTCCTGGTGTTGGCAAATCAACTCTTATTAAAAGTCTCGTTAGGCGCTACACGAAGCAAACGCTTTCAGAAATTAAAGGACCTGTCACGGTTGTTAGCGGAAAGAAGAGGCGACTAACTTTCGTTGAATGCAATAATGATTTGAACTCTATGATTGACATTGGCAAGGTTGCCGATCTTGTCTTGCTTATGATAGACGGCTCTTTTGGCTTCGAGATGGTACGACATGCAGTTCGATGATTAACTTTTCATGAAATAATTTGTTTCTTGATCATACAGGAGCAATTTGAGTTTCTCAACATACTGCAGGCCCATGGGTTTCCAAAGGTCATTGGCGTCTTGACACATCTGGACCTAATACGCAAACAGGCTACTCTGAAAAATACAAAGAAAATGCTTAAGAAACGCTTCTGGACAGAGATTTACCAGGGTGCCAAACTCTTTTACTTGTCCGGAGTGCTCAATGGACGGTATCCCGATCGAGAAATTCAGAATTTGTCGCGCTTCATCTCGGTTATGAAGTTTCGTCCCCTCGTATTCCGTAATTCGCATCCATACGTTCTTGTGGATCGCTTAGAGGACCTGACGCCTAGAGAAGATGTCCGCGCTTCGGATGGGAAGTGCGACAGGAAGGTGACTGTATACGGTTATCTGAGAGGGACGAATCTTCGTGATAGGATGAAGGTCCATATTCCTGGTGTTGGCGACCTCAGCGTTGCCACAGTCTCAGTCCTGAAGGACCCTTGTCCTTTACCTGACGCAGAATCTGAGAAACGGAGGAAGCTCAGTGAGAAGAAGAAACTTCTTGTGCACGCTCCAATGAGCGACGTTGGCGGTGTTACATACGACAAGGACGCGGTATATATCAACGTTCCAGGGAACTTCACTCGGGATAATCCAGACGGTAAATATTCATCACTTCGATTATGGGGCTGAGGTAAGTTGTTCTGATTACAAGACATTTAGTTACACAGGGAGAAGGAGAAAAGATGGTCATCGATCTTCAAGATGCGCATGAAACCCTGGATACCGCCGTGGCCAGGAGTCAGATTCGTCTATTGGGTTCCTCATCTAAAACTCTAGCAATTGGAACAGATTCTGCGGGCGAAGACATGTCTGGAGATGACCTTTCTGGTGAAGAATCCGAGTCCGAGGTTTCAGACGAATCTAGTTTCATGGAAGAAGACATGACGGACGCGGAGTCCGATATATATGGTAGCGACGAAGAGTTCGAGGAAGGGTGCTCTGATGGCAAAACAGCAGGAGATCGAGGAAGAACGGCGGTTCGGAGTAGGCAACGGTCGATGCGCGGCTTGCCGACTGCGTCAAAGCCCGCTGCAGAGATTGAATTTGCTGACAGCGACTCCGAGCTGGGGCCGGACGAAGCTGGCGATGGTGAGCGTGGTGAATTCAATCACTTCTCTCAATCGCGGAACGAAGACTCCGATCATGGACTTGGTGAGGTCGAAAACAACGACGAAACTCCTCTGGATGTCGAGTTCGACGTGCCCGGCTGGAAAGTAGATCTTCAGGTTCGCGCAGCAGAAACCTTCAATAGGCACGCTACGAGGAAGAGCCGCATAGATTGGATGAAGATGATTTATTCATCCAACAGGTTACCGGAGTACATCGTATCTGGGACTCCCGTGAAGATCGACGAGATGGAAGGAAAAGATCCTGATGAAGAATTTTTCAGACTCAAACCGGCAGCGACTGTTGAGGAGGACAAGGACTGGGACATGTCCAAAGAAGTATACACCGACAACGTTCTGACGAAATGGGAAAATGAAGAGTTGCTGGATTCTCTGAGAAGTCTCTTCATCACCGGCCAACAGGCATCTGGTGATGTTGATGAGGCGGGAAGTCCATACGAAGGCGATGGCGGTGAATTTGAGGACCTGGAGGAGGATGGTGGCGAAGGCTTTCGAGATTCAAACGCCCCGGGTACCAAACCAGAGGATCCTGAGGAAGCCCACCGCGCTGCATTATCGGCCAAGAAGGAGGCGCTCAAGCGGAAGTTCGACGAGCAATATGATGATCCTGAAACTCAGAAGCTTGATTTCTACGACGAGAAAAAGGATGAGATGGCGCGCCAGAGTGAACTGAATCGAGCAGAACTGGAAGGTATTGATGCAGAGTCTAGGATGCTTATTGAGGGTTGCCGACCAGGATCATACGTCCGCATTGAGCTTGATAGCGTACCATGCGAGATGATTGAACACTTCGATCCAACATATCCCATCGTCATCGGTGGACTGCTTCCCGCGGAGGAACGATTTGGGTATGTCCAAGCTAGAATCAAGCGCCACCGCTGGTTCGCAAAGACGCTCAAGACGAACGACCCGCTCATACTTTCAATCGGGTGGAGACGCTTTCAGACTGTTCCGATATACTCTTTGGACGATCATTCAATCCGAATGCGTATGTTGAAGTACACGCCAGAGCACATGCACTGCTACGCTACATTCTACGGACCTGTAGCTCTTCCTAACACGGGTTTTTGCGCATTCAACTCGTTGTCGGGTGACGCTGCAGGGTTCAGGGTATCGGCAACAGGCGTCGTTCTGGACATAGACCGCAGTACAAAAATTGTCAAGAAGCTCAAATTGACTGGAGTACCGATCAAGATCTTCAAGAACACTGCGTTTATCAAGGACATGTTTAATAGCGCACTCGAAGTCGCAAAATTTGAAGGAGCCGACATCAAGACTGTGTCCGGAATCCGCGGCCAAGTCAAGAAAGCGCTTGCAAAGCCCGAAGGGGCATTTCGCGCGACGTTTGAGGACAAGATCCTCATGAGCGGTAAGCTGTAGTTCTTACGCGAGTGATGAGCAAATTCTAACCACGTCTGCAGACATTGTGTTCCTTCGTGCATGGTACGCGGTGCAGCCCCGCAAGTTGTATAACCCGGTGACGTCACTGCTACTGTTGGACAAGGGCAAGTGGACGGGAATGCGACTTACAGGGCAGGTGAGGCGCGAGGAAGGGATCAGGACGCCGATTGATCGGAACTCGACGTACAAGCCAATTGAACGGGAGGGACGAAGGTTCAATCCGCTGAAGATCCCGAAGAAGTTGCAGGCGGCGCTGCCGTACACGTCGAAGCCAAAGTTGATGAAGGCACAGCATCGACAGACGTACATGCAAAAGCGGGCGGTGGTGCTGGAGCCAGAAGAAAAGAGGGCAATTGCACTGCTACAGCAGGCCCGGGCGCTGCGGAAAGACCAAATTGCGAGACGACGGGAGAAGAAGGAAGGGAAGCGGGCAGAGCAGCGGAAGAAAGCAGCGAAGGAAGAAGAGGGCAGGGAGGCAAAGGACAAGGAGAAGCGAAAGCAATACATGCGAGTTGCAGGAATGAAGAGGCAACGGGAGGGTGAACGAGAAGAGGGGCGCACGAGTAAGCGAAGTAAATAAGATAATATTAAAATAAAATAATAAATAATAAATAATAAATAATAAATAAATAATGTTGAATTTGAGCACTACACATGTAGTAGTAGTAGTAGTAGTCGTATGCACAGCGTGCTGCTTGCTAGATAATCATCGGACCATTAAGATTGGCACTGGCCCTGGTCCCTGCTTGACTCGCAACTTTCACAATGCCTGCCTCTCCCACCCGTCCCAGATATGACGGCAGTCATCCTTCATCGCCGGTCGACGCAAAGACCTTTGCGCGCTCGGCTGGCGTCATGAGCGCCAACACTGCGAGTGCTGCTAATAAAAACGATAACATCAATGGCGGCGGCGGCGGTGGTGGTGGTGGTGGTGCTACTACAAAGACTACTACTAGTGGTGCTGCATCATCAGATCAGGTGCGTTTTTCCTCTTGTGTCCGTTTCAGGCCCACGTCTGCGACATGCTCGTATCACTCCCCTTTCTCATCCCTTTCTTCCCTCGTCGACTATGGTGGCGCTGACTTTGCCTCCTCCCCGCCCACCCGGCGCCGCTTTGCAGCCAGAGCTAGGCCAGGAAGACTCAGACCCGCCCGCCTCCTCTCCTGCCGATATCATTGATATGGACACCTTCCGCCAGATCCTTGACCTCGATGAGGATGAGACACACGAGTTCTCTTCTGGCATGGCCTATGCATACTTTGACCAAGCCGCTACAACGTTCACTGAAATGGAGTCCGCCCTGTACGTCATTTCCGTCTTCTCTTCTCCCTTTCTCCCTCTGCCCTGTGTCTCGCTTGCATTCGGAACTAATCATATTCCTCCGATGGCTTAGTGCTGCGAAGGATCTCGCTAAACTCTCTTCACTCGGTCACTTTCTTAAGGGTTCAAGTGCTGCCCTCGGCGTGGCCAAGGTCCAAGCGTCGTGCGAGCGCATGCAACATTACGGCCAACGGAGAGACGAAGAGGCTAGCGCAGACCTCACGCCAGAAGAGGCCCTCGACAAGATCGATCGATTACTCGTGCAAGTGAAGAGGGAGTACAACGATGCGGAAAAATGGCTGAGGAACTGGTACAAGGAACATGGTGTCGAGCCGGAGGTCTGAGATTATTCCTATCTTACGGCGGCACAGTGCAGATCTGCGCCGCGTACAGCACCGAAAAACGTACCAACGCAGTTCGGCAACCTCAATGATGTGTTGATGCCGTGCGAGTCGCGAAGGCAGGTGAATTGCGAGAGGGTGTATGTTTGTGCATGCAGGGAAGGATGTTGCTACTGGATAAATGTAATAATTAGCTATCAAATCTGTACGATTGCAAAACCCATTTAGGACTACATAGCGCTACCGTCTGTACTTGTCATTTTTGCATGTTTTATTATTTAGTACATCTTGTAACCATCGAGTGCCCGTCCAAGTCTGCATGTATGCGCCTGATCAAATCAGGTTCTTGCTTTCGGACCACCGCCATACTTGCAGTCCCGCCGAGAATACGTAGCTTTCCTACTTAACTAACATAAATCCACAGTAGCTGCGCGTATTGGTCAGATGGATCTGGTGGTGTTCTCTGCTCAAGACGTCGAACTCGCATCCTCTGCCATCTCTCCAGAACTTCTCGTTGCGCTAATGAGTCGAGTCTTTAACCGTTTCCATTCGCAAGATCGCATTAGCTTGCCGCATCGTACTTCGATTACTACAGACGCATATAGTGTCCTTTTCATGCCCGCACGCATCGATGATTTCGGTACCACAATAAAGACTGTGTCTGTTCCTGGTCCGAACTCTAGAGATGGTGTCCAAGCAACCACTTTACTCTTGGATGAAGAGACCGGCGCTGTAAAAGCAATTGTCAATGCTACGAGCCTCACCGCGCTACGAAATGCGGCAGGTGAGATTGATAAATTAAATTATCCCTCTGATTTGTGTTTACAGTACACTTCATGATAATGTTTTGCTTTCGAATAGCGTCCGTGCTAGCTACTCGACTACTGGGTCCTTCCAACCCACGTACCTTGCTAGCTTTCGGCGCCGGACAACAGATTGCCGCTCACGCGAAACTCTTTCTTCGAACAATGTCATCACTCGACCGGTGTATCATAGTGAATCGTTCTAGTAACTCCCGCCTCGCATCGCTCAGGACTGCGCTTCAAAGCCAGTTCCCCAGTGTCGATATTACAACAGGGGACCCATCGACGCTGAATCTCGAGTCCGTTGTCTCTTCAGCTGATGTCATCTGCACGGCAACATCGAGTACTAAGCCCCTATTCGAAGCGCACTGGGTCAAAAGTGGAACACACATAAACCTCGTCGGGAGTTATACACCAGCCATGGCAGAAGCCGATGTTGAAATGATCAAACGATCTGGGAAAGTTCTGGTAGATTCGAAGGAAGCGTGTCTCGTCGAGGCTGGCGAGATAATTGCAGCAAATTTAGCGACAAAGGACCTGGTGGAAATCGGTGAAGCTATCACAAGCGACGGGAAAGGCATTCCAGACATCATAACAGCTGTAAAGGAAGCAGGAGACGTAACGATTTTCAAATCCGTTGGGATTGGTTTACAGGATACCGCCATTACAGGCGCTGTCGTACAAATGTGCTCGTCGATGGGATTAGGCACAAAAATCCCTGGATACTACTGAATGCCAACAACTCGGACTAGGATGACTCTCAATAGGCTAATTGATTAACCATCTATATGACACCCTTGCTTCGTAGCTCATGTATATCCTCGTCGTTGTATCCAAGCTCTTCAAGCACCTAATACGGAAGAATAACGACACTAGCGTCAAGCAATGCAGACGTAAGAGAATTCTCTCGAGACTCACCTCGTTGGTATGTTCCGATAACCAGGGCGGTGGACGAGTCACAGGCATCCTCTCACCATTGTACCTTACCGCAGGAGCGACGAGCTTGACGTTTCCCGAGCGTGGGTGCTTAAAAAAATTAGAGACAAATGTATGCATATAGCGAACAGAGAGAGCATCATACGTTGATTTCGGTGACTATGCCGCGTGCTTTTGCTTGCGGATGATCAAACGTCTGCTTGATATTATTAATTGGCCCAAAAGGTATGCTATAAACAAAGTATCGGAAACACTATCAATTAAGCTAAAAGCAAAGCTCACCCTGAGCCAGTGAACTTCTTGAGCCAGTGTTCGCGATCTCGGGTGACTAGCACTTCGGTTACTATTTCTTTCAATTTATCCCTGTTTGCTACCCTGCTGGCATTCGTGGCAAATCGAACATCAGTAGCGAGATCTGGAATATCAAGAACTTTCTCTGCCAGAGCCGCAAACTATGAGCCGTAACCGAAAGTTAAGGACCAGCCACGGCATTATCAGCATCGAAGAGCACCGGTACCTGTTTGTTGTTCCCTGCACCAATCATGATATAACCGTCTTTACATTCAAATACCTCATAGGGAGCGATAGATGGATGTGCCGTGCCATGACGGGAGGCTTCTTGGCCAGCGATGAGATAATTTGACGCAATATTCGCCAGACCAGCTATCTTCATGGGGGTCTTAGAAATGCTGTTGTTTTCGGTGTCATCGGAATTCAATCATACCTGAGATTCAAATAGGTTACAATCAATCCATACTCCTTGTCCAGTCTTTTCGCGGGAGATTAGTGCAGCCATGATCGCACCATGAGCATACAAACCTATCAAGAATAGGTCGTTTCCTGTTCATCCCAGAAACCCAGTCGTTGGACTGACCAGTGGCAATGTCCGTCGCTGCAACTCCTACTTTGCAGGGTGGACGACCGGCTTCACCCGTGCTACTCGAAATAGCACGAACTCAATGAGCATTGCCCTCACCATTGCTTGAAATAGGATTTCGAAACTAACATATGCATTAGTCCTGCCTCAGCCTCTATAACAACATCGTAACCCGGGTACGATTTATAGGGACCGTCTTGTCCATAACCTAGGTTTACGATGTGAATTGTGGAAAAACCTGTTTGGCAACAAGAGCATCCAATGTACCAGAAATCGAGGCATACACGAGTCTCGGGTTTAATTTGTGGCAGTCTTCCCAACCAAGGCCTAGTTTGAACAGGCGACCAGGAATGAAGTTCTCTACCAGCACGTCAACCTTGCCGATCAATTTGTGTAGTATTTCCAGGCCCTCCGTAGTCTTGAAGTTGACAGTTACAGAGCGCTTGTTTCTATTCACTGCCAAGAAATAAGCTGATTCTGGAGGCAAGTGCGCGGATTCTCTAGGCGCATTGATCGATAGAGGCGCTGAAGGCGGGTACCAAGATCCTACAGGACATAATGAGTTTGATAAAGGCAAATGGCACCGAAGCTGAGGACAAAGCCACTTTACTGGTGTCGTCGCCGCCAGTTATGGACTCGACCTTTATAACATCAGCACCGAGATCTGCCAACAACATTGTACATGTAGGACCGGCAAGGACTCTTGTAAGATCAAGAATCCGGACATGCCTGAGAGGGGGGGCTATCCCATGGTTAGACGAAGAAAATCTAATGAATCGCGACTTGCAACTGGCTCTGCCAACATTCAAGAGCCGAGCTTGAGACGGGAAAACTGTCGGAGCCGGTCTGGGCATGGTGAACTGGCGATGAAGGAGGAAGTCAATCAGCACTTTACACATTCTACCATAGCTACAAAAGGCCAATGGCAAAAGACGAGTGAGGGCAAATGGCCATGAGTCAGCGGATGACATAATCACGGGATCGTCGGTAGTGCTGTTTCCGGACTCGCTGGCCAGAAATACACGCATGAACTGTAGCGTCAGCGTCGCTGCTCTCTCTCCTCTGTACCCTCATCATCTCCCTCAACGCGTCCAGCACCGCGCACAAATTGTCGCTGACAACGATGTTGCGCAGGCAGGTTCTTCGCAATCTCCCTCGTCGTGGTCGTGTTCTCAGTCGACCGCGTTGTCTGGCTACCGCCGCGCCATCTCCCAATGACGCATTTGCAAACGGAACTAATGCATACTACGTTGAGGAGATGTATCGTCACTGGCGCCAGGATCCCAGGTCCGTCCATGCCTCTTGGGATGCCTATTTCTCTGGCATGGACAAGGGCCTCCCTAGTCCTCAGGCATTCCATCCCCCTCCTGCGTTTCTCCCTCAGCCCGTCGGAGGTGCTCCTACCCTAGAAGTTGGTCGGGGTGCAAAGCTCGATGATCATCTAAAGGTACTCTTGTTCATTTCCATAAGGGACTTCGAATATTAACGTTCCTCTGTGCTGAAAAGGTGCAACTATTGGTCCGAGCATACCAAGTACGCGGACATCATATTGCGGACCTCGACCCTTTGGGTATCTTGGATGCCGACTTGGCTGATGTCAGACCTCCGGAGCTCGAGCTTAGCCATTATGGCTTCACAGAAGCGGATCTTGACAAGGAGATTGCCTTAGGTCCTGGCATTCTCCCTCACTTTGCTACAGAGGACCGGAAAACAATGACTCTGCGTGAAATCGTCAAGACCTGTCAAAGGATCTACTGTACGCAATAATTCTTATCTCAGTGATCAACGGATGCTTCATACAGAACGGCATATGTCTAGGTGGTGCCGTCGGTATCCAATACGTTCACATTCCGGATAAGGATCAATGTGACTGGATCCGAGAACGGGTTGAAATTCCGAAGCCATGGAATTACACGGTTGATGAGAAGCGCATGATCCTGGATCGACTCATGTGGTCCGAATCGTTCGAGAAGTTTATTGCGAGCAAATATCCGAACGAAAAACGATTCGGATTGGAAGGGTGCGAAGCTCTCATTCCGGGAATGAAGGCACTTATAGATCGCTCTGTTGAACATGGCATCAAGCATGTCACTCTGGGCATGCCACATCGGGGTAGACTAAATGTGTTAGCAAACGTCATCCGAAAGCCGATAGAAGCCATCCTTAACGAGTTTTCTGGGACTGCTGACCCTGATGATTGGCCCGCCGGAGACGTCAAATATCACCTAGGCGCCAATTACGTCCGACCGACGCCGTCGGGTAAGAAGGTCTCGTTGTCCTTGGTTGCGAATCCTTCGCATCTCGAGGCCTGCGATCCGGTCGTTCTCGGCAAGACACGAGCCATCCAACATTTTGAAGGAGACGAAGCCATCCATACTACTGCCATGGGCGTACTTCTTCATGGTGATGCAGCATTCGCAGGTCAGGGCGTCGTTTATGAGACCATGGGTTTCCACAATCTTCCGAATTATGGCACCGGTGGAACAATTCATCTGATCATCAATAATCAGATCGGTTTTACCACGGATCCACGCTTTGCTCGCTCTACAGCCTATCCATCTGATATTGCGAAGAGTATTGATGCGCCTATCTTCCATGTCAATGGCGACAATGTGGAGGCAGTTACATTCGTCTGTCAACTTGCAGCTGACTATCGAGCCAAGTACAAGAAGGACGTCGTTATTGATATCGTTTGCTATCGACGATACGGTCACAATGAGACAGACCAACCAAGTTTCACCCAACCAAGGATGTATAAGGCAATTCAAAAACAACCTACACCATTGACCAAGTACACGAAATTCTTGATCGATCGTGGTACCTTTACTGAGAAGGATATCGAAGATCACAAGAAGTGGGTTTGGGGGATGCTGGAGAAAGCAGCAGCGGCTGCGAAGGACTACACTCCCACGAGCAAGGAATGGCTGTCAGCGTCGTGGCAAGGCTTCCCGTCTCCGAAGCAACTTGCAGAAGAAACGCTACCAACTCGTCCGACGGGCGCATCCGAGGACACACTCAAGCGTATTGGCAAGGCCATCTCAACGTACCCACAGGGATTCAGCGTCCATCGGAATCTTGCCCGGATTTTAGCAAACCGGGGAAAGACAGTAGAAGAAGGAACAAACATCGATTGGGCGACCGCGGAAGCACTGGCCTTCGGATGTTTGGTCCTGGAAAAGAATCACGTTCGCGTCTCTGGACAGGATGTAGAACGTGGAACATTCTCGCAACGGCACGCAGTCCTTCATGATCAAGAAAACGAACAGCAATACGTCCCTCTCAACAACCTTGGCTCAAACCAAGCAAGGTTTATCATATGCAACTCGTCTCTGTCTGAATATGGAGCCCTGGGTTTTGAGCTTGGATACTCGCTCGTCTCACCCGATAATCTAACTGTTTGGGAAGCTCAGTTCGGCGACTTCGCAAACAACGCCCAATGCATTATTGACCAGTATATCGCTTCTGGCGAAAGAAAGTGGCTCCAGCGTACTGGTCTGGTGATGAGCTTGCCCCATGGTTACGATGGCCAAGGTCCTGAGCATTCGAGTGGTCGCATAGAACGATTCCTGCAGCTTTGTGACGATCATCCCCATATTTTCCCGACAGCAGAAAAGATAGAAAGACAGCACCAGGATTGCAATATGCAGATTGTCTATCCTTCGTGAGTACCGACTAGCATTCCGAGCTAATGGTCAATCTGACAAGGTACATCTAGGACTCCCGCGAATTATGTACTCATGTTTATTCATTTTAACCTGCTTGTGTCCCTAACTTATTGTTACAGTTCCATGTTCTTAGGCGTCAGATAAGGCGCGATTTCAGGAAACCTGTGAGTTTGCCTTAAGAAGGCCTTCTCGGTTGCTTAATATTTTTTCCTAGCTGGTATTATTTTTCTCGAAGTCACTTCTCAGACACCCGCGGGCTCGTTCCAGCCTCGTTGAAATGATGGATGACACGCACTTCGAGCGATACCTCCCGGAAGCTAGCGACGATCTCGTGGTCCCAGAAGACATCCGCAGACACATCCTTTGCACAGGTGCGACGGTCCCACGTTTGCACCATCGAGTAATTGATATTTATTACGCGCTAAAGGCCAGGTCTATTATACGCTTCTCCAAAGGAGAGAAGAAAAGGGCATACGTGACGTTGCTATAAGTCGACTGGAACAGATTTCTCCGTTCCCTTATGATCTTGTAAGTGTTAATTACGAAATTTGCGATCCCCTAAGTAAACGAAGATACTAGCTCACGCCGCACCTGGACAAATACCCTAATGCCGATATTCTCTGGTGCCAGGTTCGTGTTAAGTCACAATTGATATTACTGTCCATTGATAATCTCACATGGTCCTTCAGGAGGAACCTTTGAATAATGGTGCTTGGAGTTATGTGGAACCGCGAATTTCCACTGCAGCTAGTGAGACTGTCTATCACAAAGGCAAGAATCCTCTATACGCAGGTCGCGATCCAGCGAGCTCGGTAGCTACTGGAAGCAAGGTTCGCCTTCTACCACCTTGTGCGTTACTGATTCCTGACAAATTATCGTAGGCACTTCATTACAAGGAGATTGAGCAGTTCCTTGCAGCTGCCTTTGAATGATGTTTACATTCCTACATTTGTCTAATACATTCGATTCCTATAATAAGTCTCCCAACAGCTAGAAGTTATAGACGTTTGGATCGATAGAACTCGCCTAGCGATTTCATTGCTTGTCCAAAGCTCTGAGGGACAGCAATGTCCTGACAAATCCAACCTGGGAGTTTGGCCTGGACTTTCTGGGAACTGTAACGCTTGTCTACAAGAATGAGCGCCGACCAATCGTTTTGGTGTCTGATGGCACGTCCTAAACTCGCTTGAGTAAGCATTGCATGATGACAAGCTTTGTTACACACCGATGCTCTGGTTGACGGCCCTCATGGCTAAGTTCTCGTACAGCTCGTTTCCAGGATCAACCTCTTTGTCACTGGTGGTTTGCTTGTGTTTCCTCATGTAGTTCATCCGCTCTTTCAATTCCGGGGAAGCAATGTTGGGATATGGAATACCGACAAGCACGACGGCACGGGCCAGCTCATCGGCGAAATTTAGTCCTTCAGAAAGCTTCGCGCCAACAACAGCAAATAGCATGGCTCCTCTGCTAGTTCTGGATGTCTAGACGCACGATAGAAAGCTCAATCCACAGACAAAATCAATCAAAGATACCTCGTTACAGGCCAGTGCATATTGCTGAAGAGTATCATCGACTTCAGCATTTGCATGCGGCTCATAAAATAGCTGTTTAAAGACTATCAGAAGATTATTGGCTGGATAACTGCTGTTCGATCTGACCTGTTTCTTCTGCTGTATCCTACTTAAGAGCCCATTTGTGTTCCAGTCTCGCCTCACTTTGTCCAGAAAGGCGTATGACGGGAAGAAAACGACGGCACCGTTGGGACAGACCTGTTTCTTAAGAGTTAACATCTCAAATAGTATATGAATTGTTGAACGACTAGATTCTCGCACACTGGCCAAGTTAAACAGACACTGTCCAAGGTCATCGATCTTCCGTTTCTTTTAGACACTCTTGAATAAAGGATTAAAACATTAAGTAAACGCACCAACGATCTGTCTTCCCGATCTTTGAACCTGAACTCGAGATCCTTTCCCCGGGGACCGGTTCCTAATACTAGGCATAGAAGATTCGCTCGAGGTATGACATGACCGCAAGAGAACACGGTTAATTGCTCCCGTGCGATATTCGGGAAAAGTTGCAACGCCATATCAGAAACCTGTAATAATAATGAAATACCTCGAGGTTGAACAGACGGGGAACACGGACTGGTGACATTGTTCCACCAGCTAATATCACGCTTCGTGCACTTCTCGCAATACATTCAAAGTAGGTAGCTGGGTTGAGATGTTGATATTTGATTGTTTTTCCCCTTGACACAAGCCGGTTCTCTGCAACGGTAATGACTCCGTCTACGTATCATGCATGTCAGTCCGTGACTGAGAACATAATAAGCCCCATTTCACCTTCGATGTGATTCGTCAGCTTTGAAATGAAAGCTTCCACGGTGTGTAAAGGAAGCGGCGAGGCTCCACGGACATCACCGTTGTCCTCTTTCGCAGTAGTTAATATCCGAATCACATTACGGCCTATCGGTTACCTTTGTCACTGTCGCTGAAAGCCCTTTTCTCAGAATATCTGCTGACTTTTCGCGCTATCTGTGTGTTGATAGTGTCACTTGTAACACCCTGAGTCATAGCGTGAATCTACCTTGCTTGTCGTTAAATAAGATTGTAGCTCGTGAAGGTTGATCCCGTTCACTTTGTTCCCCAAGCTTTCCACAAATTCTGACACAGAGGTCACACTATTGCATGTAGCAGATCTACTCTCGACAAATTGATGCAAGGCCAGCAGAAAAAGCATCAGGCGCTTCAACTGAACTGAGTTAGTAGAATTCAATCTTGTTCGAAAGCGGCTCAAGTAAGCCGTCAGTTGTTCGATTGCAGCCTGTAGCATAGAAACCGATAGCTCGATGGTATGCAATTGAAGCAGAGCATCAATTAAATCTAATAACATGTCAGCTGGCTTTTTTGATATTGGGCCAAGCGAAACACACTGTGAGCTTCGTCAATAATCACGATCTGATCCTGCAAGTTTATGTCGAGAGCCTTTCTCGATTTCTCGTGGAGAAGTAGGTTATACGGCAATGTTACAAGCTTGTCGATGACGGCGTGCAAGTAATATCTTCAGGTCGTATATTAGAATTTAAATCATCTCATACCTCAGCGGATGCAATTGCCAAACGTGAACCGAAATACGGACATAATTTCATGTCTTTCCCAGTGATGACCAAATCTTCGATGTCTTTAGGCGAGGCCTGCAGTATATCCGTTTCTTCAATGCTTAGTCAAATTCTTCAGGTGCAAGCGACTTACCAAGATGCGGTCGCGCAAGTCATTTAATCGATGTTCTTCTCCAAGCGGTGGTAGATACGGACATCGTTCCCCTCGGCGACCTACAGTCCGGATTAGCCTGGGGACAGCAGTTGGTCCTTAAATCGCACCAGAAAGCAACTGGCGGCATCCTTCGTCCAAGTCAATGGTTCGCGTCCGTAACTGTTCGTTGATGCAGAGATGGTTACGTGAGGCCAAAGACACACTCCGAGGAAAGCGTGGCGGGCGACTGGCAAGATGACGAGGATCTGTGCCGTCCTCCTCCAGATCATCTGGCACTCCAGGAATCGGCTTCAGCGCCAATAACTCGTGGATCACTTGCGACAACTGCGAATGTGTTCGCGAGGCAAAGAAAATCTGCTAACTTCGTTAAGACGAAGATAGCATAGCCAGATACTATCCCTCACCTTGGTTCCCGACGGTAAGAGCCCTTTTGTCCTATTCCATATATGACTATCAGGAAAACTTGATTTCGAATTTCATACAGTATTATACGAACCGATCATTGCTCAGCGGCGGTGTGAGATCCTCTTGAGAATCACTACTCTCTGAATCCGGCAACAAAGATTCATCATCAGAGTCGTTGTGTTTTCTGCCTCTTGGGCTACACATTCTCTGCATCAAATAAGAAACAATATGTGCTATAATCGAGCGTAGAAGCGAACCGGTCTTTTTGTGACTCTCGCATGCTCCCTCCTCGAAGATTCTTCTTTTGCACGGAGATCCGCGAGGTATTGTTGGAGGTCGAGTTCCTCTGTCTCTATTTCGTTCTTCAGACGCTCGAGGGTCTGCATTATGACCCATTCGGGATCTAATATGGAGAGTATCACACACGTCTGTCCGTACACTATACTCGTAGCCACTGCGTACCGTCCGTGGAATGAAGAGAATCCCGTAAGCTTTCCAATGTGATTCGCTTACTGCGTTGCCTTTCATCCCGCAGCCATGTCAGAGAGCTCGTAAGAAGACTAAGTGTTTTGCCCTATGTTCAGACGTCATGAGCCTCTCCCGTCTCGGACCGAACGCGAGAATGAACGATATTACAGTGCCAGTGGGACTCTCGGCTATTGCCAACTTACGATTCTCTATGGCGGAGTAGACATGCCTCATGAAATCTTTCTGAATCGGATATGGTCGTTCGAACGGAAAGGCACGAAAGTTCTCCGGGACACTCAATTTCACGTCGTCCATTTATGCAGCTGCGAAGACGATGAGGGAGAAAGAACAAGATTTACGATAGTATATACAGCCATGGAACCAAAAAACTGGATAACAACGAGTCATGTGACCGCGGCAGAGGTTCCACATCACATGACTACACAGTGAAGGCTAGGCCACAGTGGGCAATAAGGCATCTCTTTAGCACATAACTACTAAGATGTATATAAAAGTTTAAAATCTCATGATGTGGTGGTTGGCAAGTCCCTATGATTAATGTCTGTGCATGACTTGTGGTGGAGATCAAAAATGTACCTATATATGAAAAGTTGCTTAAGAATGAGTTACACTACTTCACTCTTAATCACAAACTTGTACAAGACACTTTCTCAATGAAACTCTGGGCTTGTTTTTGTAAGATTTGAATCTTTTTGAGTCAGTTCTGGTGTGATCTGCAAAAAAAGAGAACTTTTTCTGATAATATGCTATGTTCTTGTAGTTGAAGCTATAGAAAACTACTTTATAAATTTTGAGATGTCTCACATGCATTAATTCAGTCACAACATCATTGGACTGTTGCAACTGAACTCACAAACTCATGTTAACCTCTCCTATGTAATTGTAAGTAAAACTTTCATCCTTACTTACAACTAGTTGCAAAATTGTTAGTAATCATGTGCTTTCACCACTTTTTACGCTATGAAAGCCTTAAAATACAGATAAGATCATATCTTACCCAAAACTCAACAGTTTCACATCATTTAAGTTGATAAATTTATCTTTTCAAAAGAGCTTTTATTCAGAAACAAAAGTTAAGAAAATAGAGTAAAAACTGATACTAAAATGGCAAAAATATTGTTTTTTGCCTCTTCTTTGCATGTGCATTTTTTTCTGTGCTCCCTACTAGTCCAGCACCTCTCAAATTCTGTCTGAAATAATTATATGATTATATTATGATTTTATAGGATGAATTTGAGTTGAATTGTGTGCCAGAATGTACTGCTTTGAGGCATGCCAGAATCACTCAAAACTTATTATTTCCCCCTAGCCTCCCAAGCTCTAGGAAAAAATCTTACAGGTCAGATTCATGCATGTAAATTTATTGCAGATGTAATAGACTAGGTTTGCATATTAGCTAAGTCCTCAGCATCTACTGGTGAGCTTGAGAGATACTATCTAGATAAAAGGATCTGCTTAAAACCTTGTATAAGGATTGATGTGATCAACAGATCAATAGGATTGGCACTCCAAATGTGACTAGTAAACAGTCTGGCAACAACATAACTAAAACAATAGTCATCAAGAATGCTGGTATCAACAGCAATACATGAATAACAAGCAACTATATGTAAAGCTGCAAACTCCCCTTTATTGCTGACCACTACTTCACACCACCGACTATCTATGTCTAACCTGACCCAATCAAAAGAACCTAAAAAGTGCTCAAGAATATTAGAAATCTAGAAGTTCAGAAGTACAATTACTAAAGCCTAACACTTAAATAACTAAAGGCTAAATAAATCCTAATGAAGATAACACTGTCAGACATATGCTTGAACATATATGACTCTCTATAAGATATACTTCATGGTATGCTATGCTACAATAGAAACTCGCAACTGCTAAATTGATATTTAATGTTAAATATAAGAATAACTCCATGCCAATCTATCAAACCTAATAGTACTCAAGCGATATGAAGAACTTACTGTTACTGCTCAAACCCCTCAAGATGTAGACTCATTAACTTAGAGGATACTAGGATAGTATAAACTAGAGCTACATAATCTATGCCCAGCTTCTACAGTATAAGCAAACTTCTATCTACCAAAGGATGTGAACCTGGAAACTAGACAACTATAATTAGCACTCTAATAAAGGATATGATATTACATTTGTGACATTTGACTCAATGGTAAAGCATAGCTAGTTACTTGAACTCAGAAACATCCCTCAGTAGAACACATATAGTTTCAGCTATGCATTAAACTATACACTATACTAACTTAATATCTTAATACTGATGTTTGAGTTATGCTATAATGCTCTAGCCAGTCCTGTGCCAGGACACTCATACTTTAGCTCTCTCCTACTACATATACCATATTCCATCACCACCTACACCTTAGAGGACCAGGGAATACTCAATTCACACTCTAGAGGCTATACAAGCACATGTCTATAGATTTTAGCCTATACTTCCCCTTATGATGCCCTCTGAGAGCCCAGATGAGTCTGCTGCTGGCTTCCTGGCACCCATACAGATCTACCAAGGGCTTCTACCCAACACCAGACACTATAGGAGATGTTCCCCAGTCATTATAGGGCTCCATTCTTATAATTTAGTATATGTATAATCTTGTAGTGGATTTAGATGCCCCCTTGTTAGAGGTGTAGGTCCGGAGTTACACCGGGTTTGATCCTTTTGCCTAAGCAGCGGTATGTTGTGCAGAGGTGATCTATCTACCCACGTCTGGCTGTACCACGCGGTCCCCTTACTATCCTTCCTAGTCGTAGTCCTGACAAGGGATACTTTCAGATACAAGGTAAGCAAGAGCAGATTGGTATTTCCAAGAGGCGTAGTAGTACAAAGCACACAGTAATAATCGTTAAGCTACGATGATCACCAGTGTGTTAAGAGGATCGAAAGATGGGGAATGAGGGCCTACTTCTAACCCTATTTATGCTCTTCAGATAATTCATTTTCCGTCCTATATCTTACTCATCTCCTTCCACATTACTCCACTCAGCTCCACTTTGCTCCACCATTGCCTTACTCATGCTGTGCCACCGAGTGCCATCTTGCTCCAAGATTTGTAAGATTGTCTCCGCTATTGCAGAGCCTTTGTGGCGTTGCTGACTGAGACGTAGTTCCGAGTCGGAGTGATGAGTCAGTACTCCATTATGACGTCGAGGTCTTCGTTGGGGACTCTGGCTCTTGGTGCAATGTAGGCGGCTCGATATGTGACCTTCCGTTGTTCATCCCTTGGCCCGAAGGGTGAGAGTGTAACCCGGACATCGGTATTGAGATGTCGAGTTGGTGTAGTGTATGGTCCAATACACAGCTGAAACTGTATGTGCTCTGCTGGTGGATGCCTCTGAGTTCGAGTAACTAGCCATGCTTTGCCATTGAGTCGAACATCGCGAATGTAATGCCATATCCTTCGTTGGAGTGCCAGTTGTAACTGTCTGGTTTCCAGGTTCGCGTCCCTTGGTAGGTAGAGATTTGCTTGCACTGTAGAAGCTGGACATGGGTCATGCAGCTCTGGTTTGTACCATCCTAGTATCTTCCAAGTTATCGGGTCTGCATCTCGAGGGGTTCGAGTAGTGACAGTGAGTTCTTCATGTCGCTTGGGTACTATTGGATTTGGTGGATTGGCATGGAGTTGTTCTTGTGTTCGACGTTGAATTTCAATGTGGCAGTTGCGAGTTTCAGTTGTAGCATGGCATACTACAAAGTATATCTCATAGAGAGCCATGTACGTCCGGGCACACGTCTGACAGTGCTGGAATGCCAGTGTCGTCTCCATTGGGATTTATTTAGCCTTTAGTCGATTAGGTGTTAGGCTTTAATAGTTGTGCTTCTGGACTTCTGGACTTCCGGTGTTCTAGAGCGCTTCTTGAGTTCTTTTGATCGGGTCGGGTCGGGCGTATATAGTCGGTGGTGTTAAGGTAACGGTCGGCGGTGTTAAGTGCCTTGCGGGTTTACGTATGGTTGCTAGGCGCTCGCGTATTGCCGTTGATACCGGTGATACCGGTGACCGTTGTCTTGGGCGCGTTACTGCTGGGCCGGTTACTGGTCACGTTCGGAGTGCCGATCCTGTTGATCTGCCGATCGCGTCGATCGTGATGCGAAGTTTTGAGCGGATCCTTTCACTACCCCCCTTCTAAGATGGACTTTCGGAGAAATGTTCATCCTAATCCGTGAGAAAGCTTCGGATAAGGGAGTCGGCTTGTGATAGTTGGTTTTGCTATCAAACCATCATCAAAGTCGCCCAAATATGTCAGCTGTCGCCGCCGTTCCTGCTGTTTTGATCATCCTTGTGGCGGTTTTTGTGCTGAATCTGTGGTGGATAAAGCGCTATCGTCGCCACTCTGTGAGTGCCCTGTCCTTTGCATTGCAAAATTGCTGACATCCTTGGTAGAAGAGCGAAGATTACGAAATGCAATCGATTCCTGCAGCTGCTACTGCGAAGCAGGCTGCTGATAAAGTCGAGGTTCCACCTCTCGAAGCTGCCAATCCCGATGAGCTGAAGGTTGTCCTCGATGCAGGCGCTTCGGCGCAAGAGAATCGTGTGAAGGGGGCTTGGTTTGACATCGCATTGTAGTGGGTGGTGGGAAGGGATATGAAAGAAATATTAAATGAAATATGCGTCATGTAAAAGGATTATGGTATGAATGAAAATGATAAGAAAAGAACAGTCATAGCAGTCGATGATGCATAAGTTTCATAATGATTTGTCGGTGATCTGCATGATGTATTTCTCGTGACAGGGCTGTATTGACCAGCCTTGTTCACGAGCAATGACTTCATCCTTTAGATCAGAGCGACAAAATGCATGTAAGGAAAATAAAGTTTGAGTTGGAGGGCTTGATAATCGCAATATTTACTTTGTCAAGCTGATATGCTTGGGCATCCCAATTTGACAAAGAGAGGTTAGGAATAGTTGTTATGTCGCTTTGACAGGTATACTGCCGAAGGCGTCACAACGACTGTTCACTTCTTGGCTCCTCCTCCTCTGCATAGAAGAGTAAAATGTAAGCATAGTGTGCTAATTCGGCAGCTGGCTCGATAATGCATGTGCTAAGAGTTGGAACATTATTGGTGCTCCGACGCTTTGCATAGTGCCTTATCGGCTCAGCCTTCCGAATGAGCATGAAAAGGATGGTGCATAATGCATAGGCTGCCAGTCTTCGCTGTCAGGTTCAAGGGCAACTTGTTGTTTCACAGATTTTGTCTTGTTGGACAGCCTCCGAGGGACAACAGGGTTGCTACTTGACCTGGCAGGGAATATGGCAAATAGATACCATAGCAAATAGGGAGTGATGGTAACATAAAGCATAATTGGCCATTTGCGTCATGAAAAGGGGTTGCATAAGAAAGGGGTTCATGGAGTGAAGAAAAGTTTACATATCATCGAGTTCCTCGATCGCAGGTGAAGCCTGTGCTGAACCTTCTGGTGTCGGTAGTGGTTCTGTTGACCCATCTTCCTCACTTGATTCCGTGTCATCCGAGTCCATGTAGCTGTCCTCTCGCATTGACATGGTGAGCATCTTGTCTGGTTGGTAAAGCTCGTTCGGATACTGGTAGATTGAGATCATTAGATCCTCGTCTATTGGGTGTCTCGTCGCTTCCAGTCTCTCCCTTGCTTCTTCTTCGTTCTCATTGAGTTCTATGAGGTACTGGGGGTCGTAGTTGACTTCCTCGCCTTCGACTATGTGGTGTTCGACTTCGTTGATCTGGATACCATTCGTCTGGTTTGGAGATCCTTGCTTTCGCATTGTCCTCTGGTATACAGTGCCCTCATAGTACTTTGTTGTATTGAGCAGTGTCATGTACTGCGTGGTTCCAACTGCATAGAAGCCCGTCTTGTCAGCTAGGTAGTTGATGTATCGCATCGTCTCGTTGCCTGCTGAATGGTAGTGGCTCCATCGCATCATTCTGTTAGTGATTGCGATCAACAGGTCTCGTCGGTATGCACAAATTTGTGCCGCTGAATGATAGATGCCCATGATGTTCCTATATGTTGGTTCGTGGTTGAAGTCGATTTGCCCTTCGTTAAGAGCTCGTACTTCGAGTTCGACTGTATAGGTAAGGAATGCATCATCATTGAGTCGTCGAATTGATGCCGTTCGAGCATTGCTAAGCCTGATCAGCTCGCCGTTAGGTGGGTCTGGTATCATGAGTTTAGGACCTTGCTTCTCGGTGGTATGGATTGAGTGCCACTTGTCATAGAGGTCGTCGAAGTACTTCCCTGGGCATAGGGGTACGATCTCTTCTTCGTAGTTCTCTTGATTGAAGCGGTTACAGAACTGTGGCCATTGATAACGTTCAGTAGGTGGTCTGAGTACAAATGTCCAATCAGGTGCATCTTCAGGAGTAGAGAAGGCATGTAGTTCATTGAAGATAGGCATAGTTGAGTAGTGGTTGTCTTCAAGAGATGACTAGTTTGCTCGAGTTCGAGTTGATGAGTCTTCAGCTCGAATTGCTTCATCTTTTATACCATGTCTGCTGGTATATCGCCTTTCTCTTGCCTATTTTGTTTCTCTCTGTCTTCGTCTTGAGGTGCCACTGTGATGTCATTGATTGGTAAGGCCATCGGAGGCCTTACTCATCATTTGCATTGTGGCTCCTAAGTCGGCTCCATCAGGTGGAGTGCACGTGATGTGGTTATCTCCTAATTCGTCTTCGTTCGGCGATCCATTGACTAAGGTCTGGTGGCCTCATCGCCTGAGGGTACTTTTTGTGGAAGTCTTCTACCGCTTGATAGGAGTTCTTGAGATTGTCAAGTGGCTCCCAAGTACGCTCTTGGTATCCTTTCCATTGAATAAGATACTGAATCTTGTTTCGATGCCGCCTTGTGTCATGAATCTTCTCCACTTCGTATTCTGCTTCTCCCTCTACTTCAATAGGGGGTGGTTCGTCCAAAGTGGGTCTTCCAGGGTATTCCTTTCGTTTGTAAGGCCTGAGAAGACTCGCATGAAACACCGGGTGTATCGGAAGGGTTTCGGGTAAGCGTAATCTGAATGACACTTGTCCGACTGCCTTCTCGACTTTATAAGGACCTGCCCACTTCATTGCAAGCTTCTTTGTTGGCTCCAGTCGACTGAGATTCTTCATGTCTAGTAACACTTCATCTCCTGGCTTGTACTCCGGCAGTTTGCCTCGATGCAGGTCTGCATAAAGCTTCATTGCCTCGTTCGCTTGCCTAATCGAATTGTAGGCTTCTTGCTGTACTTGTCGAAGCTCCTCTAGGTGATTTATTGCTTCTGGGACGTTTGAGTCCCCGGTTTCCGCTACGTCCAGGTGAGGGTGCCATCCATACAGTGTATAGAATGGTGACTGATGCGTAGTGCTGTGTTTCCGATTGTTGTAGGCGAATTCTGCCATATCGATGTACTCTGCCCAATCTGTTTGACGGTAGGACACGTAGCAGCGTAAGTACTGCTCCAGTTCTTGATTGAGTCGCTCGGTTTGACCGTCAGTTTGTGGATGGTATGCTGTACTAGTTTTCCAATCGACATCGATGAGTCTACAGAACTCCTTGAGGAATTGCGCCGTGAAGTTGCTACCTCGGTCGGAGATTACTTGTTTAGGGGCCCCGTAGTATTTGAAGATGTGTTGGCGGAACAAGCGTGCCAACTGCTTAGCATTGGGTATTCCCTGGCAAGGGATGAACTTCCCCATTTTGGTGAGCTTGTCCACTATAACAAGTATCGAACTGTAGCCTTCGTTGCTGACTGGTAAATCGGTGATAAGGTCACAGGTTATGGTTTCCCATGGTTGATGCGGTGCCTTCAACGGTTGGAGGGGTGGATTTCGAAACTGTCGAATCGGTTTTGCACGTTGACATATGTCGCAGGATGCGGTATATTCTCGGATCATCTCTTCCATCTTCGGCCAATAGTACGCTCGCTTTACAAGCTCTATGGTCTTTTCTGCTCCTGGGTGGCCTGCAAGTTTGTGGTCATGGCGCCTTCGGATTAGCAACGATTTTAGGTTGGCGGATGGCGGGACATATAATGCACTGGATACGTAGTGCAAGCCATTCCTGTAACTGTAGCCGTTGCTCTTCTTGATTGCCATAATTTCCTGCTTCGCCTCTTCGGAGTTATAGTGTCTCTTGATGGTTCGAATAATCGGATCGGAGATAGTGACCATTTCTGTCTCTAGTCGGTATAGGCCATTGATCTCGGTTCGTCGCAATGTCTGCTGCTCGATCATGTCAGGTGGTAGCAAGGTAACTCCCAAGTTATCCTTGTCCTCTGGCATATAGTCGGGTCGTCGTGATAGTGCGTCTGCTTGGTTCTTCTTGCCTGGCCAATGGAGAATTTTGAAGTTATATCGTGATAACTCTAGTGCCCATCTCGCTTGACGTCTTGTCAGATTCTGAGCTGTCATGAAGTATCGGAGATTTGCATGATCGCTTCGGATGGTTAATGGTTCCTTTGTTCCTTCCAGTAGGTGTCTCCAATGTCCGAGTGCTTCCATGATTGCTAGCATCTCCTTGTCATGCGTTGGGTAATTTCGTTGAGCACTGGATAGTGTCTTCGACATGAAACCTAGCGGTCTCAGTTCTCCTTGGCTGTCTTCTTGCTGTAAGACTGCTCCAATCGCTACATCGGATGCATCGGTTTCCAATGTATATGGTTTGTCAGGCTTTGGCATTGCTAGTGCCACTTCGGTTTCGAATGCTTTCTTGATAGCTTCGAATGCTTTGTCCTGTGCTTCTGTCCAAGCGAACTTGTGATCCTTCTTGATGAGTTCGCCAATTGGTATGTATAAATCGGCATAGTTCCTGATGAATCTTCGGTAGAAATTGCAAAAGCCTTGGAACTTTCGGATCTGTCGTTTCGTCTTTGGTGTTGGCCATTCTCGAATCGCTTTCAGCTTGTAAGGATCCATCTGGATGCCTTTCATTCCTACTACAAATCCCAGGTAGTCGAGTTGGGTTTGGAGGAAATGACATTTCTCGATCTTGAGGTAAATGTCGAGCTCTCGGCATTTCTGTAGAATTGCCCTGAGGAGTGTCCAATGCTCCTCTTCGGTTTGTGCTTGGCCAATGAGGTCATCTAGGTAGACTAGTGCCTCCTCTGTTCTGAGCCAGTATTCGAAGTTGTCATTCATGAATCGTTGGAATATCGCAGGTGAGTTCTTCATTCCAAACATCATGACCTTCGGTTTGTAGACTGCATTGCCAACTCTGAATGCTGCCTTCCATTCGTCTCCTTCTCGAATTCTCAGGTTGTTGTATCCTGATCGCATATCGAGTGTGAAGAAGACTTTTCCTTTCTCCAGTTTCTCTGGTAGTACGCTCATGATCGGTATAGGGTATGGATCTGATACTGTGGCATCGTTGATATCTCGGTAGTCGGTTACTGCTCGTGCTCCTCCGTCTTTCTTTCCAACAAAGAAGACTGGTGCTGCTACCGGACATGGTTCATGTGGGTGAACCTTCTCGATCCATCCTTTGTCCAATAGTTCCTGGACATAGGCATTGAGTGCTGCCTGTTCTTCTCGAGTGAGCTTGATAATCGGCCTTGGTTTCGGTAGTGGTACTCCTTCTTTGAGGTTTATCGCCATATCCCATTTCGTATGTTTGGGTAACCTCCTTGATCTGTCTGGATCAAATACATCGGCATAGTCTGCAATTTGCTTCGGTAGGAGTTTTCGCCAATCTCGGTTTGCTGTGCTGAGTAACCCTTCTGCAGCTGCCTTCTGCTGCGAGTATTGCTGTGATACTGAACTAGCTTTGTTCAGTGGTTGTGAAACCTGGCCTTGCTGCCTTGGTGACCAATTTCGTTTAAGGTCTAGCTCTAGCTTTTCAGCGAGCTCTTCCTTTCTGGTAAGGGTAATTGGTTGGTTGGTCGTCCTGAGCCTTTCGATGTCTAGTGGCTCTATATCGTGCATAGGAGTGTCTTCTGTTGTCTCCTGTTCGTTCTGCATGTCGATATCGCTGTCTTCTGCTGCCCATCTTGTACGCTTCGGTGTGGGGATAGCTTCCTTGACTGGTATTGGTCTCGATGTCCAATGTCGTTTCGTTCCTGCTACCACTTTCTCTGACCTTCGTTCCTCTCGTGGATGAATATAGACTGTCATCCCAGGATCTTCCTTTGGCACAGGTTGAGTTTGTTCGATGTCTGGTTTCTTCTGTGGTAGTGGCCTTCTCTGTCTTAAAGGCTGTTTCTTCCATCGCTTAGGAGAGTCATTTATTTCCTCCTGTTCGTCATGGCTGCGCTTGCCTGTTACTTCTGTAACTTCGTCTTCGGATGTCTGGTACAATTGCCGTGCTGGGATCATCCTTTGTGGTATGTGCCTTGTTCGTCGTTGCACAATACTCATCTGTTCTGATGGTTGCCTTGGTATAGAGTCTGGTATATTTTCCATGCTCGGACTCTTCGGTGCATCAGCCTTCTTTGGCTGCTCCAGTTGTGGTGTTCCTGGTCGTGTCATTGGTTTCGCTTGCGGCTTCGACTCTTGAGGGTTTCCATTGTTACTTTCCCTCCATGGTGCGAATAGTATTCCTGGTGCTCCAGAGTGTCGATAGTTGTCTCTGTTCAGAGCTTGTTTCCTTGTGTCTTGCCTAGGTCTAGTCTTGTCAGCTTTACCTTTCCTTTGCCGCTTTCGTTTGCGCCTTCTGCGCTTTCGCTTCTTGGTAGCTCGTATGATACTGAGCTCGAATGGTATTGCGTTACCATTCCGATTCCATATCTGATTCTTCCAATCAATTTCTGGATTGACTTTGGCCAAATAGTCAATGCCTAGAATAACTTGATCTTGTCCTGTAGTCGCTACTGCCAGTGTCTGTGGCTGCGGTTTAGGTCCATCGAAGATTAATGTATAGACCTCGTGTGTGATTGCTCCTCCTTGGTTTGGGCTTCCATCGGCATTATTCAGGGGTCGAGGGTGATCAAGCCTCTTCTTGAATAGGTTATGGTGTCGTACCAAGTTCGGGTGAATCGTACTACAAGTTGCTCCGGAATCGATTAATGCTTGGACTGCTAGGGTCTTCGTTCCAACCTTCACTCGAATAGGTAATCGAGGATGCAATGCATGTATTGGCAATCGCTTATTGTACATTGCTTCACTGGGGTTGAACCCAGGAGGTATGAATCGCTGGTTGTTGAAACCATTGTTCTTGTCACCCTTGTTACACTCACATCGCGCAGTCTCGTTCGATGGAGGTCTTAGTCTTTTCCCTGTTGCTCTTTACTTGCTAGGGATTTGCGGAAGTTGGTTCGATATTCTTCGTCATGCTTGCATGTATATCCTGCTGATTCGTCTCCTCTAGCCCATGCTATGTGATCATAGTGGACTGGTTTTCGACAATGCGGATCGGGACATGTCTCCTTGAAGTTTACAGCTCGTGCTGTCATCGGCTTTCGTCTCTGACCATTGGTTCGCTTCTTCGGCTGTCCTGAGGAAGAACCCTTTTGCTTCCTTGGTGCCTTGCAGTTCCTTGAGTAGTGTCCAGTCTTTCCACAGTTGTAGCATTTCGCTCCCTTCTTCGGCAAGCCTCGGAGTGCATCTACATCCATGGCATCTGGATCTCGTCTCGTCTGTTGGACTGGTGGTCGATATGATGATTGCCCGTTTGTCTTAAATCTCGGAGTGTATGTCTGGCTTCCGATCAACTTCTGTCTTGCATCAACGTCTGCTAGGTTGGTTGTCCATGTCATCCATTCGTTGAGCTTGTACTTTTCGAAAGCGTCAGGCTGTACGGATTCGACTCGTCGTTTGACCCAGTTGTCTAGTCCTTTGACATAGATGTACTTGAGCATAGTAACATCTAGTGAGTCTGGTGCTCTCGCTTTGAGCCGTCGGAATTCGTCATTGTAGGCTCTGATGCTTGATCCTTTCTGTTGGATGCATAGTAGGTGGAATAGTGCTTCCTGTTCTCCTACTATTGGATGTCCTGCTCGGATCCTCATCCAATCGATCATTTCCTTGAATGATTTGAACATGCCTGTCCCAGCCGCATTGATGATTGCTGGTACTGGTTTGAGCTTCCCTTGGTTGTCGAATGATGTCAATGTTTGCTTCTCCGCAAACCAATCGTAACTGTCGCCTTCGAGTGCTGCGAATAGGCTCTTCGCAATCTCCTCCTCATCCTTGACTCCATGTTGTGCCAGCTTCGACACACATCGACTAATCCACAGATCAATGTCCTCGTTTCGCTTGCCATAGTACTTTGGCAATTTGATGCTGTGTTTATTGAGTTGTGTCTGAAGAGTTTGTAGTTGAGTCTCCAGCGTTTGTACCCTCTGGTCGGTTGTCGACATTATCGTATGTTGCTATTGGTACTGCTGGTGGCGAATAGGTAGGTGGGTTTTCTGGCGTTGTTGGTGTTTGGGTTGCTACTGAACCGCCTGTTGGAACTTGAATAGTAATTCCTCGTGCACGAAATGTTCGTAGTGCGTATGGCCTTAGAGTTCGAGATAACTCTTCGTCTGATGATACTGAATCGTCAGAAGGGCGTTCGTTCCGTGCGTATATTTCTCGGATTCGCTGAGCTTCGTGTCTGAGGAAGTCTGCGTGCTCGAGTATGTTCCTTGCAGTGTTCTCTGTCGAATTGACTGCTGCCAATAGCGCCTGATAACCTTCCTGACTTGCTTCGACTGTGCGTCCTAGCGAAAGGAGTGCTTCTCGCAAGTTGTTGATATCTTGTGCAACGTTCGGAGTTGCTTGAACTATTCTTGTAAGTTCAGTGGTTGCTATCTCGACTGCTTGGATACGCTGTTCGTATGCACTGAGTGTAGAACGAATTTGTCCTATTTCCTCTTGCACTACTGTTATCTCGGAGGTGACTTGTTGATTCAGGAGTATGACTGCTCGATCTAGCACGTCGTCGTTTCGATGCAGTGTTGCCACTTGTGCTCCTAGTCCGTTGGTATTAATCTCGAGTGCTTCGAGTCGATTTCCAACTGTAGTTGCGTATGCTGCACTCGGCAGATTGTTGTTTGCCTGAGCCCTAGCCAGACTGGATTGTACTCCGTCAAGTTGGACTACCCTCTGTCGTAGGTATCGTATAACTGGTGGATATTCGTCACTTGATTGATAGTTCGTTCCCCAAAGAATATCACGTTCTAGTTCCAATCTTGCTAGTCGTCCTTGGATATGATTGAGCTCCTGCTGCAGTCCTGTTCTGCCTCGGTTGTTTGTTCGAGTATTCGGATGTTCGTTTGTTCTATGACCGTTACTTCCTCCAGTTCCGTTCTCTGGCTGGTTCATGAACGTTCTTTCTCGAGTACTGCTTCGGGTGGGGTGTTATAAGGTACGGTAGACCAAACCGTTCCTTTCTCGTCGAATGTAGCAATAGTAGATGGTACTGTCACTACTTTGGTTGTTGTTGTTTGTGTGCTTCCAACTGCAGGGCAACCAGATGCCTTTGCTATCGGATACACTTCGTTGGTGAAGGGGTTATGATAGTAGATGGTTGATTTGAGTGAGTCGTATGTGTTCTCCAGGATTGTGCACTTGTCCTAGGGAATGGGTTTGCTAATCTCGAAACTAGCGGCGTCGATAGGGACTTGAGGTCGACGGTCCTCGCCTCGATAAAACACTAGCCAAGAACCTTGCCCGTGAGAGGTGGTGTTAAAACTAGTGAGTGATCTTTCGATCCAATGTTAGAGGTGTAGGTCCGGAGTTACACCGGGTTTGATCCTTTTGCCTAAGCAGCGGTATGTTGTGCAGAGGTGATCTATCTACCCACGTCTGGCTGTACCACGCGGTCCCCTTACTATCCTTCCTAGTCGTAGTCCTGACAAGGGATACTTTCAGATACAAGGTAAGCAAGAGCAGATTGGTATTTCCAAGAGGCGTAGTAGTACAAAGCACACAGTAATAATCGTTAAGCTACGATGATCACCAGTGTGTTAAGAGGATCGAAAGATGGGGAATGAGGGCCTACTTCTAACCCTATTTATGCTCTTCAGATAATTCATTTTCCGTCCTATATCTTACTCATCTCCTTCCACATTACTCCACTCAGCTCCACTTTGCTCCACCATTGCCTTACTCATGCTGTGCCACCGAGTGCCATCTTGCTCCAAGATTTGTAAGATTGTCTCCGCTATTGCAGAGCCTTTGTGGCGTTGCTGACTGAGACGTAGTTCCGAGTCGGAGTGATGAGTCAGTACTCCATTATGACGTCGAGGTCTTCGTTGGGGACTCTGGCTCTTGGTGCAATGTAGGCGGCTCGATATGTGACCTTCCGTTGTTCATCCCTTGGCCCGAAGGGTGAGAGTGTAACCCGGACATCGGTATTGAGATGTCGAGTTGGTGTAGTGTATGGTCCAATACACAGCTGAAACTGTATGTGCTCTGCTGGTGGATGCCTCTGAGTTCGAGTAACTAGCCATGCTTTGCCATTGAGTCGAACATCGCGAATGTAATGCCATATCCTTCGTTGGAGTGCCAGTTGTAACTGTCTGGTTTCCAGGTTCGCGTCCCTTGGTAGGTAGAGATTTGCTTGCACTGTAGAAGCTGGACATGGGTCATGCAGCTCTGGTTTGTACCATCCTAGTATCTTCCAAGTTATCGGGTCTGCATCTCGAGGGGTTCGAGTAGTGACAGTGAGTTCTTCATGTCGCTTGGGTACTATTGGATTTGGTGGATTGGCATGGAGTTGTTCTTGTGTTCGACGTTGAATTTCAATGTGGCAGTTGCGAGTTTCAGTTGTAGCATGGCATACTACAAAGTATATCTCATAGAGAGCCATGTACGTCCGGGCACACGTCTGACAGTGCTGGAATGCCAGTGTCGTCTCCATTGGGATTTATTTAGCCTTTAGTCGATTAGGTGTTAGGCTTTAATAGTTGTGCTTCTGGACTTCTGGACTTCCGGTGTTCTAGAGCGCTTCTTGAGTTCTTTTGATCGGGTCGGGTCGGGCGTATATAGTCGGTGGTGTTAAGGTAACGGTCGGCGGTGTTAAGTGCCTTGCGGGTTTACGTATGGTTGCTAGGCGCTCGCGTATTGCCGTTGATACCGGTGATACCGGTGACCGTTGTCTTGGGCGCGTTACTGCTGGGCCGGTTACTGGTCACGTTCGGAGTGCCGATCCTGTTGATCTGCCGATCGCGTCGATCGTGATGCGAAGTTTTGAGCGGATCCTTTCACCCCTCCCACAGCTTACCAGACAGTTCCTCAAAGCTAATAAAGCTGTCTATTGTTATCTCCGCTCATATGCTCTGTCAGGACTTGAACATTTTCCTTTTTCTTTCTTACATCATCTTTTTTATTATTATTATATTTCTTTTCTTTTTCTTTTTACTTTCTTATTTGTACTTACTCATCCATTCACTGGAACATTCTGTTATTAGTAATAATGCTCACTAATTACCTCATTTCTTATCATGTGACTCCTTATTAGAGTAGACCTTTCACGTACTTGAAGTCTATATAAGTAGATAGTTTGACTTATTTATTTCCTTGTCTTTCTATTCTACTTACCTTCACTTTGACATAGGTATCTACTTTTGTATTAATAGTTTATTGAAATTCTACTTACCTTCACTTCAACATAGCATGTGTTAGCTTAGCAGTTTGCATTTAGCCTACTATTTGTTATTGTGTTAATCGCCTCGAGATCAATGTCTGTTAGTCTTGCTGTCTAATATAATAGAAAGACCTACCTCTAACCTACATAAACATTTATTTACGCCCACTATTGTTACTCCATGCAAGGAGTTATCATCAACAGCTCACCGCTGTGCCTATCCTGGTTTTATCTGAGCAACTCTTATCTAGCCTGTTATAGTCCAATCGACTCTAACATGTTCCGATAGTTTATTTTCAACAACCTGTTAGATCACACAAGTCCAGCAATGAACCACTGAGTTCAGTGGTGAGTACACTTGATATATATTAACAGTCTAACTACATACCTGAGTCCAGTGGTGAGTACACTTGATGTAGAGTACTCACCAATTGTTAGGATCGATATTCTCGGACAAAGTGGCTAGTCCGAGCGTACCGGAACAAGTCCCTGCTTCCTCCTTCCGTACTATTGTAGCTTGGAGAGTAGAGTAGTAAAGGTTAAGATGTACTAATAATAAGCGAGCTAAGGGCTTGAGCTTGAATTACTAGTAGAGCAGAGTTTCAATCAAAGGGGTACAGTTATGATTGAGAGTACAAAATAATTTTGCTGAGGGACAATGCCCCGCTCAGCTGGCACTTATATAGACTTTCTACTATTCACTACTTGCTACCTACTGCTACTGGAACCGCCTCACCATTGGACAGGACAGTATGTTTCAGCGTGAGTTGCTACCCACCTGTGTCGACACTAAGTCCTAGCACCGAGTTGCTACCGCCCTTGTGTCGACATAAACTAAAGTGACATCACCTATGTCTACTCCGAATACTTCCTTCCCTATTAGGTAGGCTTCCTTCTAACCTCCATCGCTCCGAAGCTTCTTCCGTGCTTCTTCCGATCCCATCGCTTATCACATGTTAATCCTTTCTACCAATCTTCCCACTGATCCTTCATTGGTTTGCCGAGCACATGCTTCCAGGCTGCTCCGTTATCTCGGCTGAGCTTCTGCCGCTAATCTGTGATCATGGGGCTGGCCGTGATCTTGGGATTCGCGACCGGCAATGCTTGCCGATCTTCTGAGGTTAATCTCGGCGGCTGTGTAAAATAGGCTTCTAGCCTAATGTGCCTAGCCGCTATTGCAATGTCCAATAGCTGTAGTCCGGTGCCCATCGTTAACCTGAATCGCTGACCGATGTGTCGAGGTCCGCGCTATTCGTCAACTGTAATAACCTCTGTATCTGATGTTCGCCAAGCCTTTAGGAATCCTTCGATTGCTTCTTCCGAGAGTTCGATTATGTCCGAGGGCGGTATCAAGTATACTGGCCAATCAACTTCCACTGCGACGTAAGGGCACAAGGTCTGGTGACGATGCTGATTGATCCAAGCTCTCACGCAGACCTTCATTGCATACATATCCCTATCGCTGAGCCATATGGTTACTTCATGATCGTATGCGCTCATTCCGCGGTTCGGCAATGGTTGGTCTTCTGTTGTTTCCGAAGGCCCAGGCCTGTGCCGAATCTTGACATTGGCTGCCTCCTTCACCACCAAACATTCCACGAAATTCTTGAGGAGCCATTCCGAAAGAACCCAGCTGCGTTGGTATGCTAAGTAGCAATTACTGCACACCAGACTCTCGTGAACTAGACGTCTGGTTGCACCTCGTCGATAACGTCTCTTCTGCAGGAGTTCGGTATACCTCGCGACATTACTGCTCTCCATAGTTCCTAGGCCTCGTATTCGTGGAGGAGGAGTATGTCCAATATGCATCCTAGCCATAGTTGACCGTATGCCTACTGAATCATCACTCTCGCTCGATTCGACTTCGTTGTTTGCAGCTACCTCGTTAGGTACTGGCTGTAGTAGCGGACCTGTATCATCCCCAGGTTGATAGCTTTGAAGCCCTTGCTCATAAGCTGGATTCAATTGCATAATGCGGTGTGTAAATTGTCTGATGCTACGCCACATTAGCTAACCACGATTTTCGTAATACCAATAGACTGTGCCGCTTTTACAGAAGATTACATAAGCATCATATGATCAAGAGAATAGATATAAAGAAGAATATAATATAAACAGAATAATAAAGAATAATAACAGTGTCAGGATCACACTTCTAACACTCCCCCCTGATCTGACACATCTCTGTCACATGTGTGTCACATATGTGACAGGATGTGACGAGTCACGGATGTGTACACATCCGCTATGTGTGACATATGTCACACTCTGTGACACATCTTATTTCAACCCCAGTATCTTACACATCTCTTGCACCTTCACTCTGCTCAGTCCTTTGGTCATGATGTCAGCTGGTATGGTCTGAGTAGGCAAGTAATGCACATTGATATGACCAGCCTCTACAACATCTCTCAACCAGTAGAAGCGCAGATCTAGGTGTTTTATGCATCTATGATGCTCAGGATTGTTTGCCACAGACAGAGCAGACTGGTTATCAATGTACAGGGAAGAGGGTGCATCAAACTTGTAGCCAAACTCTGTAAATAGATTTCTAAGCCATATAATCTCTTGTCCTGCACTGACAGTAGTAATGTATTCTGCTTCAGTGGTGGACAGAGTCACAAAGGGCTGTAGCTGCTAGCCCAGCTGATAGCACCAGTTCCCATTTTGACAACTATTCCACTTGTAGAGCACCTGTTATCCTCATTTTCTCCATAGTCAGCATCACAGAAGGTAGTGAACAGCTCAGGGGACTTAGGATCAGGTGTATAAGTGAGCCTGAAATCCTTGGTGCCCTGCAGGTAGCGACATAAATGTTTTGCTGCCTTCCAATAAGCTGGACCAGGATTAGAACTGAAGCGTCCTAAGACACCAACTGCATATGTAATGTCTGGCCTAGTAGCTATAGCCAGGTACATGAGTGCACCAACCAACTGCTTGTAGGGCACTTGCTTCATGTATTCAGTCTCTGCAGGGGTCTTAGGAGCCATGTCCTTGCTGAGCTTCTGCTCAGGGAGAGGAGTAGTAATAGTGCCACAGTTGCTTATGCTAAAGCGCTCTAGCACATCAATAGTGTACTGTTTCTGTGACAGACTGATAGAGTGCTTAGAGCGGTCTCTCTCAATGTGCACTCCTAGTAGGAATGAGGTTGAGCCCAATTTATGCAGTTTGAAGTGCTTGGCCAGCTCATCTCTGACAGACTCATATTGCTGCTTAGACTTGGCAGCAATAATCATGTCATCAACATAGACTGGAATGATGATGCGCACTTCATCTCTGCTGTATACCCAAATGCTGTAATTACAGCGCACTAACTTGAAGCCCATACTCTTCATCACTGAATCAAGCTTCTTGTGCCATTGATGACCAGCCTGCTTAAGGCCATAAATTGACTTGATCAGCTTGAGAACAAATCCAAAGCCAAAGTAGTCCTCAAATTCTTCAGGCTGGCTCATATAGACATTATGCTCCATCTCACCATTGAGAAAAGCAGTAGAGATGTCAATACTGTACAGCTCAAGGTCTTCAAATGCAGCCAATGCCAGAATAGCTCTAAGTGCAGCCCACTTGGTGTTAGAAGTGTGATTCTGACACTGTTACTATTTTGTTGTTTCTTATTCTGTTTATATTGTTTTGTTATGTCCGCTTTCTTGATCATGTGATGCTTATGTAATCTCCTGTAAAAGCGGCACAGTCCATTAGTGAGTACCCTACATCAAGTGTACTTACCACTGGACTCAGGTATGTAGTTAGACTGTTTATTAACATCAAGTGTACTCACCACTGGACTCAGTGGTCCATTCCTGGACTTGTGTGATCTAACACATTTTTAAGTTTTTGGGTTTAGAGAGCTGCTGTTGTTGTCAGAGAAGCTTTTGGTGTTCTGGACTGGCCTTTTGGTGTGTTCCCAGTGTTCCCATCATCTTTTGCACCCTTCTGTGCAGTTTCCACAGTCCCAGAGCCCTCTGCTGCTTTCTTTGGCTGTTATCAGTGCCAAATCTCCCCAAAAAACTTCACCACTTGATTGCTCCACAACCGTCCAGTCGTTTTCGACGCCCTTTGGCACGTTTACTCGGCCCATATAGGCCTACTGTCCTGCCGATTTTCAGCTTGATCCGTCATGATTTGACGCTGCTGCAGCCTTATCAATTCGGGCTATCTTTGAACTTGCATTGCCTATTCCGAAGGAACCGCTAATCCGTTTCTCACGAAACCTGGCACGTCTATTCGGCCTATTGCAACGTCATTTGTCGCGAAGTTTCAGCCAAATCGGTCAAGAACTCGCCGACTTATTGCAGGTTCTCTGTTTTGAACCTCATTTTGCCAATTTCCGATTTTCTCGGCATCCGTTAATCCGATCCGGACGCCCTTTGGTGTGCATACGGTTCCCATACCTCTGCACCCTTCCACCAAGTTTCAGCTTAATCGGCTGCAGTTTAACTGCGCTGCTGGCTGTTCTTGTTCTGTCGGAAATCGTTGATTGCCGCTGATCCGCTAATCCGATCCGCGTGCTCCTTGCACCGTTCGATTCGGCTCGTCGTCCTCTATTTGCGTGCCAATTTGCGCACCAGTCCGCCTATCTGTTCCCTCTCTGCACTGCATTTTGTGTCTGGCAGCTCTAGTGTCAATTGGTGTGTGGCTCCATCACTGTTGTTGGATCAGCCTAGCCTACAGACTGTGAAGCTTGCCTGCCCGGCCTTAGTTCGCTGGTTGTAGTCGCTCTTTAAGTGTCTACTTAAGCCTAGAGCCTCTCTCAGTTAGCGGTGCCTGCGAGGTCTTAGCAGACCAACAGACCAGCACTGTCTTGCGGCAAATCTGTGTATACTTCAGTGACTGTAGAAGACTGCACTGGTTGGCATTGATCTGTCACCTCTAGGCATAATTTTGTTAGCGCTCTCTCCCTCATTACTCCCTCATTGTTTATTTTCTTCTGAGCATCACCTGTCCACTCTCATCCACACCTCATTCCAACAATCATGTCTGATCCTGTCACCTCTGAGATGCTATCCACTATCACCAAGCTCAATGACAGCAATTACTCTGTCTGGAAGCATGATATGTATGCTGCACTTCAAGCCAAGAAGTTATGGCGTCTGACCTCTGGTCAGGAAGCTAAGCCTAGTGCTTCAGATGATGCTGTTCAGCTCTGGAAAGAGAAGGCTGAGCAAGCTGCTGGCCTGATCTATCAGAAAATTGAGCATAGCATGCAGGTCATGGTGCAGGACTACATGGATAATCCAGTCAAGATGTGGACTGAGCTTCAGAAGATTAATGAGCAGGACAACCCAGCTGCGCGCTTTAATGCCTATGATGAGTTCTTCAACATCATCAAGAAGGAAGATGAGTCCCTTACCAATCTGGTGAGCAGGGTTGAGCTAGCACTGCACAAGATTAGAAGCACTCGTCCTATCACCCTCAAACTTGAGGAGTTTAAGAATGAGCTTGCATGTGCATGCCTGATTCGTGCTCTTCCTGAGAACTATGCCTCCTTTCGCTCTGCAGTGCTCCTTATGAAGGAATTCAAATGGAATAACCTCAAGGAAGCATTTGCTCAAGAGCAGCAGAACCGTCAAGAGCGCGTCCAGCTTCAGCCCCAGGCCATGTTCACATCCACCAGTAGTGCTGTAAAGTGTATCTCCTCTCAAAATGTCACTTGCACATTCTGTGGCATTCCTAGACACACTGAGGAGAACTGCTTTATGAAGCAGGCAGCTTCTAAGGATGCACATGTCAGGGCTAAGAGAAACAGGGAAGAGAAGAAGAGGAAGGGCAGAAAGGGCCAGAAGGCTCATATTGCTCAAGATGAATCTGCTGAATCTGCTGAATTTGCTGGCAATGCAAGTGCTCTTGACTTCATCAATCCCCATTCCCCTCTTATCCCAGATGCAGGAACTGACTGGATTGCTGATACAGGTGCCACTTGCCACATGACTCCACATCGTCATTGGTTCACCAAATATTCAACAAATCACACTCCAATCCATTTAGCCAACAACCAAGTTATTTATTCAGTTGGCATTGGCACAGTGAACTTTCAGCCTGTAGTTGGTGGCAAACCTGGACAGTTACTTGAATTTGAACGTGTACTACATGTTCCTGATCTTAAAAATAATCTCCTCTCAGTCCTGTATTTGACTCGCTCCAAATTATATGTTGTCACCATTCATCATAACAAAATCCTTTTCCATCGTCATGGATCAGTCCTGTTCACTGCAAATATCACTCCTAACATTGCAGCAACTCTCAATGGCCATGTTGTCCCTACTATTGCTTATACTGCATTCACAAGCACCTGTCCACTTGATACTACACTTTGGCACAGGCACTTTGCACACCTTAATCATGGTGATGTGAACAGGTTGATGACTGAGGAGTTGGTCAAGGAAATGGTTGTCAAGTCTAAGAGCACTCCAGATCCTATCTGTGAACCTTGCATTGCTGGCAAGCAGCACAGGTCTAATGTCTCCAAACTTGCATCTCACAGAGCCTCTGGTCTCCTCCATTTGGTTCACTCTGATGTTCATGGTCTATTGCCTGTCCAGTCTAGACATGGCTTCAAATATTGGATCACCTTCATTGATGACTACAGCCGCTACTGGGCTGTTCTCTCTTTGAAGAAGAAGAGTAATGCATTTGCTGCCTTTAAGCAATTTAAGGCTTATGCAGAGAATCAATTAGGAGTGAAGATCAAAGTCACTCGTGATGATAAAGGTGGAGAATATGTGTCTAAGGAATGGGACCAGTTCTGCATCACTACAGACATTCACAGGCAGCACACTATTAGAGATGAACCTCATCAGAATGGTGTTGCAGAGCATGCCAATAGGACACTTGTAAAGGGCATCACTACTATGCTTAATGAAGCTCATCTGCCCTCTACCTTCTGGTGGGATGCAGTGGCAGCATTTGTGCATGTGCACAACCGCTCTCCCACCTCAGCTGTGTCTGCCAGTACACCCTATGAGCTCTGGTATCAGTCAAAGCCAGATGTCTCTCACTTGCATGTATTTGGGTGCACCTCCTATGTGCTTGTGAAGAAAGATCAACACAAGCAGTTGCAGTCCCACACACAGAAATGTGTATTCCTAGGCTACCCCGACAATTATAAAGGCTGGCTGTTCTGGAATCCTCTTACCAGGAAGGAAGTCATGAGTGACTCTGCTCAGTTTGATGAGAGAGTGTTCCCTGGTACATCCAGAAACCCAGTTGACCTGAGGGTGAATATGCCTGCACAGACAGAAGACCTGCCAGAATGGGGGGGAGTAGAGGATACCATTGATGTTCTGCCAGCTCCTCCTCCTCTACCTGCTCCTGGACATCCAGCAGATCCTCCTATGCCTACACCTACACCTACACCCAGTCCTCCACCCAATCCATCACCTAGTCCTCCACCACATCATCCTTCACATCATCCTCCTTCATCACCAGCTACTCATCCTCCAAGGCGTGAACATACTACTTCACCTCTGCCATCTGAGCAGGCCTCAAAGAAACAAAGGCCTGCTTTTCCCTGGTGGCCAGATCCAATGTGGAGGCCTATTAGACATCATACCACTGGCTGGTGGGATGTGGACTATGTTGGAAAGTGCCTTCCCAGACGTGTGCCAGACTCTCCTATTCCACCACAGCACTTTAACTTCAACTCAGCAGAGCCAACTGCATCTGACACTGCACCTGACACTCCTTCTGATTCTGACTCTATAGCTCAGCCAGATGTTGTAGAGCAGCCAGAGCAGGATGCTGAGATGGACAGTGATTCACCTGATAAACTAGACATCATGTCAGAAGAGGAGTTGCAAGCTGAAGCACTGATGTTTACTAGCCTGATGGATTTTGGTGCTAATGCAGGACTGGAGGACATCTATCTGTCTTATGAGGATGCTCTGGAATATGCATTTCAGACATCCCATTGCGCTGAGCATGTGTTCTCTGCACAAGGTGTACAACACATTAGTCCTGAGCCCTATCAGTGGAAGGACATCAAAGGACGCCCTGATGCAGACCTCTGGGAGAAGGCAGCCATGGAGGAATTCATCAGTCTGATTGAGAATGGCACATTTGAACCAGTCAGAATGCCTCCTGGCAGAAAGCCTATTGGATGCAGATGGGTGTTCAAGCTCAAGTGCAAGGCAGATGGATCTGTGGATAGGTACAAGGCAAGGCTGGTGGCCAAGTGATTCTCTGAAAGGATCCGCTCAAAACTTCGCATCACAATCAATGCGATCGGCAGATCAACAAGATTGGCACTCCAAACGTGAGCAGTAATCGGCTCAGCAGCAACATGACCAAACTACCGATCACGTGCCCAAGACAACGGTCACCGGTATCACCAGCATCAATGGCAATACGCAAGCGCCTAGCAACCATACGTAAACCCGTGAGGCACTTAACACCGCCGACTGTTACCTTAACACCACTGACCATATATGCCCGACCCGACCTGATCAAAAGAACTCAAGAAGCGCTCTAGAACACCAGAAGTCCAGAAGTCCAGAAGCACAACTACTAAAGCCTAACACCTAATCGACTAAAGGCTAAATAAATCCCAATGGAGATGACACTGGCATTCCAGCACTGTCAGACGTGTGCCCGGACGTACATGGCTCTCTATGAGATATACTTTGTAGTATGCCATGCTACAACTGAAACTCGCAACTGCCACATCAAAATTCAATGCAGAACGCAAGAACAACTCCATGCCAACCCACCAAATCCAATAGTACCCAAGCGACATGAAGAACTCACTGTCACCACTCGAACCCCTTGAGATACAGACCCGATAACTTGGAAGATACTAGGATGGTACAAACCAGAGCTGCATGACCCATGTCCAGCTTCTACAGTGCAAGCAAACCTCTACCTACCAAGGGACGCGAACCTGGAAACCAGACAGTTACAACTGGCACTCCAACAAAGGATATGGCATTACATTCGCGATGTTCGACTCAATGGCAAAGCATGGCTAGTTACTCGAACTCAGAGGCATCCACCAGCAGAGCACATACAGTTCCAGCTGTGTATTGGACCATACACTACACCAACTCGACATCTCAATACTGATGTCCGAGTTACACTCTCACCCTTCGGGCCAAGGAATGAACAACGGAAGGTCACATATCGAGCCGCTTACATTGCACCAAGAGCCAGAGTCCCCAATGAAGACCTCAACATTATAATAGAGTACTGACTCATCACTCCGACTCGGAACTACGTCTCAGTCAGCGACGCCACAAAGGCTCTGCAATGGTGAAGACAACCTTACAAATCTTGGAGCAAAGTAGTGCTTGGCGACATAGCATGAGTAAGGCAATAGTGGAGCAAAGTGGAGCTGAGTGGAGTAGTGTGGAAGGAGATGAGTAAGATATAGGACGGAAAATGAATTATCTGAAGAGCATAAATAGGGTTAGAAGTAGGCCCTCATTCCCCATCTTTCGATCTTCTTAACACACTGGTGATCATCGTAGCTTAACGATTATTACTGTGTGCTTTATACTACTACGCCTCTTGGAAATACCAATCTGCTCTTGCTTACCTTGTATCTGAAAGTATCCCTTATCAGGACTACGACTAGGAAGGATAGTAAGGGGACCGCGTGGTACAGCCAGACGTGGGTAGATAGATCACCTCTGCACAATATACTGCTGCTTAGGCAAAAGGATCGAACCCGGTGTAACTCCGGACCTACACCACTAACATTCTCACAGCAACCAGGACTTGAATTCTCTCAAGTGTTTGCTCCTACAGTCAAGTGGGCTGCACTTAGAGCTATTCTGGCATTGGCTGCATTTGAAGACCTTGAGCTGTACAGTATTGACATCTCTACTGCTTTTCTCAATGGTGAGATGGAGCATAATGTCTATATGAGCCAGCCTGAAGAATTTGAGGACTACTTTGGCCCTGGATTTGTTCTCAAGCTGATCAAGTCAATTTATGGCCTTAAGCAGGCTGGTCATCAATGGCACAAGAAGCTTGATTCAGTGATGAAGAGTATGGGCTTCAAGTTAGTGCGCTGTGATTACAGCATTTGGGTATACAGTAGGGATGAAGTGCACATCATCATTCCAGTCTATGTTGATGACATGACCATTGCTGCCAAGTCTAAGTAGCAGTATGAATCTGTCAGAGATGAGCTGGCCAAGCACTTCAAACTGTATGAATTGGGCCCAACCTCATTCCTACTAGGAGTGCACATTGTTAGAGGTGTAGGTCCGGAGTTACACCGGGTTTGATCCTTTTGCCTAAGCAGCGGTATGTTGTACAGAGGTGATCTATCTACCCACGTCTGGCTGTACCACGTGGTCCCCTTACTATCCTTCCTAGTCATAGTCCTGACAAAGGATACTTTCAGATACAAGGTAAGCAAGAGCAGATTGGTATTTCCAAGAGGCATAGTAGTACAAAGCACACAGTAATAATCATTAAGCTACGATGATCACTAGTGTGTTAAGAGGATCAAAAGATGGGGAATGAGGGCCTACTTCTAACCCTATTTATGCTCTTCAGATAATTCATTTTCCGTCCTATATCTTACTCATCTCCTTCCACACTACTCCACTCAGCTCCACTTTGCTCCACTATTGCCTTACTCATGCTATGTCGCCAAGCACTACTTTGCTCCAAGATTTGTAAGGTTGTCTTCACCATTGCAGAGCCTTTGTGGCGTCGCTGACTGAGACGTAGTTCCGAGTCGGAGTGATGAGTCAGTACTCTATTATAATGTTGAGGTCTTCATTGGGGACTCTGGCTCTTGGTGCAATGTAAGCGGCTCGATATGTGACCTTCCGTTGTTCATTCCTTGGCCCGAAGGGTGAGAGTGTAACTCGGACATCAGTATTGAGATGTCGAGTTGGTGTAGTGTATGGTCCAATACACAGCTGGAACTGTATGTGCTCTGCTGGTGGATGCCTCTGAGTTCGAGTAACTAGCCATGCTTTGCCATTGAGTCGAACATCGCGAATGTAATGCCATATCCTTTGTTGGAGTGCCAGTTGTAACTGTCTGGTTTCCAGGTTCGCGTCCCTTGGTAGGTAGAGGTTTGCTTGCACTGTAGAAGCTGGACATGGGTCATGCAGCTCTGGTTTGTACCATCCTAGTATCTTCCAAGTTATCGGGTCTGTATCTCGAGGGGTTCGAGTGGTGACAGTGAGTTCTTCATGTCGCTTGGGTACTATTGGATTTGGTGGGTTGGCATGGAGTTGTTCTTGCGTTCTGCGTTGAATTTTGATGTGGCAGTTGCGAGTTTCAGTTGTAGCATGGCATACTACAAAGTATATCTCATAGAGAGCCATGTACGTCCGGGCACACGTCTGACAGTGCTGGAATGCCAGTGTCATCTCCATTGGGATTTATTTAGCCTTTAGTCGATTAGGTGTTAGGCTTTAGTAGTTGTGCTTCTGGACTTCTGGACTTCTGGTGTTCTAGAGCGCTTCTTGAGTTCTTTTGATCAGGTCGGGTCGGGCATATATGGTCAGTGGTGTTAAGGTAACAGTCGGCGGTGTTAAGTGCCTCACGGGTTTACGTATGGTTGCTAGGCGCTTGCGTATTGCCATTGATGCTGGTGATACCGGTGACCGTTGTCTTGGGCACGTGATCGGTAGTTTGGTCATGTTGCTGCTGGGCCGGTTACTGGTCACGTTCGGAGTGCCGATCCTGTTGATCTGCCGATTGCGTCGATCGTGATGCGAAGTTTTGAGCAGATCCTTTCATACATTGAGAGAGATTGCTCTAAGCACTCTATCAGTCTGTCATAGAAACAGTACACTATTGATGTGCTAGAGCACTTCAGCATGAGCAACTGTAGCACTATTACTACTCCTCTCCCTGAGCAGAAGCTCAGCAAGGACATGGCTCCTAAGACCCCTGCAGAGACTGAATACATGAAGCAAGTACCCTACAAGCAGTTGATTGGTGCACTCATGTACCTGGCTATAGCTACTAGGCCAGACATTACATATACAGTTGGTGTCTTAGGACGCTTCAGTTCTAATCCTGGTCCAGCTTATTAGAAGGCAGCAAAACATTTATGTCGCTACCTGCAGGGCACCAAGGATTTCAGGCTAACTTATGCACCTGATCCTAAGTCCTCTGAGCTGTTCACTACCTTCTGTGATGCTGACCATGGAGGAAATGAGGATAACAGATGCTCCACAAGTGGGATGGTTGTCAAGATGGGAACTGGTGCTATCAGCTGGGCTAGCAAGCTACAGCCCTTTGTGACTCTGTCCACCACTGAAGCAGAATACATTACTACTGTCAGTGATTATATAGCTTAGAAATCTATTTACAGAGTTTGGCTACAAGTTTGATGCACCCTCTTCCCTGTACATTGATAACTAGTCTGCTCTGTCTGTGGCAAACAATCCTGAGCATCATGGATGCATGAAACACCTAGATCTGTGCTTCTACTGGTTGAGAGATGTTGTAGAGGCTGGTCATATCAATGTGCATTACTTGCCTACTCAGACCATGCTAGCTGACATCATGACCAAAGCACTGAGCAGAGTGAAGGTGCAAGAGATGTGTAAGATGCTGGGGTTGAAATAAGATGTGTCACAGAGTGTGACATATGTCACATAGAGCGGATGTGTACGCATCCATTGTAGTGCGCCGCACTAACCTGTACCGGTTCAGCGGCACAGGCCTGTATGGAGCCCTCACCCTTACGCTACACCCAGAACGTTCCATGTACTATCATCTCCAATTCACCCTCCACCTTCATTATGCAGTACATACTCTAATCAATGGCTGCTGGGCTTCTGCCGACTTCACCAAATGCCGCCACCACCAATCAAGTAGTCCGCCGCTGCGACGCCCCCGCTGCACCTCGAAAGTATCCCACTTCTCCGGAAAGACAATCTCCCGGACTTCCCCGACCTTGGAAGGGCCATCTGACAGGATACGGCGGATGCGTACCCTGCTGCGGCGGAAGTATATGTCTCCGCAGCGGCGATGGTCGCCCGCCGCCAGAACTATCGGACCACCTCTGGCCTGGCTCAGGGTCATCTATTCAAACAATTTGTATCCTTATCTCACCACTTCACGTGCTGGGCGCATTAGCACCCCAGCGCCCGTATGCATTTTCCCCCATTTAGTATTATTTGATGCCTTGGCATTTCAAATCCATACAGCCCGCCGCCGTACTAATCCGGATGCCCCCGATATACAGGTGCGGTACCCAATTGCGTCTCTTTTGATTGGGGGGGCCATCAGGTACTAAGCATCTTGGCAGCACGTCTTGGCGTCGGCCCCCGCCATCACGGCGCTCGTGTCACGCCTCGCCATCCGCCGCCGCCATCACATTCGTCGGTATCAGTCTACAGTATATAATGCACCCATGTATATACAGCTAGAGGCCAGTGAATATAGAAGATACTACCCAGACCTCATCCAGAAACCTAAGACAGAGCCCTCCTAAAAACGACGATCTCCCCCATCTCTCTTTCTTCTCGGTCCTCAGTTCACCGCTCATAACCCGCCGCGGCCGTCCAGGTGTCAGTTCACCAAAGACGACCGGCGACTCAACCCCGGATTGGGAATTCCCCGATCACGTGCCCTTTCGGCGTCCCATTCCCCTCCGGCGCCTCTCACCTACAATCGAAGGATTCGCCGCCACGGCGGAGTACCCCACCATGCGGCAGACCCTCGCGGTGCGCCGCCGTTGTATCTGAACTGAGAGTCTCTGGATTCTCCGGAGTCATTACTGGACTGGGACAACCTCCTCTTTACCTTCCGAGATATTGACGCCAGCATCGCCTCCCTGTGGTCGAACTCTGCCGCGGCCTTCGACAACGTCCAGGAGAGTTTGATAGTCTACATTTTGGAGCCCACCGCGAGGGAGGTAAAAAGGTGTTGTTCCAACCAGTCTCAGGCCCGCCTAGGGGCACGCGATACTCGCTGAGGTTGCAGAGGAGGGCCGAAAACAGCCAAACGGCCTCAGCCACAACCGCCGGCCAACCATACCACTACTCCACACTCTTTACAAGGGGCCACATGGAAGAGCCCCACCCTACCGCTCCCAGATCACCTTCTGCACTAAATCGCCAATGCGCATCTCTTGCTGCAGACGACCTAACCACCCAGCAACCCAGAAGATCATCCGCCAACCCCTTTACATGCAACCCACCACCCGAAGAAAGTGCAAGCACCGCTGCTGCACGACTTCATTCACCCATCATCCCCCCCCCCCCCCCCGTTTCATCCATGCCCCCAAAGACCTCCGCGAATCCGAGATCCGCCCCAGCACCCACGTCCGTGTACCCGGCAGTATCGAAGACCTAACAATATCTCTCCAAGAACCGCCGGCCACCAGCCCATTCGAAACAGACCTTTTCACCAACGTAGACGACCACCCCACCGATCAACCCCACCCCACCGGCCTCCAGTTGTACACCGCCGCCGAAGAATCAGAAGACGACGACCTCTACATCCCCGACTCACTGGTTCATGGCCACGCCATCACCCCAAACTCACCGCTCACCCCCGTCAAAGAAGAATGATCGATGAGGCCCTTGTCACCCCTTCCTCTTTCACCGCCGATGCCCGCCCAATGCCAGCGGCGCTCCCCAATTGACAACCCCCAATCACCCTCTGCAAGCCCAACCCCCAACACGGCCTCACTTCCAACCATGACTAGCGCACACGCCGGCGGCCCCACCACACAATATGTAACTCCGCCATCAGTCCCACCACCGCCCCAACAATCCTACTCTGCTGCACCAACGTATAACACCCCGTCTCCTGCCTCAATTGGTACCTTACCCCTCCTTCCTGATCTCAGTGACCCAGACACCCACCCACTCAGTGGTCCCAATCCCCCCATGCCAGGTGCTACAATGCCCTACCCGGGAGACCGCCACGCGCCGAAGTTCAATGCTTCTGGCGACCCCGCGGAAATCCCCATCTTCTTCAATCGCATCCGGCTATTCGGACGAAGTGCCGGCCTGTCAGACGCTCAGATGATCATGTGGGCAAGATGCTACGCTGACGCAAAAGATGACCAGTTATGGTGCAAAAGACCGGAAACCAGAGGAAACGACTTCATGGCATTTAAGGATGCCATTCTAAAGTACTATCCTAATGCCACGACGCAATATACCCTCGGCGACCTCCACAACCTCATCGGCACAAGCCGCAATCAAATCATGCTTAACACCGCCGCTCTCGGCGAATACCATAGGAACTTTATCACAGTCTCCTCGTACCTTATTGATGCCGGAATGCTTTCTGAGTTCGAACAGAAGCGCATGTTCAGAGAAGGCCTTCATCCCACACTAAACAGAGAACTCGACCTAAATCTGCAGTTCGTAAGACATGATCACCCCAGCGGCGTCCCTTGGGACATCGACACGGTCGTAAGGGAGCTCGAACGCATACTTACAGGCGGCCATCTAATGACCACCGACCAACCCCTGATGTATTCAACAACAGCGGCCGTGCCTCCCTATGCCCACGTCACCACTTATACGACACCGCCACCACAGCCCGGTGCCCCCACCTACGGCGTCATCAGTCAACCCCAAGTGAAGCAAGAAGAGCCTTGGGTTTCCCTGCTTATCCAGGAGATGCGCGCTCTCTGAGAAGCTACTGAGAGATCGAACCGTCGAGCCCCACCGCAGACCACCGGTGCACCGCCGCAGCCTCGACAAGCCAGATTCAATGGGAATTGCGCTGTCTGCACCAGTGCATCGCATTCTACTCGAGACTGCCCCACCAAGATATCCCTGATCCAAAAAGGAATCATGCTTGCTGACGCCAAAGGATACCTATACCTAGCAAATGGCAGACTCCCCCAGGGCGAACCAGGGATGTCGGTCCTGGACAGAATCAACAAACTCTTCATTGAGAATCCGAACTACGCGCCGGTCGGCGTCTCACTCCCCATCCATCCTGTACCCGACACGCTGCCGAGAATTGCGGCGCCCCGGCAAGAAACCATGTACCAGGCGCAACCCACGGTACAACACTCAATGTATCAAGGACACCTCTTGCCACAGGAATCTGTGTACCAAACCAATGACAGGGCAGCCGGGCCACCTTCTCGAGCTCCCACCCACCCTCCTTCAAATAGTATAGTCAGAAACGGTGAAGAACAAAATTCAAAGTGATACTCACCGACTCCTCTCCACCACGCCGTCCCTCCTCCTTCACCCTCACCGCAATCGAGGGCGCCGCCCCCAGTGCCCTTGCACGTTTCACCGGTGCTTCGACCGCCGGCTCGCGCACTCACTTCAGTAGGGAGGGGACCTATACAAGAAAAACATCAGTGAAGAATAAAATTCAAGACAAGAAACACACATCGATAAATACCTCCATCCTGGCAGGCCCCTTGACTGTCACCTCACCCTCATCAGACTCATCCTCGCTCAGGATGACGGCTTTTCCTGTTAGTGTCTTCACACACCCCCACCGTGCGATCTGACCACCCCCAGGGACGAGCCCTCCCCTGGGCGTCTCGCTGCCCGAGCCTGCCGCCCCGACTCCGGGAACCGACGATCCAGTAAGAGTGATCATCTTTCCCGTTGCCTCCCTGGCTACAGGACGCAGCTGCACCTTCGTTTTGGTGCTCGTGTGTGCCACCTTGACCTGAGAAAGGAATCAGGAAACGGTGAAGAACAAAATTCAAGACCTTACTTACCAGGTTTCCCACCGCGTCACGCCCCTTCGACCTACAGAAGGCCGACACGACCTCCAGCGCCTCGCCGCGGAAAGTCGCGAGCCTCTCGAGGAAGGAGGCTTCTGCCTCCTCCTCGAGCCTCGCGGCACTCCGCTTCACCTCCTCATGGGCCTCCTCCTCCCGACGAACGGCGACCTTTGCCATGACCCGGCGGAGGCGCTCGACCTCCGACTGGGCGGCCTTCGCCAGCCCCCTGGTAGCATCCTTGGCCTCACCGGTGGCCAAGGCCACCAGGGTCCCGCAGCTCCCCACCCACCTCCCCGCACAGTACAACTCAGGCCTCTTGGCCCTCGCCTCGTCGCTGAGTGCGGGGAATTGGTCCCCAACCGCTTTCTGAGAAGGAAAAGAAAAACTTCTATTAGCCAACCCACACAGTCATAATAAAGGGGACGCAAACATACCAGGAGCTCGTCGAGCTCATGTGGGCCCCTTGTCATCATTCGCCCGGTCGATCCACCCCCTCACCGCCATAATGGCGGCCCACAGGCCACCATGGACCCCACCCCTCCCCCCCCTCCTCCTCTGTCTCCCCCTGTGACTCAGGTGGGCATTCCTGCCCGCTTGCCGCCCTCGCCATCCCGGCCACAGCGGGAGCCACCGACGCCACGTCGGCATCCACCTCCATCCGCTCCTTGGGAGCCTCCTCCTCACCGAGGGCATCCTTGTCCTCCCTGCTGTTGTTACTGTTGCTGCTGCTGCTGATGCTGCTGCTGCGGCCACGGACTGACTGAGCCATGGCGGAAAGAGAAAAAGAAAGACGGGGACCTCACACGCGACCCCAACGACTATATGCCTGCTGGATACAGTTCAAACTCCGACTTCAGCCCTCGGACACACGCACAACCCACCCCCGATTAACTAAACAATTACTCAATCATCCACATTGCAGCGGCTTCTATTACCACCCAAAACCCACAAGATACTCGGCCACTTCTACACTCCTCATACTGAACATAATCCACCAGACCATCCCTCCGAGGACACAGCCGCAAAATCCACACCCCTGACAGGGCCGCTGATCATTCCGCCAACCCACAAAAACGCCGCCGATAAGGTACACAATCAAAATAGCGCTATACCCAAGAACCACAGAAACTCCAACCTATAGGCCCTCATTCACTCCTTCCTAAACAGATTCCAAGTGTCCTCGACCCGCTCCTGGACTCCCCAAATCTGCTGAACTGAATTCCAGCCCCCACTGCCACTCGAGCCCTCTACCCACTGCATCCATATCTGGCTCCAGAGCAAAATCATGATATGACGACACCCCCCAGAATTAGCCATTTAGACTTTCCCTCCGACCCTCCCCCCTTCTATTCAAAGCCCAATCCGCCGATGCACTGCCTCTACGAAATACCTCTGAGAACCCCCCTCTTCCATTCGAAAAGAACACCTCAACAACGCCACCTCCCGCCACTATACTGCAAAACACAGGTGAACGAGATCTGCTGCACCCCACCAAACCCAAATACACATCACGTCGACGTCCTGCCCACACGAAACTCCTTCGTCCAGGCTCCCAAACAGTCGAAGATCACTTCGCCCCCTTCCGCCTCCGGCCACTATTCTACCAACACAGGCGAACGAAATCCGCTGCACCTCATAGAAACCAACAACACGTCATGCCGACGCCCCGCCTACACAAAATTCCTTCGCCCAGGCCCCCATTAGTCAAAGAACACTTCGCCCCCGCCGCTACCGGGCACTGTACCAACAATATCGGCAAAATACTTTCGCCGCAGCCCTCCCGTCCTAATTACCTGTCCCACCGATGCAACTCCTACATGAAACACTTTCACATAGGCGTGTTCCATTTGAATTTCGCATCATTGTTTGCCTATACCGGCCTCTATACCCAAACCACCGACAAATCGCCTTCACCGCATGCCTTTAGCCGCTACTACCAACCCTGAATACACTCGCCGTATACATATAAACCAAGCGGCGCCCTTTCTATTGCCCAAAAACATCTATTCCACACAGTACAGCTGCCTGCGGTGCTTTTCCAATATGCCCCAACTGTTCCCCAACCTCGCCGAAGCCTTCCCTTTTGCACCGGCGATACCACTCCTTCAAGTCCCGCACCCGGTCCACTTCCCTGGACATGCCCAACACCTCTTAAACTTAAACTTCGCCCAGTTAGTCACCATACCCGGCCACCCAATGCTCCTTTACCCATGGAACCCGGAATATACTGCCATACCACATATCCTCATCATCGCCCTCCGCAGTCTCCAACATCCCTGCCCTGACACGACGACACTCATCTTCCTACTGTACATCTGGGCCACGCCGGATGCGCAGCAACTCCTCAGCCAAGACCCACACCTCGCCGGCGATAACTGGAAGATGTTCTGCGATCTCCTCGCCGACGCCTTCCCCACGGCGATGCCGTGCCCTGCCAGACACGTCACCGCACTCCTCCAAGTCATCCCAGACCTATGCAACACACACCACCTGACCCCCGCCGACAAAGCCACACTCGTCTGCCGCATCCGAGAAACACTCCATGTCGGCGGCACCCTCACCACAATCCCAGTCACCCTCGGCGTGCCGCTCGGCAACGCCGTTCTACCCAACGTGTTAGGACTCAAACATTTTCCTTTTCTTTTCTTATGTCATCCTTTTATTTTAATATTCTTTTCCTTTTCTTTTATTTTATTTTGCGATTACTCATCCATTCATCAGAACATTCTACAATGTTCTATCACGCTCACTAATCACCCCACTCCTTCATCATGTGATTCCTTATTAGAGTAGACCTTTCACACGCTCGAAGTCTATATAAGTAGATAGTTTGACTCTTTCGATTCCTTGTCTTACTATTCTACTTACCTTCACTTCGACATAGCGTGCGATAGCCTGGCAGCTCGCGTCCAGCCTGCTGTTTGTTGTTGTGTTGGCTGCCTCGAGATTGACGCCTGTTAGTCTCGCCACCTAACATAATAGTAAGACCTACCTCTAGCCCACGTAAACGTTTGTTTGCGCTTGCTATCGCTACTCCACGCAAGGAGTTAACATCGACAGTTTACCACCGCGTCCATCCCGGATTCCTCCGAGCAACCCCTATCTAGCCCATCATTGTCCGATCGACTCCGACGTGTCCCGATAGTCTAATTCCTAACAACCACTCACATCAACGTGGCACTCCGCATTAGTATCTGGTGGGGAGGTCATCTGACGTGCTCGTGGGTAACGCGACGAGTACAATCTTCTACCAGTCTTTCATTTGTCATCTACGTGGGAGTTTTTCGCGTAGTCCTTCATTTCCATGACAAGCCGAACATCCGAGGTCGGGCCCGTTTGAACACACCCATTCCAGTCCCACCCCCAGTTCGTCAAGGTGGACCTAACTGACGAGCAACGTCGTGCTCTTCCCCAAGTCCGTTGGAGCGAAACTAACAAGTGTTATCGAGCTCGCCTTCATGGAACTTCGTATGACCTCATCTGGGACAACGCATGGAAGGTTTGGAAGTCGCAAGACGCAAAAGGAAGCTGGTTTCCTTGGGCACCCAATCCCGACACAAACATCTCCTTATTCAACGTTCAAGAAGGCTCATCAAATATTCTGCCACCCATCATCACAACTCCAGTTGAAGCCCCACCACTCACAACATCCTTGTCTTTCACGGAACCACGAGAGCCAATTCCTGAGGTCGAAAGTCAAACCACAACCCCAGAACCACCAATGGCTCCCTCAGTTCTGACAACGTCAACACCTGCTGCACAGCCTACAATTGATGTCACTACCCTCACAACGGCAGTCGCATTAGCATTACGTCAAGTTAATGGCGGAGGGATGAAGAAGGGAGTAGCACCTCCGCGCCAATATGAGGGTGGAAAGGATTATCTCGACTTCAGGCGCAAAGTATTACTCTACTTCAAGGCTTACGACTCGAGTTTCCAGGACGACGACGACAAAATCACCTTTGTCCTCTCTTACCTCAAGGAAGGATCAGCGGTGACATGGGTGGAGAATTATGTCAATGAAGCATCGAGTACTGGCCAATTCCTAATTGCGGACACTTGGAAGATGTTCCTCAAGGAATTAGATACCTCCTTCGTCGACCCAAACCGCCACCAGAAGGCCTTCGAGAAGTTAGATGGAATGAGGCAGAAAAGTATATCTGCTAGCGAGTTCTTAAATGACTTCGACATCGAACGAGTAAATGCCGGACTTACAAAGCCAGAACATGATGGCGTCCTCATTGACAAGCTGAAGAAGGCACTTAACACAGCCATAATCAATGGTGTGATGCGAACCGATCCTGAACTGCAGACATATGATGATTGGAAGAGGCGGGCCATCACGGTAGACAATGTTGAATGCCAGATAAGGCACCTTCATGAACAACGTCGAGGAATACAATGTCCAATGGTACCACCTCCTCGTCAACAAACCTTCACCCGACCCTACCCTCAAGCAGTGGCAAGACCAATGGCACCTTTCCCTCAACATGATCGTCGTGATGTAACGGGAGTGACGTATGGAGGACTTGGGCAGCCCATGGATATCGCCATAAACCAAGCATGCGCTCGACGTGCATGTTACAAGTGTGGCAAAGTTGGCCACTTCATTAGAGATTGCCCACGCGGTCGTGAGGCAATACGGTCCATCATCGCTGCTCTCGAACCAGAAGACAGATTGGCTTTCCTTGAAGAACTCGGCAATGCAAAGGAATCAGACTTTGAAAGTGTCGACGTGCGGCCAACTGAGCTGGAGGAGATAGTTGATGGTGAGGGTTTTCAGGATGACCAGGCGTAAACGTCGGAACGACTGGTCAAATGGCTAAAGGACTCTTTTCGTCGCATTCATTAAAATATAATCACCCCGATGTACACTACCTAGATGCGAATATACAAGGCGGTTTTAACCTTCGAAATGTCCTATCCGATGTGACACCCAACGAATCAGAAGATGACGATGACTTTGGCGTTTATGATGAGTTGTTTGCTCGAAGAGTGAGTGCACAAGGAGGCGACTCAGATGTATAGAGAGTGGAGGAGCGGATTCAAACCGCTATAAAAAATGAGATTGTGACGGAAGAACCTTACCGTGAGCACGTTGTCACCCAGGCGAACGATACTGAGGCAATATGGGACGTGGTTGGCAGACGCGCGGCTGATGTATGGCGCGAAGGCATAGAAGATGCGACGTGGGGACAGTTCATCAGAAGGAGTGGCGGACAGGAACTTGACGCATTCGTCAGCATCGTACATCCACAGGTGGCAAATGATGATGAAGTAGATGCCTTGAACCCAATAAAACAAGATGAATACCTGATCGATGCACATGCACTCATCGACTCGGGATGCACGGGCTCCTGCATCGATGAGGGTTTTGTCAAACGGTACAGTTTTCATACACAGAGGTATATACGTCCAAGGCCGGTCTTCAACGCGGATGGAACGAGCAACGAAAGCAGGCTGATCAAGGAATACATGATTGTATGTATGATCTTCGGGAAACATGAAGAAGAGATCCATCTAGCAGTTACGTCGTTGGCATCGTCCAATATTTTCCTTGGTCATGACTGGTTACAAAAGCACAATCCGGAGATTGACTGGAAAATCGGCAAGATTGACTTCACACGGTGTCCTGAGGAATGTGCGTCCACGCTGTCAAACGAGGAGGCTGATGATGACTACGTGCGGAGGGTCTGGACGAAGGAAGTGAGGAAGTGGCCCTCTTATCTGGAGGAGTTTGCGGATGTCTTTAGTGAGGAATCGTTCGAGCAATTACCTGATCACCAGACGTGGGACCACGCCATCGACCTGAAGCTGGATTTCAAGCCAAGTGATTGTAAGGTGTACCCACTGTTGCCCAAGGAACAAGAGGCGATGAAGGCATTCATTGAGGAAAACCTTGCATCGGGACGTATCAGGCAGTCGAAATCTCCAATGGCATCGCCGTTCTTCTTTATCAAAAAGGAAGACGGGAGTTTGCGAGCGATCCAGGACTATCGAAAGCTCAATGACGGGACAGTCAAGAATAAGTACCCATTACCGCTGATCAATGAGCTCATAGATAAGGTCAAGGACGCTAAGTACATCACCAAGCTCGACGTCCGTTGGGGATATTACAACATCCGGATCCGTGAAGGCGATGAATAGAAGGCAGCGTTCAGGACGAACCTGGGATTGTTTGAACCAACAGTAATGTTCTTTGGCTTATGCAATGCGCCGGCTACCTTCCAAGGATTCATGAACAACATTTTCCGAGACTTGATCCATGAAGGCGTTGTCATCATTTACCTCAACGACATACTCATATTCTCGAATACCCTGGAAGAGCATCGCGAACAAACCAGACGAGTCTTCGAGATTCTGCATAAGAACAAGCTTTTCCTAAAGCCACAGAAATGTGAGTTCGAGGTCAATACTGTCAAATATCTCGGCCACATCATCGGCAACGGCGAAGTACATATGGATCCAAAGAAGACGATCGCAGTCCAAGAATGGCCTATTCCAAAGAACGTCCATGAACTGCAACAATTCCTTGGCTTAGAAAACTGGCTACGTCATTTTGTCGAAGGATACAGTTCGATTGTCAAGCCGCTCACGTCGCTGATGGGTAAGGCAGAGTGGAAGTGGGGAGAGGAGGAACAGCGAGCATTCGAGGAGTTGAAGGAGTGATTGAGTAGTCCTCCGGTTCTGGCCATTCCGAACAATGACGACCCTTTCCGTGTCGAAGCGGATGCATCAGACTTTGCAACGGGAGGTGTGCTCCTCCAGAAGCAAGAGGGCAAATGGAAGGTCATTGCGTACCGATCATCGACATTGTTGGATGCCGAACGAAATTACGAGATCTATGACAAGGAGATGCTCGCCATTGTCCAAGCGCTCAAGGAGTGGCGTCAATACCTCCAAGGGGCTAATCAACCATTCGAGGTCTGGACTGATCACGTGAACCTGACGTACTTCAAGGCTCCTCAGAAGCTGAACCAGCGACAAGCTCGTTGGCGACTTGACTTGGCAGAGTTTGACTTCACGCTTGTACACAAGCCGGGAAAGATGCTTGGAAAAGCGGATTTATTGTCGCGACGTGCAGACTACAACAAGGGCGAGCACGATAATGAAAACGTCACATTCATCAAGAACGAATGGTTGGTACGAGCAACGGTTAACACATCCAGGGACTCACTTGTCGAGACGATCAAGAAGGTGCAGGAGGACATGGAGAATGGGGAAAGACCGTCAGGACTGGTGCTCAAGGATGGCGTGTGGTCAAAAGAAGTAACGGTCAAGGTGTCGACGACAAGCTCAAAGAAGTTCTGGAATGTCTTCGTACCAACATCGGTAAGAGAAGTCGTCATGAAGGAATGTCACGACTCGATGCTGGTGGGACACCCGGGAGCAAACAAGATGGTGTCAATGGTAAGCCAAAGCTTCTGGTGGCCAAACATGTATGTCGATGTTTGGAACTACGTGCAAGGTTGTGATCATTGTCAATGAACGAAGGCTTTGCGAGTGACAAGGGCAAGGGTTTTGCACCCGAACGAGGTGCCAGAGGCGCCATGGCAGATTGTCACGGTCGACCTGATTGGAGAACTCCCTGAGTCCAATGGGTTCAATGCGATATGCATTGTGGTTGATCACTTCAGCAAACAGATTCATGTGATTCCAACGACGATGAAACTAACAGCAGAGGGCATGGCACGCATCTACCGCGACCAAGTTTTTCGACTACACGGACTGCCAAAGAAGATCATCCATGACCGAGGCGTTCAGTTCAACACTAAGATGATGAAGGAATTGTACAAGCTCCTCCATATCGAAGGTAACCCCTCGATGGCGTACCATCCCCAGACCGACGGCCAAACTGAGCGAGTTAATCAAGAACTCGAACAATACCTAAGGCTATACGTCAACCACCGTCAATCGGACTGGGCAGACTGGTTAGCACTTGCAGAGTTTGCATATAACAACCACGAACACTCAGTGACGAAGCTGTCCCCATTCTTTGTCAACTTGGGAGTGCACCCAGTAGGCTTCATGGGCGTTCGGACTTCATCTTCGAACATGTCAGCCGAAGAATTCGTGAAACACGTCAAGGGTATTCATGAACTCGCACAGGCAAACCTCGTCAAGGCCAATGAAGACATGAAATGTTTCTATGATCGTCACGCAGGAAAGTCAATGGAATATGAGGCAGGCAGTAAAGTTTTTCTTGATGGGCATAATATCAAGACGACAAGACCGACAAAGAAGATGGATGACAAGTGGTTTGGCCCTTTCGAGATTGTCGAAAAGGTCGGAGCAAGCGCATATCGACTCAAATTACCATGCACTTGGAGGCAAGTCCACCCCGTCTTCAACAAGGTCCTGCTCAAACCGGCTGTCGAACCATCCTTCGAGTCTCAGAAGAAACCTCTACCGCCACCACCTGTCCTTGTAGACGACAAAGAGGAATACGAGGTCGAAGAAATACTTGACTCACGTCTACATAGAGGAAAGCTTCAATTCCTCATCAAGTGGGTCGGATACGATGAAGCAACTTGGCAACCCGAATCGGACATTGGAGATAATGCGAAGGAAGCAGTCGATGAGTTCTATCAGAAGCATCCAGGCGCTCCAAGAAGGTTGTCGATACCCCGGCAGAGTCTTCGTGCGATACGTAAGTTCACGACATCGGAAGGATATAGCGGTTGGTCGGGACGCCCAACCTTGAAAGGGGGGTGATGTTAGGACTTGAACATTTTCCTTTTCTTTTCTTATGTCATCCTTTTATTTTAATATTCTTTTCCTTTTCTTTTATTTTCTTTTGCGATTACTCATCTATTCATCAGAACATTCTACGACGTTCTATCATGCTCACTAATCACCCCACTCCTTCATCATGTGATTCCTTATTAGAGTAGACCTTTCACACGCTCGAAGTCTATATAAGTAGATAGTTTGACTCTTTCGATTCCTTGTCTTACTATTCTACTTACCTTCACTTCAACATAGGTACCTACTCTTGTATTATTAGTTTATTGAATTCTACTTACCTTCACTTCGACATAGCGTGTGATAGCCTGGCAGCTCGCGTCCAGCCTGCTGTTTGTTGTTGTGTTGGCCGCCTCGAGATTGACGCCTGTTAGTCTCGCCGCCTAACACAACGCCCTCATCGCCATCCTAAGGGAGGGACCCATATCCCTCGAAAACGCCATCATCTACTCCGACGCAGCATCAGAACTCGCCCACAATGCCATCATTCAAGTCCTACGTCTTTTCGACGAGCACGGCGACAATGACATTCGCGACTGCGCCGCCAATATCATCACCATCTTGCTACAATCTCAGCACTACTCACTTGCAGTAATCGCCGCGGCCCAGGATATCGAAGATAACCTTGGCGGCATCCGGCATAGGGTTGACGGTGTTGGCAACAATTGGTTGTGGCAGGTTGGGAAAGTGTGGGTGGTGTTGTATAGTTTTCCGGAGCTCGGCGAGGTTATCTTCGATATCCTGGGCCGCGGCGATTACTGCAAGTGAGTAGTGCTGAGATTGTAGCAAGATGGTGATGATATTGGTGGCGCAGTTGCGAATGTCATCGTCGCCGCGCTCGTTGAAAAGATGTAGGACTTGAATGATGGCGTTGTGGGCGAGTTCTGATGCTGCGTCGGAGTAGATGATGGCGTTTTCGAGGGATATGGGTCCCTCCCTTAGGATGGCGATGGGGGCGTTGGGTAGAACGGCGTCGCCGAGCAGCACGCCGAGGGTGACTGGGATTGTGGTGAGGGTGCCGCCGACATGGAGTGTTTCTCGGATGCGGCAGACGAGTGTGGCTTTGTCGGCGGGGGTCAGGTGGTGTGTGTTGCATAGGTCTGGGATGACTTGGAGGAGTGCGGTGACGTGTCTGGCAGGGCACGGCATCGCCGTGGGGAAGGCATCGGCGAGGAGATCGCAGAACATCTTCCAGTTATCGCCGGCGAGGTGTGGGTCTTGGCTGAGGAGTTGCTGCGCATCCGGCGTGGCCCAGATGTACAGTAGGAAGATGAGTGTCGTCGTGTCAGGGCAGGGATGTTGGAGACTGCGGAGGGCGATGATGAGGATATGTGGTATGGCAGTATATTCCGGGTTCCATGGGTAAAGGAGCATTGGGTGGCCGGGTATGGTGACTAACTGGGCGAAGTTTAAGTTTAAGAGGTGTTGGGCATGTCCAGGGAAGTGGACCGGGTGCGGGACTTGAAGGAGTGGTATCGCCGGTGCAAAAGGGAAGGCTTCGGCGAGGTTGGGGAACAGTTGGGGCATATTGGAAAAGCGCCACAGGCAGCTGTACTGTGTGGAATAGATGTTTTTGGGCGATGGAAAGGGCGCCGCTTGGTTTATATGTATACGGCGAGTGTATTCAGGGTTGGTAGTAGCGGCTAAAGGCGTGTGGTGAAGGCGATTCGTCAGTGGTTTGGGTATAGAGGCCGGTATAGGCAAACAATGATGCGAAATTCAAATGGAACACGCCTATGTGAAAGTGTTTCATGTAGGAGTTGCATCGGTGGTACGGGTAATTAGGACGGGAGGGCTGCGGCGAAAGTATTTTGCCGATATTGTTGGTACAGTGCCCGGTAGCGGCGGGGGCGAAGTGTTCTTCGACTAATGGGGGCCTGGGCAAAGGAATTTTGTGTAGGCGGGGTGTTGGCGTGACGTGTTGTTGGTTTCTGTGAGGTGCGGCAGATTTCGTTCGCCTGTGTTGGTAGAATAGTGGCCGGAGGCGGAAGGGGGCGAAGTGATCTTCGACTGTTTGGGAGCCTGGACGAAGGAGTTTCGTGTGGGCAGGACGTCGACGTGATGTGTATTTGGGTTTGGTGGGGTGCAGCAGATCTTGTTCACCTGTGTTTTGCAGTATAGTGGCGGGAGGTGGCGTTGTTGAGGTGTTCTTTTCGAATGGAAGAGGGGGGTTCTCAGAGGTATTTTGTAGAGGCAGTGCATTGGCGGATTGGGCTTCGAATAGAAGGGGGGAGGGTCGGAGGGAAAGTCTAAATGGCTAATTCTGGGGGGTGTCATCATATCATGATTTTGCTCTGGAGCCATATATGGATAGAGTGGGTAGAGGGTTCGAGTGGCAGTGGGGGCTGGAAGTCAGTTTGGCAGATTTGGGGAGTCCAGGAGTGGGTCGAGGACACTTGGAATCTGTTTAGGAAGGAGTGAATGAGGGCCTATAGGTTGGAGTTTCTGTGGTTCTTGGGTATAGCACTATTTTGATTGTGTACCTTATCGGCGGCGTTTTTGTGGGTTGGCGGAATGATCAGCGGCCCTGTCAGGGGTGTGGATTTTGCGGCTGTGTCCTCGGAGGGATGGTCTGGTGGATTATGTTCAGTATGAGGAGTGTAGAAGTGGCCGAGTATCTTGTGGGTTTTGGGTGGTAATAGAAGCCGCTGCAATGTGGATGATTGAGTAATTGTTTAGTTAATCGGGGGTGGGTTGTGCGTGTGTCCGAGGGCTGAAGTCGGAGTTTGAACTGTATCCAGCAGGCATATAGTCGTTGGGGTCGCATGTGAGGTCCCCGTCTTTCTTTTTCTCTTTCCGCCATGGCTCAGTCAGTCCGTGGCCGCAGCAGCAGCATCAGCAGCAGCAGCAACAGCAACAACAGCAGGGAGGATGAGGATGCCCTTGGCGAGGAGGAGGCTCCCGAGGAATGGATGGAGGTGGACGCTGACGCGGCGTCGGTGGCTCCCGCTGTGGGCGGGATGGCGAGGGCGGCGAGCAGGCAGGAATGCCCACCTGAGTCGCAGGGGGAGACAGAGGAGGAGGGGGGGGAGGGGGGGGAGGGGGTGGATCGACCGGGTGAACGACGACGAGGGGCCCATGGTGGATGAGCTCGACAAGCTCCTGGTATGTTTGCGTCCCCTTTATTATGACTGTGTGGGTTGGCTAATAGAAGTTTTTCTTTTCCTTCTCAGAAAGTGGTTGGGGACCAATTCCCCACACTCAGCGACAAGGCGAGGGCCGAGAGGCCCGAGTTGTACTGTGTGGGGAGGTGGGTGGGGAGCCGCGGGACCTTGGTGGCCTTGGCCGCTGGTGAGGCCAAGGACGCTGCCAGGGGGCTGGCAAAGGCCGCCCAGTCGGAGGTCAAGCGCCTCCGCCGGGTCGCGGCAAAGGTCGCCGCTTGTCAGGAGGAGGAGGCCTATGAGGAGGCGAAGCAGAGCGCCGCGAGGCTCGAGGAGGAGGCCAAAGCCTCCTTCCTCGAGAGGCTCGCGACTTTCCGCGGCGAGGCGCCGGAGGTCGTGGTGGCCTTCTGTAGGTTGAAGGGGCACAACGCGGTGGGAAACCTGGTAAGTAAGGTCTTGAATTTTGTTCTTCACCATTTCCTGATTCCTTTCTCAGGTCGAGGCGGCACACACGAGCACCAAAACGAAGGTGCGGCTGCATCCTGTGGCCAGGGAGGCGACGGGAAAGACGATCACTCTTACCGGATCGTTGGTTCCTGGAGTTGGGGTGGCAGGCTCGGGCAGCGAGACGCCTAGGGGAGGGCTCGTCCCTGGGGGCGGTTGGATCGCACGGCGGGGGCGTGCGAAGACACTAATAGGAAAAGCCATCATCCTGAGCAAGGATGAGTCTGATGAGGGTGAGGTGATGGTCAAGGGGCCTGCCAGGACGGAGGTATTTATCGATGTGTGTTTCTTGTCTTGAATTTTATTCTTCACTGATGTTTTTCTTGTATAGGTCCTCTCCCTGCCGAAGCGAGTGCGCGAGCCAGCGGTCGAAGCGCCAGTGAAATGTGCAAGGGTGCCGGGGGCAGCGCCCTCGATTGCGGTGAGGGTGAAGGAGGAGGGACGGTGTGGTGGAGAGGAGTCGGTGAGTATCACTTTGAATTTTGTTCTTCACCGTTTCTGACTATACTATTCGAAGGAGGGTGGGTGGGAGCTCGAGAAGGTGGCCCGGCTGCCCAGGGGGCAGAGCCGGCGCCTCCTCGAGATCGTGTTGCCAGGGTGCGCTTGGTGCATCCTACACGGTGAGATCTGCACGAGGCGCCCACCGGTGCCTCTGTGCCAGGCGTGCCGAATCTCGCACCGGTGGTGCGAGATTTTGGAAAGCGAGGCGGGTCTTCTTGCGGAGAAGGAGGCCGCCGTACTGCACCGGCAGGTGGAGGAGATGGGGGCGGCAGCGGCGGCAGGTGGGGTGGGTGGGGGGGTGGGAGGGGGTGCATCTGAAAAGGCCCTGGGTAAACGCTGTGAGTAGGCCCCGATCCAAACGATGCAAGCGGTGTCGGCTCGAGGTCTCGGGCGACCATGAGATGCTCATGGGCCGAAAAAAAACAAAAAAATATCAGAAAATTATAAAAATAACAAAAATGTATTTTTCTTTTTCTTGTGTACTATAGTGGCTTGTAATAACAAGTTGAAAAAAATTTTCTTGTGAACTGTTTGTGTGGGACCAGGGAGTAAGATATCCAGTATACTAGTGAAAGGATCCGCTCAAAACTTTGCATCACGATCAATGTGATCGGCAGATCAACAGGATCAGCACTCCGAACGTGACCAGTAACCGGCCCAGCACTAACGCGACCAAACTACCAATCACGCGCCCAAGACAACGGTCACCGGTATCACCGGCATCAACGGCAATACGCAAACGCCTAGCAACCATACGTAAACCCGCGAGGCACTTAACACCGCCGACCGTTACCTTAACACCACTGACCATATATGTCCGACCTGACCCGATCAAAAGAACTCAAGAAGCGCTCTAGAACACCAGAAGTCCAGAAGTCCAGAAGCACAACTACTAAAGCCTAACACCTAATCGACTAAAGGCTAAATAAATCCCAATGGAGATGACACTGGCATTCCAGCACTGTCAGACGTGTGCCCGGACGTACATGGCTCTCTATGAGATATACTTTGTAGTATGCCATGCTACAACTGAAACTCGCAACTGCCACATCAAAATTCAACGCAGAACACAAGAACAACTCCATGCCAACCCACCAAATCCAATAGTACCCAAGCGACATGAAGAACTCACTGTCACCACTCGAACCCCTTGAGATGCAGACCCGATAACTTGGAAGATACTAGGATGGTACAAACCAGAGCTGCATGACCCATGTCCAGCTTCTACAGTGCAAGCAAACCTCTACCTACCAAGGGACGCGAACCTGGAAACCAGACAGTTACAACTGGCACTCCAACAAAGGATATGGCATTACATTCGCGATGTTCGACTCAATGGCAAAGCATGGCTAGTTACTCGAACTCAGAGGCATCCACCAGCAGAGCACATACAGTTCCAGCTGTGTATTGGACCATACACTACACCAACTCGACATCTCAATACTGATGTCCGAGTTACACTCTCACCCTTCGGGCCAAGGAATGAACAACGGAAGGTCACATATCGAGCCGCTTACATTGCACCAAGAGCCAGAGTCCCCAATGAAGACCTCGACATTATAATAGAGTACTGACTCATCACTCCGACTCGGAACTACGTCTCAGTCAGCAACGCCACAAAGGCTCTGCAAAGATGGGGACAATCTTACAAATCTTGGAGCAAGGTGGCACTCGGCGGCATAGCATGAGTAAGGCAATGGTGGAGCAAAGTGGAGCTGAGTGGAGTAATGTGGAAGGAGATGAGTAAGATATAGGACGGAAAATGAATTATCTGAAGAGCATAAATAGGGTTAGAAGTAGGCCCTCATTCCCCATCTTTTGATCCTCTTAACACACTAGTGATCATCGTAGCTTAACGATTATCACTGTGTGCTTTGTACTACTACGCCTCTTGGAAATACCAATCTGCTCTTGCTTACCTTGTATCTGAAAGTATCCCTTGTCAGGACTACGACTAAGAAGGATAGTAAGGGGACCGCGTGATACAGCCAGACGTGGGTAGATAGATCACCTCTGCACAACATACCACTGCTTAGGCAAAAAGATCGAACCCAGTGTAACTCCGGACCTACACCTCTAACATTGGATCGAAAGATCACTCACTAGTTTTAACACCACCTCTCACGGGCAAGGTTCTTGGCTAGTGTTTTATCGAGGCGAGGACCGTCGACCTCAAGTCCCTATCGACGCCGCTAGTTTCGAGATTAGCAAACCCATTCCCTAGGACAAGTGCACAATCCTGGAGAACACTTACGACTCACTCAAATCAATCATCTACTATCATAACCCCTCCACCAATGAAGTGTATCCGATAGCAAAGGCATCTGGTTGCCCTGCAGTTGGAAGCACACAATCAACAACAACCAAAGTAGTGACAGTACCATCTACTATTGCTACATTCGACGAGAAAGGAACGGTTTGGTCTACCGTACCTTATAACACCCCACCCGAAGCAGTACTCGAGAAAGAATGTTCATGAACCAGCCAGAGAACGGAACTGGAGGAAGTAACGGTCATAGAACGAATGAACATCCGAATACTCGAACAAACAACCGAGGCAGAACAGGACTGCAGCAGGAGCTCAACCATATCCAAGGACGACTAGCAAGATTGGAACTAGAACGTGATATCCTTTGGGGAACGAACTATCAATCAAGTGATGAATATCCACCAGTCATATGATACCTACGACAAAGGGTAGTCCAACTTGATGGAGTACAATCCAGTCTGGCTAGGGCTCAGGCAAACAACAATCTGCCGAGCGCAGCATACGCAACTACAGTTGGAAATCGACTCGAAGCACTTGAGATTAATACCAACGGACTAGGAGCACAAGTGGCAACACTGCATCGAAACGACGATGCACTAGATCGAGCAGTCATACTCCTTAATCAACAAGTCACCTCCGAGATAACAGTAGTGCAAGAGGAAATAGGACAAATTCGCTCTACACTCAGTGCATACGAACAGCGTATCCAAGCAGTCGAGATAGCAACCACTGAACTTACAAGAATAGTTCAGGCAACTCCGAACATTGCACAAGATATCAACAACTTGCAAGAAGCACTCCTTTCGCTAGGATGCACAGTCGAAGTGAGTCAGGAAGGTTATCAAGCGCTATTGGCAGCAGTCAATTTGACAGAGAACACTGCAAGGAACATACTCGAGCATGCAGACTTCCTCAGACACGAAGCTCAGCGAATCCGAGAAATATATGCACGGAACGAACGCCCGTCCGACGATTCAGTATCATCAGACGAAGAGTTATCTCGAACTCTAAGGCCATATGCACTACGAACATTTCGTGCACGAGGAATTACTATTCAAGTTCCAACAGGTGGTTCAGTAGCAACTCAAACACCAACAACGCCGGAAAACCCACCCACTTATTCGCCACCAGCAGTACCAATAGCAACATACGATAATGTCGACAACCGACCAGAGGGTACAAACACTGGAGACTCAACTACAAACTCTTCAGACACAACTCAATAAACACAGCATCAAATTGCCGAAGTACTATAGCAAGCGAAATGAGGACATTGATCTGTGGATTAGCCGATGTGTGTCGAAGCTGGCACAGCATGGAGTCAAGGATGAGGAGGAGATTGTGAAGAGCCTATTTGCAGCACTCGAAGGCGACAGTTACAATTGGTTTGCAGAGAAGCAAACATTAACATCATTCGACAACCAAGGGAAGCTCAAACCAGTACCAGCAATCATCAATGCAGCCGGGACAGGCATGTTCAAATCATTCAAGGAAATGATCGACTGGATGAGGATCCGAGCAGGACATCCGATAGTAGGAGAACAGAAAGCACTATTCCACCTACTATGCATCCAACAGAAAGGATCAAGCATCAGAGCCTACAATGACGAATTCCGACGGCTCAAAGCGAGAGCACCAGACTCACTAGATGTTACTATGCTCAAGTACATCTATGTTAAAGGACTAGACAACTGGGTCAAACGACGAGTCGAATCCGTACAGCCTGACGCTTTCGAAAAGTACAAGCTCGACGAATGGATGACATGGACAACCAACCTAGCAGACGTTGATGCAAGACAGAAGTTGATCGGAAGCCAGACATACACTCCGAGATTTAAGACAAATGGGCAATCATCATATCGACCACCAGTCCAACAGACGAGACGAGATCCAGACGCCATGGATGTAGATGCACTCCGAGGCTTGCCGAAGAAGGGAGCGAAATGCTACAACTGTGGGAAGACTGGACACTACTCAAGGAATTGCAAGGCACCAAGGAAGCAAAAGGGTTCTTCCTCAGGACAGCCAAAGAAGCAAACCAATGGTCAGAAACGAAAGCCGATGACAGCACAAGCTGTAAACTTCAAGGAGACATGTCCCGATCCGCATTGTCAAAAACCAGTCCACTATGATCACATAGCATGGGCTAGAGGAGACGAATCAGCAGGATATACATGCAAGCACGACGAAGAATATCGAACCAACTTCCGCAAATCCCTAGCAAGTAAAGAGCAACAGGGAAAAGACTAAGACCTCCATCGAACGAGACTGCGCGATGTGAGTGTAACAAGGGTGACAAGAACAATGGTTTCAACAACCAGCGATTCATACCTCCTGGGTTCAACCCCAGTGAAGCGATGTACAATAAGCGATTGCCAATACATGCATTGCATCCTCGATTACCTATTTGAGTGAAGGTTGGAACGAAGACCCTAGCAGTCCAAGCATTAATCGATTCCAGAGCAACTTGTAGTACGATTCACCCGAACTTGGTACGACACCATAACCTATTCAAGAAGAGGCTTGATCACCCTTGACCCCTGAATAACACCGATGGAAGCCCTAACCAAGGAGGAGCAATCACACACGAGGTCTATACATTAATCTTCGATGGACCTAAGCCACAGCCACAGACACTGGCAGTAGCAACTACAGGACAAGATCAAGTTATTCTAGGCATTGACTATCTGGCCAAAGTCAATCCAGAAATTGATTGGAAGAATCAGATATGGAATCGGAATGGTAACGCTATACCATTTGAGCTCAGTATCATACGAGCTACCAAGAAGCGAAAGCGCAGGAGGCGCAAACGAAAGCGGCAAAGGAAAGGTAAATCTGACAAGACTAGACCTAGGCAAGACACAAAGAAACAAGCTCTGAACAGAGACAACTATCGACACTCTGGAGCACCAGGAATATTATTTGCACCATGGAGGGAAAGTAACAATGGAAACCCTCAAGAGTCGAAGCCGCAAGCGAAACCAATGACATGACCAGGAACACCACAACTGGAGCAGCCAAAGAAGGCTGATGCACCGAAGAGTCCGAGCATGGAAAATATACCAGACTCTATACCAAGGCAACCATCAGAACAGACGAGTATAGTGCAACGACGAACAAGGCACATACCACGAAGGATGATCAAAGCACGGCAATTGTACCAGACATCCGAAGACGAAGTTACAGAAGTAACAGGCAAGCGCAGCCATGATGAACAGGAGGAAATAAATGACTCTCCTAAGCGATGGAAGAAACAGCCTTTAAGACAGAGAAGGCCACTACTACAGAAGAAACCAGACATCGAACAAACTCAACCTGTGCCAAAGGAAGATCCTGGGATGACAGTCTATATTCATCCATGAGAGGAACGAAGGTCAGAGAAAGTGGTAGCAGGAACGAAACGACATTGGACATCGAGACCAATACCAGTCAAGGAAGCTATCCCCACACCAAAGCGTACAAGATGGGCAGCAGAAGACAGCGATATCGACATGCAGAACAAACAGGAGACAACAGAAGACACTCCTATGCACGATATAGAGCCACTAGACATCGAAAGGCTCAGGACAACCAACCAACCAATTACCCTTACCAGAAAGGAAGAGCTCGCTGAAAAGCTAGAGCTAGACCTTAAATGAAATTGGTCACCAAGGCAGCAAGGCCAGGTCTCACAACCACTGAACAAAGCTAGTTCAGTATCATAGCAATACTCGCAGCAGAAGGCAGCTGCAGAAGGGTTACTCAGCACAGCAAAGCGAGATTGGCGGAAACTCCTACCGAAGCAAATTGCAGACTATGCTGATGTATTTGATCCAGACAGATCAAGGAGGTTACCCAAACATACGAAATGGGATATGGCAATAAACCTCAAAGAAGGAGTTCCACTACCGAAACCAAGGCCGATTATCAAGCTCACTCGAGAAGAACAGGCAGCACTCAATGCCTATGTCCAGGAATTATTGGACAAAGGATGGATCGAGAAGGTTCACCCACATGAACCATGTCCGGTAGCAGCACCAGTCTTCTTTGTAGGAAAGAAAGATGGAGGAGCACGAGCAGTAACCGACTACCGAGATATCAACGATGCCACAGTATCAGATCCATACCCTATACCGATCATGAGCATACTACCAGAGAAACTGGAGAAAGAAAAAGTCTTCTTCACACTCAATATGCGATCAGGATACAACAACCTGAGAATTCGAGAAGGAGACGAATGGAAGGCAGCATTCAGAGTTGGCAATGCAGTCTACAAACCGAAGGTCATGATGTTTGGAATAAAGAACTCACCTGCGATATTCCAACGATTCATGAACGACAACTTCGAATACTGGCTCAGAACAGAGGAGGCACTAGTCTACCTAGATGACCTCATTGGCCAAGCACAAACCGAAGAGGAGCATTGGACACTCCTCAGGGCAATTCTACAGAAATGCCGAGAGCTCGACATTTACCTCAAAATCGAGAAATGTCATTTCCTCCAAACCCAACTCGACTACCTGGGATTTGTAGTAGGGATGAAAGGCATCCAGATGGATCCTTACAAGCTGAAAGCGATTCGAGAATGGCCAACACCAAAGACGAAATGACAGATCCGAAAGTTCCAAGGCTTTTGCAATTTCTACCGAAGATTCATCAGGAACTATGCCGATTTATATACACCAATTGGTGAACTCATCAAAAAGGATCACAAGTTCGTTTGGACAGAAGCACAGGACAAAGCATTCGAAGCTATCAAGAAAGCATTCGAAACCGAAGTGGCATTAGCAATGCCAAAGCCTGACAAACCATATACGTTGGAAACCGATGCATCCGATGTAGCAATTGGAGCAGTCTTACAGTAAGAAGACAACCAAGGAGAACTGAGACCGCTAGGTTTCATGTCGAAGACACTATCCAGTGCTCAACGAAATTATCCAACATATGACAAGGAGATGCTAGCAATCATGGAAGCACTCGGACATTGGAGACACCTACTGGAAGGAACAAAGGAACCATTAACCATCCGAAGCGATCATGCAAATCTCCGATACTTCATGACAGCTCAGAATCTGACAAGACATCAAGCAAGATGGGCACTAGAGTTATCACGATACAACTTCAAGATTCTCCATTGGCCAGGCAAGAAGAATCAAGCAGATGCACTATCACAACGACCCGACTATATGCCAGAGGACAAGGATAACTTGGGAGTTACCTTGCTACCACCTGACATGATCGAGCAGCAGACATTGCGATGAACCGAGATCAATGGCCTATACCGACTAGAGACAGAAATGGTCACTATCTCTGATCCGATCATTCGAACTATCAAAAGAAACTACAACTCCGAAGAGGCGAAGCAGGAAATTATGGCAATTAAGAAGAGCAACGGCTACAGTTACAGGAATGGCTTGCACTACGTATCCAGTGCATTATATGTCCCGCCATCCGCCAACCTAAAATCGTTGCTAATCCGAAGGCACCATGACCACAAACTTGCAGGCCACCCAGGAGCAGAAAAGACCATAGAGCTTGTAAAGCGAGCGTACTATTGGCCGAAGATGGAAGAGATGATCCGAGAATATACCGCATCCTGCGACATATGTCAACGTGCAAAACCGATTCGACAGTTTCGAAATCCACCCCTCCAACCGTTGAAGGCACCGCATCAACCATGGGAAACCATAACCTGTGACCTTATCACCGATTTACCAGTCAGCAATGAAGGCTACAGTTCGATACTTGTTATAGTGGACAAGCTCACCAAAATGGGGAAGTTCATCCCTTGCCAGGGAATACCCAATGCTAAGCAGTTGGCACGCTTGTTCCGCCAACACATCTTCAAATACTACGGGGCCCCTAAACAAGTAATCTCCGACCGAGGTAGCAACTTCACGGCGCAATTCCTCAAGGAGTTCTGTAGACTCATCGATGTCGATTGGAAAACTAGCACAGCATACCACCCACAAACTGATGGTCAAACCGAGCGACTCAATCAAGAACTGGAGCAGTACTTACGCTGCTACGTGTCCTACCGTCAAACAGATTGGGCAGAGTACATCGATATGGCAGAATTCGCCTACAACAATCGGAAACACAGCACTACGCATCAGTCACCATTCTATACGCTGTATGGATGGCACCCTCACCTGGACGTAGCAGAAACCGGGGACTCAAACGTCCCAGAAGCAATAAATCACCTAGAGGAGCTTCAACAAGTACAGCAAGAAGCCTACAATTCGATTAGGCAAGCGAACGAGGCAATGAAGCTTTATGCAGATCTGCATCAAGGCAAACTGCCAGAGTACAAGCCAGGAGACGAAGTGTTACTAGACATGAAGAATCTCAGTCGACTGGAGCCAATGAAGAAGCTTGCAATGAAGTGGGCAGGTCCTTATAAAGTTGAGAAGGCAGTCAGACAAGTGTCATTCAGATTACGCTTACCCGAAACCCTTCCGATACACCCAGTGTTTCATGCGAGTCTTCTCAGGCCTTACAAACGAAAGGAATACCCTGGAAGACCCACTTTGGACGAACCACCCCCTATTGAAGTAGAGGGAGAAGCAGAATACGAAGTGGAGAAGATTCATGACACAAGGCGGCATCGAAACAAGATTCAGTATCTTATTCAATGGAAAGGATACCAAGAGTGTACTTGGGAGCCACTTGACAATCTCAAGAACTCCTATCAAGCGGTAGAAGACTTCCACAAAAAGTACCCTCAGGCGATGAGGCCACCAGACCTTAGTCAATGGATCGCCGAACGAAGACGAATTAGGAGATAACCACATCACGTGCACTCCACCTGATGGAGCCGACTTAGGAGCCACAATGCAAACAATGAGTAAGACCTCCAATGGCCTTACCAATCAATGACATCACAGTGGCACCTCAAGATGAAGACAGAGAGAAACAAAATAGGCAAGAGAAAGGCGATATACCAGCAGATATGGTATAAAAGACGAAGCAATTTGAGCTGAAGACTCATCAACTCGAACTCGAGCAAACTAGTCATCTCTCGAAGACAACCACTACTCAACTATGCCTATCTTCAATGAACTACATGCCTTCTCTACTCCCGAAGATGCACCTGATTGGACATTTGTACTCAGGCCACCTACTGAACGTTATCAATGGCCACAGTTCTGTAACCGCTTCAATCAAGAGAACTACGAAGAAGAGATCGTACCCCTATGCCCAGGGAAGTACTTCGACGACCTCTATGACAAGTGGCACTCGATCCATACCACCGAGAAGCAAGGTCCTAAACTCATGATACCAGACCCACTGAACGGCGAGCTGATCAGGCTTAGCAATGCTCGAACAGCATCGATTTGACGACTCAATGATGATGCATTCCTTACCTATACAGTTGAACTCGAAGTACGAGCTCTTAACGAAGGGCAAATTGACTTCAACCACGAACCAATATACAGGAACATCATGGGCATCTATCATTCAGCGGCACAAATTTGTGCATACCGATGAGACCTGTTGATCGCAATCACTAACCGAATGATGCGATGGAGCCACTACCATTCAGCAGGCAATGAGACGATGCGATACATCAACTACCTAGCTGACAAGACGGGCTTCTATGCAGTTGGAACTACGCAGTACACGACACTGCTCAATACAACGAAGTACTATGAGGGCACTGTATACCAGAGGACAATGCGAAAGCAAGGATCTCCAAACCAGACGAATGGTATCCAGATCAACGAAGTCGAACACCATATAGTCAAAGGCGAGGAAGTCAACTACGACCCCCAGTACTGAAAGGATCCGCTCAAAACTTCGCATCACGATCGACGCGATCGGCAGATCAACAGGATCGGCACTCCGAACGTAACCAGTAACCGGCCCAGCAGTAACGCGCCCAAGACAACGGTCACCGGTATCACCGGTATCAACGGCAATACGCGAGCGCCTAGCAACCATACGTAAACCCGCAAGGCACTTAACACCGCCGACCGTTACCTTAACACCACCGACTATATACGCCCGACCCGACCCGATCAAAAGAACTCAAGAAGCGCTCTAGAACACCGGAAGTCCAGAAGTCCAGAAGCACAACTATTAAAGCCTAACACCTAATCGACTAAAGGCTAAATAAATCCCAATGGAGACGACACTGGCATTCCAGCACTGTCAGACGTGTGCCCGGACGTACATGGCTCTCTATGAGATATACTTTGTAGTATGCCATGCTACAACTGAAACTCGCAACTGCCACATTGAAATTCAACGTCGAACACAAGAACAACTCCATGCCAATCCACCAAATCCAATAGTACCCAAGCGACATGAAGAACTCACTGTCACTACTCGAACCCCTCGAGATGCAGACCCGATAACTTGGAAGATACTAGGATGGTACAAACCAGAGCTGCATGACCCATGTCCAGCTTCTACAGTGCAAGCAAATCTCTACCTACCAAGGGACGCGAACCTGGAAACCAGACAGTTACAACTGGCACTCCAACGAAGGATATGGCATTACATTCGCGATGTTCGACTCAATGGCAAAGCATGGCTAGTTACTCGAACTCAGAGGCATCCACCAGCAGAGCACATACAGTTTCAGCTGTGTATTGGACCATACACTACACCAACTCGACATCTCAATACCGATGTCCGGGTTACACTCTCACCCTTCGGGCCAAGGGATGAACAACGGAAGGTCACATATCGAGCCGCCTACATTGCACCAAGAGCCAGAGTCCCCAACGAAGACCTCGACGTCATAATGGAGTACTGACTCATCACTCCGACTCGGAACTACGTCTCAGTCAGCAACGCCACAAAGGCTCTGCAATAGCGGAGACAATCTTACAAATCTTGGAGCAAGATGGCACTCGGTGGCACAGCATGAGTAAGGCAATGGTGGAGCAAAGTGGAGCTGAGTGGAGTAATGTGGAAGGAGATGAGTAAGATATAGGACGGAAAATGAATTATCTGAAGAGCATAAATAGGGTTAGAAGTAGGCCCTCATTCCCCATCTTTCGATCCTCTTAACACACTGGTGATCATCGTAGCTTAACGATTATTACTGTGTGCTTTGTACTACTACGCCTCTTGGAAATACCAATCTGCTCTTGCTTACCTTGTATCTGAAAGTATCCCTTGTCAGGACTACGACTAGGAAGGATAGTAAGGGGACCGCGTGGTACAGCCAGACGTGGGTAGATAGATCACCTCTGCACAACATACCGCTGCTTAGGCAAAAGGATCAAACCCGGTGTAACTCCGGACCTACACCTCTAACATTGGATCGAAAGATCACTCACTAGTTTTAACACCACCTCTCACGGGCAAGGTTCTTGGCTAGTGTTTTATCGAGGCGAGGACCGTCGACCTCAAGTCCCTATCGACGCCGCTAGTTTCGAGATTAGCAAACCCATTCCCTAGGACAAGTGCACAATCCTGGAGAACACATACGACTCACTCAAATCAACCATCTACTATCATAACCCCTTCACCAACGAAGTGTATCCGATAGCAAAGGCATCTGGTTGCCCTGCAGTTGGAAGCACACAAACAACAACAACCAAAGTAGTGACAGTACCATCTACTATTGCTACATTCGACGAGAAAGGAACGGTTTGGTCTACCGTACCTTATAACACCCCACCCGAAGCAGTACTCGAGAAAGAACGTTCATGAACCAGCCAGAGAACGGAACTGGAGGAAGTAACGGTCATAGAACAAACGAACATCCGAATACTCGAACAAACAACCGAGGCAGAACAGGACTGCAGCAGGAGCTCAATCATATCCAAGGACGACTAGCAAGATTGGAACTAGAACGTGATATTCTTTGGGGAACGAACTATCAATCAAGTGACGAATATCCACCAGTTATACGATACCTACGACAGAGGGTAGTCCAACTTGACGGAGTACAATCCAGTCTGGCTAGGGCTCAGGCAAACAACAATCTGCCGAGTGCAGCATACGCAACTACAGTTGGAAATCGACTCGAAGCACTCGAGATTAATACCAACGGACTAGGAGCACAAGTGGCAACACTGCATCGAAACGACGACGCGCTAGATCGAGCAGTCATACTCCTGAATCAACAAGTCACCTCCGAGATAACAGTAGTGCAAGAGGAAATAGGACAAATTCGTTCTACACTCAGTGCATACGAACAGCGTATCCAAGCAGTCGAGATAGCAACCACTGAACTTACAAGAATAGTTCAAGCAACTCCGAACGTTGCACAAGATATCAACAACTTGCGAGAAGCACTCCTTTCGCTAGGACGCACAGTCGAAGCAAGTCAGGAAGGTTATCAGGCGCTATTGGCAGCAGTCAATTCGACAGAGAACACTGCAAGGAACATACTCGAGCACGCAGACTTCCTCAGACACGAAGCTCAGCGAATCCGAGAAATATACGCACGGAACGAACGCCCTTCCGACGATTCAGTATCATCAGACGAAGAGTTATCTCGAACTCTAAGGCCATACGCACTACGAACATTTCGTGCACGAGGAATTACTATTCAAGTTCCAACAGGCGGTTCAGTAGCAACCCAAACACCAACAACGCCAGAAAACCCACCTACCTATTCGCCACCAGCAGTACCAATAGCAACATACGATAATGTCGACAACCGACCAGAGGGTACAAACGCTGGAGACTCAACTACAAACTCTTCAGACACAACTCAATAAACACAGCATCAAATTGCCAAAGTACTATGGCAAGCGAAACGAGGACATTGATCTGTGGATTAGTCGATGTGTGTCGAAGCTGGCACAACATGGAGTCAAGGATGAGGAGGAGATTGCGAAGAGCCTATTCGCAGCACTCGAAGGCGACAGTTACGATTGGTTTGCGGAGAAGCAAACATTGACATCATTCGACAACCAAGGGAAGCTCAAACCAGTACCAGCAATCATCAATGCGGCTGGGACAGGCATGTTCAAATCATTCAAGGAAATGATCGATTGGATGAGGATCCGAGCAGGACATCCAATAGTAGGAGAACAGGAAGCACTATTCCACCTACTATGCATCCAACAGAAAGGATCAAGCATCAGAGCCTACAATGACGAATTCCGACGGCTCAAAGCGAGAGCACCAGACTCACTAGATGTTACTATGCTCAAGTACATCTATGTCAAAGGACTAGACAACTGGGTCAAACGACGAGTCGAATCCGTACAGCCTGACGCTTTCGAAAAGTACAAGCTCGACGAATGGATGACATGGACAACCAACCTAGCAGACGTTGATGCAAGACAGAAGTTGATCGGAAGCCAGACATACACTCCGAGATTTAAGACAAACGGGCAATCATCATATCGACCACCAGTCCAACAGACGAGACGAGATCCAGATGCCATGGATGTAGATGCACTCCGAGGCTTGCCGAAGAAGGGAGCGAAATGCTACAACTGTGGAAAGACTGGACACTACTCAAGGAACTGCAAGGCACCAAGGAAGCAAAAGGGTTCTTCCTCAGGACAGCCGAAGAAGCGAACCAATGGTCAGAGACGAAAGCCGATGACAGCACGAGCTGTAAACTTCAAGGAGACATGTCCCGATCCGCATTGTCGAAAACCAGTCCACTATGATCACATAGCATGGGCTAGAGGAGACGAATCAGCAGGATATACATGCAAGCATGACGAAGAATATCGAACCAACTTCCGCAAATCCCTAGCAAGTAAAGAGCAACAGGGAAAAGACTAAGACCTCCATCGAACGAGACTGCGCGATGTGAGTGTAACAAGGGTGACAAGAACAATGGTTTCAACAACCAGCGATTCATACCTCCTGGGTTCAACCCCAGTGAAGCAATGTACAATAAGCGATTGCCAATACATGCATTGCATCCTCGATTACCTATTCGAGTGAAGGTTGGAACGAAGACCCTAGCAGTCCAAGCATTAATCGATTCCGGAGCAACTTGTAGTACGATTCACCCGAACTTGGTACGACACCATAACCTATTCAAGAAGAGGCTTGATCACCCTCGACCCCTGAATAATGCCGATGGAAGCCCAAACCAAGGAGGAGCAATCACACACGAGGTCTATACATTAATCTTCGATGGACCTAAACCGCAGCCACAGACACTGGCAGTAGCGACTACAGGACAAGATCAAGTTATTCTAGGCATTGACTATTTGGCCAAAGTCAATCCAGAAATTGATTGGAAGAATCAGATATGGAATCGGAATGGTAACGCAATACCATTCGAGCTCAGTATCATACGAGCTACCAAGAAGCGAAAGCGCAGAAGGCGCAAACGAAAGCGGCAAAGGAAAGGTAAAGCTGACAAGACTAGACCTAGGCAAGACACAAGGAAACAAGCTCTGAACAGAGACAACTATCGACACTCTGGAGCACCAGGAATACTATTCGCACCATGGAGGGAAAGTAACAATGGAAACCCTCAAGAGTCGAAGCCGCAAGCGAAACCAATGACACGACCAGGAACACCACAACTGGAGCAGCCAAAGAAGGCTGATGCACCGAAGAGTCCGAGCATGGAAAATATACCAGACTCTATACCAAGGCAACCATCAGAACAGATGAGTATTGTGCAACGACGAACAAGGCACATACCACAAAGGATGATCCCAGCACGGCAATTGTACCAGACATCCGAAGACGAAGTTACAGAAGTAACAGGCAAGCGCAGCCATGACGAACAGGAGGAAATAAATGACTCTCCTAAGCGATGGAAGAAACAGCCTTTAAGACAGAGAAGGCCACTACCACAGAAGAAACCAGACATCGAACAAACTCAACCTGTGCCAAAGGAAGATCCTGGGATGACAGTCTATATTCATCCACGAGAGGAACGAAGGTCAGAGAAAGTGGTAGCAGGAACGAAACGACATTGGACATCGAGACCAATACCAGTCAAGGAAGCTATCCCCACACCGAAGCGTACAAGATGGGCAGCAGAAGACAGCGATATCGACATGCAGAACGAACAGGAGACAACAGAAGACACTCCTATGCACGATATAGAGCCACTAGACATCGAAAGGCTCAGGACGACCAACCAACCAATTACCCTTACCAGAAAGGAAGAGCTCGCTGAAAAGCTAGAGCTAGACCTTAAACGAAATTGGTCACCAAGGCAGCAAGGCCAGGTTTCACAACCACTGAACAAAGCTAGTTCAGTATCACAGCAATACTCGCAGCAGAAGGCAGCTGCAGAAGGGTTACTCAGCACAGCAAACCGAGATTGGCGAAAACTCCTACCGAAGCAAATTGCAGACTATGCCGATGTATTTGATCCAGACAGATCAAGGAGGTTACCCAAACATACGAAATGGGATATGGCGATAAACCTCAAAGAAGGAGTTCCACTACCGAAACCAAGGCCGATTATCAAGCTCACTCGAGAAGAACAGGCAGCACTCAATGCCTATGTCCAGGAACTATTGGACAAAGGATGGATCGAGAAGGTTCACCCACATGAACCATGTCCGGTAGCAGCACCAGTCTTCTTTGTTGGAAAGAAAGACGGAGGAGCACGAGCAGTAACCGACTACCGAGATATCAACGATGCCACAGTATCAGATCCATACCCTATACCGATCATGAGCGTACTACCAGAGAAACTGGAGAAAGGAAAAGTCTTCTTCACACTCGATATGCGATCAGGATACAACAACCTGAGAATTCGAGAAGGAGACGAATGGAAGGCAGCATTCAGAGTTGGCAATGCAGTCTACAAACCGAAGGTCATGATGTTTGGAATGAAGAACTCACCTGCGATATTCCAACGATTCATGAATGACAACTTCGAATACTGGCTCAGAACAGAGGAGGCACTAGTCTACCTAGATGACCTCATTGGCCAAGCACAAACCGAAGAGGAGCATTGGACACTCCTCAGGGCAATTCTACAGAAATGCCGAGAGCTCGACATTTACCTCAAGATCGAGAAATGTCATTTCCTCCAAACCCAACTCGACTACCTGGGATTTGTAGTAGGAATGAAAGGCATCCAGATGGATCCTTACAAGCTGAAAGCGATTCGAGAATGGCCAACACCAAAGACGAAACGACAGATCCGAAAGTTCCAAGGCTTTTGCAATTTCTACCGAAGATTCATCAGGAACTATGCCGATTTATACATACCAATTGGCGAACTCATCAAGAAGGATCACAAGTTCGCTTGGACAGAAGCACAGGACAAAGCATTCGAAGCTATCAAGAAAGCATTCGAAACCGAAGTGGCACTAGCAATGCCAAAGCCTGACAAACCATATACATTGGAAACCGATGCATCCGATGTAGCGATTGGAGCAGTCTTACAGCAAGAAGACAGCCAAGGAGAACTGAGACCGCTAGGTTTCATGTCGAAGACACTATCCAGTGCTCAACGAAATTACCCAACGCATGACAAGGAGATGCTAGCAATCATGGAAGCACTCGGACATTGGAGACACCTACTGGAAGGAACAAAGGAACCATTAACCATCCGAAGCGATCATGCAAATCTCCGATACTTCATGACAGCTCAGAATCTGACAAGACGTCAAGCGAGATGGGCACTAGAGTTATCACGATATAACTTCAAAATTCTCCATTGGCCAGGCAAGAAGAACCAAGCAGACGCACTATCACGACGACCCGACTATATGCCAGAGGACAAGGATAACTTGGGAGTTACCTTGCTACCACCTGACATGATCGAGCAGCAGACATTGCGACGAACCGAGATCAATGGCCTATACCGACTAGAGACAGAAATGGTCACTATCTCCGATCCGATTATTCGAACCATCAAGAGACACTATAACTCCGAAGAGGCGAAGCAGGAAATTATGGCAATCAAGAAGAGCAACGGCTACAGTTACAGGAATGGCTTGCACTACGTATCCAGTGCATTATATGTCCCGCCATCCGCCAACCTAAAATCGTTGCTAATCCGAAGGCGCCATGACCACAAACTTGCAGGCCACCCAGGAGCAGAAAAGACCATAGAGCTTGTAAAGCGAGCGTACTATTGGCCGAAGATGGAAGAGATGATCCGAGAATATACCGCATCCTGCGACATATGTCAACGTGCAAAACCGATTCGACAGTTTCGAAATCCACCCCTCCAACCGTTGAAGGCACCGCATCAACCATGGGAAACCATAACCTGTGACCTTATCACCGATTTACCAGTCAGCAACGAAGGCTACAGTTCGATACTTGTTATAGTGGACAAGCTCACCAAAATGGGGAAGTTCATCCCTTGCCAGGGAATACCCAATGCTAAGCAGTTGGCACGCTTGTTCCGCCAACACATCTTCAAATACTACGGGGCCCCTAAACAAGTAATCTCCGACCGAGGTAGCAACTTCACGGCGCAATTCCTCAAGGAGTTCTGTAGACTCATCGATGTCGATTGGAAAACTAGTACAGCATACCATCCACAAACTGACGGTCAAACCGAGCGACTCAATCAAGAATTGGAGCAGTACTTACGCTGCTACGTGTCCTACCGTCAAACAGATTGGGCAGAGTACATCGATATGGCAGAATTCGCCTACAACAATCGGAAACACAGCACTACGCATCAGTCACCATTCTATACACTGTATGGATGGCACCCTCACCTGGACGTAGCGGAAACCGGGGACTCAAACGTCCCAGAAGCAATAAATCACCTAGAGGAGCTTCGACAAGTACAGCAAGAAGCCTACAATTCGATTAGGCAAGCGAACGAGGCAATGAAGCTTTATGCAGACCTGCATCGAGGCAAACTGCCGGAGTACAAGCCAGGAGATGAAGTGTTACTAGACATGAAGAATCTCAGTCGACTGGAGCCAACAAAGAAGCTTGCAATGAAGTGGGCAGGTCCTTATAAAGTCGAGAAGGCAGTCGGACAAGTGTCATTCAGATTACGCTTACCCGAAACCCTTCCGATACACCCGGTGTTTCATGCGAGTCTTCTCAGGCCTTACAAACGAAAGGAATACCCTGGAAGACCCACTTTGGATGAACCACCCCCTATTGAAGTAGAGGGAGAAGCGGAATACGAAGTGGAGAAGATTCATGACACAAGGCGGCATCGAAACAAGATTCAGTATCTTATTCAATGGAAAGGATACCAAGAGCGTACTTGGGAGCCACTTGACAATCTCAAGAACTCCTATCAAGCGGTAGAAGACTTCCACAAAAAGTACCCTCAGGCGATGAGGCCACCAGACCTTAGTCAATGGATCGCCGAACGAAGACGAATTAGGAGATAACCACATCACGTGCACTCCACCTGATGGAGCCGACTTAGGAGCCACAATGCAAATGATGAGTAAGGCCTCCGATGGCCTTACCAATCAATGACATCACAGTGGCACCTCAAGACGAAGACAGAGAGAAACAAAATAGGCAAGAGAAAGGCGATATACCAGCAGACATGGTATAAAAGATGAAGCAATTCGAGCTGAAGACTCATCAACTCGAACTCGAGCAAACTAGTCATCTCTTGAAGACAACCACTACTCAACTATGCCTATCTTCAATGAACTACATGCCTTCTCTACTCCTGAAGATGCACCTGATTGGACATTTGTACTCAGACCACCTACTGAACGTTATCAATGGCCACAGTTCTGTAACCGCTTCAATCAAGAGAACTACGAAGAAGAGATCGTACCCCTATGCCCAGGGAAGTACTTCGACGACCTCTATGACAAGTGGCACTCAATCCATACCACCGAGAAGCAAGGTCCTAAACTCATGATACCAGACCCACCTAACGGCGAGCTGATCAGGCTTAGCAATGCTCGAACGGCATCAATTCGACGACTCAATGATGATGCATTCCTTACCTATACAGTCGAACTCGAAGTACGAGCTCTTAACGAAGGGCAAATCGACTTCAACCACGAACCAACATATAGGAACATCATGGGCATCTATCATTCAGCGGCACAAATTTGTGCATACCGACGAGACCTGTTGATCGCAATCACTAACAGAATGATGCGATGGAGCCACTACCATTCAGCAGGCAACGAGACGATGCGATACATCAACTACCTAGCTGACAAGACGGGCTTCTATGCAGTTGGAACCACGCAGTACATGACACTGCTCAATACAACAAAGTACTATGAGGGCACTGTATACCAGAGGACAATGCGAAAGCAAGGATCTCCAAACCAGACGAATGGTATCCAGATCAACGAAGTCGAACACCACATAGTCGAAGGCGAGGAAGTCAACTACGACCCCCAGTACCTCATAGAACTCAATGAGAACGAAGAAGAAGCAAGGGAGAGACTGGAAGCGACGAGACACCCAATAGACGAGGATCTAATGATCTCAATCTACCAGTATCCGAACGAGCTTTACCAACCAGACAAGATGCTCACCATGTCAATGCGAGAGGACAGCTACATGGACTCGGATGACACGGAATCAAGTGAGGAAGATGGGTCAACAGAACCACTACCGACACCAGAAGGTTCAGCACAGGCTTCACCTGCGATCGAGGAACTCGATGATATGTAAACTTTTCTTCACTCCATGAACCCCTTTCTTATGCAACCCCTTTTCATGACGCAAATGGCCAATTATGCTTTATGTTACCATCACTCCCTATTTGCTATGGTATCTATTTGCCATATTCCCTGCCAGGTCAAGTAGCAACCCTGTTGTCCCTCGGAGGCTGTCCAACAAGACAAAATCTGTGAAACAACAAGTTGCCCTTGAACCTGACAGCGAAGACTGGCAGCCTATGCATTATGCACCATCCTTTTCATGCTCATTCGGAAGGCTGAGCCGATAAGGCACTATGCAAAGCGTCGGAGCACCAATAATGTTCCAACTCTTAGCACATGCATTATCGAGCCAGCTGCCGAATTAGCACACTATGCTTACATTTTACTCTTCTATGCAGAGGAGGAGGAGCCAAGAAGTGAACAGTCGTTGTGACGCCTTCGGCAGTATACCTGTCAAAGCGACATAACAACTATTCCTAACCTCTCTTTGTCAAATTGGGATGCCCAAGCATATCAGCTTGACAAAGTAAATATTGCGATTATCAAGCCCTCCAACTCAAACTTTATTTTCCTTACATGCATTTTGTCGCTCTGATCTAAAGGATGAAGTCATTGCTCGTGAACAAGGCTGGTCAATACAGCCCTGTCACGAGAAATACATCATGCAGATCACCGACAAATCATTATGAAACTTATGCATCATCGACTGCTATGACTGTTCTTTTCTTATCATTTTCATTCATACCATAATCCTTTTACATGACGCATATTTCATTTAATATTTCTTTCATATCCCTTCCCACCACCCACTACAATGCGATGTCAAACCAAGCCCCCTTCACACGATTCTCTTGCGCCGAAGCGCCTGCATCGAGGACAACCTTCAGCTCATCGGGATTGGCAGCTTCGAGAGGTGGAACCTCGACTTTATCAGCAGCCTGCTTCGCAGTAGCAGCTGCAGGAATCGATTGCATTTCGTAATCTTCGCTCTTCTACCAAGGATGTCAGCAATTTTGCAATGCAAAGGACAGGGCACTCACAGAGTGGCGACGATAGCGCTTTATCCACCACAGATTCAGCACAAAAACCGCCACAAGGATGATCAAAACAGCAGGAACGGCGGCGACAGCTGACATATTTGGGCGACTTTGATGATGGTTTGATAGCAAAACCAACTATCACAAGCCGACTCCCTTATCCGAAGCTTTCTCACGGATTAGGATGAACATTTCTCCGAAAGTCCATCTTAGAAGGGGGGTAGTGAAAGGATCCGCTCAAAACTTCGCATCACGATCGACGCGATCGGCAGATCAACAGGATCGGCACTCCGAACGTAACCAGTAACCGGCCCAGCAGTAACGCGCCCAAGACAACGGTCACCGGTATCACCGGTATCAACGGCAATACGCGAGCGCCTAGCAACCATACGTAAACCCGCAAGGCACTTAACACCGCCGACCGTTACCTTAACACCACCGACTATATACGCCCGACCCGACCCGATCAAAAGAACTCAAGAAGCGCTCTAGAACACCGGAAGTCCAGAAGTCCAGAAGCACAACTATTAAAGCCTAACACCTAATCGACTAAAGGCTAAATAAATCCCAATGGAGACGACACTGGCATTCCAGCACTGTCAGACGTGTGCCCGGACGTACATGGCTCTCTATGAGATATACTTTGTAGTATGCCATGCTACAACTGAAACTCGCAACTGCCACATTGAAATTCAACGTCGAACACAAGAACAACTCCATGCCAATCCACCAAATCCAATAGTACCCAAGCGACATGAAGAACTCACTGTCACTACTCGAACCCCTCGAGATGCAGACCCGATAACTTGGAAGATACTAGGATGGTACAAACCAGAGCTGCATGACCCATGTCCAGCTTCTACAGTGCAAGCAAATCTCTACCTACCAAGGGACGCGAACCTGGAAACCAGACAGTTACAACTGGCACTCCAACGAAGGATATGGCATTACATTCGCGATGTTCGACTCAATGGCAAAGCATGGCTAGTTACTCGAACTCAGAGGCATCCACCAGCAGAGCACATACAGTTTCAGCTGTGTATTGGACCATACACTACACCAACTCGACATCTCAATACCGATGTCCGGGTTACACTCTCACCCTTCGGGCCAAGGGATGAACAACGGAAGGTCACATATCGAGCCGCCTACATTGCACCAAGAGCCAGAGTCCCCAACGAAGACCTCGACGTCATAATGGAGTACTGACTCATCACTCCGACTCGGAACTACGTCTCAGTCAGCAACGCCACAAAGGCTCTGCAATAGCGGAGACAATCTTACAAATCTTGGAGCAAGATGGCACTCGGTGGCACAGCATGAGTAAGGCAATGGTGGAGCAAAGTGGAGCTGAGTGGAGTAATGTGGAAGGAGATGAGTAAGATATAGGACGGAAAATGAATTATCTGAAGAGCATAAATAGGGTTAGAAGTAGGCCCTCATTCCCCATCTTTCGATCCTCTTAACACACTGGTGATCATCGTAGCTTAACGATTATTACTGTGTGCTTTGTACTACTACGCCTCTTGGAAATACCAATCTGCTCTTGCTTACCTTGTATCTGAAAGTATCCCTTGTCAGGACTACGACTAGGAAGGATAGTAAGGGGACCGCGTGGTACAGCCAGACGTGGGTAGATAGATCACCTCTGCACAACATACCGCTGCTTAGGCAAAAGGATCAAACCCGGTGTAACTCCGGACCTACACCTCTAACAAGTACCTCATAGAACTCAATGAGAATGAAGAAGAAGCGAGGGAAAGACTGGAAGCGACGAGACACCCGCTAGACGAGGATCTAATGATCTCAATCTACCAGTATCCAAACGAGCTTTACCAACCAGACAAGATGCTCACCATGTCAATGCAAGAGGACAGCTACATGGACTCAGACGATACGGAATCAAGTGAGGAAGATGGGTCAACAGAACCACTACCGACACCAGAAGATTCAGCACAGGCTTCACCTGCGATCGAGGAACTCGATGATATGTAAACTTTTCTTCACTCCATGAACCCCTTTCTTATGCAACCCCTTTCTATGATGCAAATGGCCAATTATGCTTTATGTTACCATCACTCCCTATCCGCTATGGTATCTATTCGCCATATTCCCTGCCAAGTCAAGTAGCAACCCTGTTGTCCCTCGGAGGCTGTCCAACAAGACAAAATCTGGGGAACAACAAGTTGCCCTTGAACCTGATAGCGAAGACTGGCAGTTTATGCATTATGCACTACCCTTTTCATGCTCATTCGGAAGGCTGAGCCGATAAGGCACTATGCAAAGTGTCGGAGCACCAATAATGTTCCAACTCTTAGCACATGCATTATCGAGCCAGCTGCCGAATTAGCACACTATGCTCACATTTTACCTTTCTATGCAGAGGAGGAGGAGCCAAGAAGTTAACAGTCATTGTAACGCCTTCGGCAGTATATCTGTCAAAGCGACATAACAACTATTTCTAAACCTTCTTTGTCAAATTGGGATGCCTAGGCATACTAGCTTGACAAAGTAAACATTGCGATTATCAAGCCCTCCGACTCAAACTTTATTTTTCACATGCATTTTATCACTCTGATCTAAAGGATGAGGTCATTGCTCGTGAACAAGGCTGGTCAATACAGCCCTGTCACGAGAAATACATCATGCAGATCACCAACAAATCAGTATGAAACTTATGCATCATCAACTGCTATGACTGTTATGTTCTTATTATTTTCATTCATACCATAACCCTTTTACATGACGCATATTTCATTTAATATTTCCTTCATATCCCTTCCCACCACCCACTATAATTCGATGTCAAACCAAGCCCCTTTCGCACGATTCTCTTGCGCCAAAGCGCCTGCATTGAGGACAACCTTCAGCTCATCGGGAGCAGCAGCCTCGAGAGGTGGAACCTCGACCTTATCAGCAGCCTGTTTCACAGCTGCAGGAAACAATTGCATTTCATAATCCTCGCTCTTCTACCAAGGATGTCAATGATTTTGCAATGCAAAGGACAGGGCACTCACAGGGTGGCGACGATAACGCTTTATCCACCACAGATTCAGCACAAAAACTGCCACAAGGATGATCAAAACAGCAGGAACGGCGGCGACAGCTGACATATTTGGGCGACTTTGATGATGGTTTGATAGCAACACCAACTATCACAAGCTGACTCCCTTATCCGAAGCTTTCTCACGGATTAGGATGAACATTTCTCCGAAAGTCCATCTTAGAAGGGGGGTAGTGAAAGGATCCGCTCAAAACTTCGCATCACGATTGACGCAATCGGCAGATCAACAGGATCGGCACTCCGAACGTGACCAGTAACCGGCCCAGCAGTAACGCGACCAAACTACCGATCACGCACCCAAGACAACGGTCACCGGTGTAGGATTCTGGTGGTATTCCTATCTGAAGGTGCTACCGATGTCCGTCCTACTATGGGTACTGAATGTATGAAGAAACCTCCAGAAGCAAAGCCCTAAGCTATCTGACCCTTACCACCTACTACCTGGCAGGTGCCAAAGACCATCAGAGATGTAATGGAGTGGCCTAGTGACGCCGAGGTATGAAAGGAATGATCTAGTAGGTCCGCCGGATCAAGGGGGAGGTCACAGGAGTCCGCCGAAGTAGCGCAATCTCAGTAATAGGGAGCTAGGGAGCGTATACGATGAATATAAGGTGTATTGTGCGGCCAGTAGGTGAAAAGGACGCCAAAGGGGAATACAATGGAAGGCCTGGGTCGCCGGAGGGTCGCCGAGGTCAAATAGGGGGCCGCCGGAGGCAAGGGAGCGTCACACAGATCCGCCGCGGTAGTGTAAACTCGGTAGACAAAAGACAAGGACGGTGTACAATGAATATAAGGAATAACGTGCGGCCAGTGGATGAAAGGGACGCCTAAGGGGAATAGGAAAGGAGGCCTGGGTCGCTGGAGGGCCGCCGAGGTCTTTCTATGATGTGTGGCCTGTCTGCACTGTCTGCTATGTATGGGCTCTGTATCTATATTTCGCTCCTGTCTACTGACAAATATAGACTCTATATATATTCTACTGCTCTCGCCGCTGAGTCCTACTGTCTGACAACATCTCCTGAGGCATAGGGCTTGCCAAGGGCCGCCGCCGGAGCGCCTAGGAGGCGTACGGCGGTGCCAACGTGAGGGGACTATCCAATAGTATGATATATCGTGTATCTGCAATAAAACGGGCGCCAGCGGAGTCTGGCTTGGCAGCGGCGGTCGGTGGCTTGGCACGCCGCTGTACCACATGCCTGACTGCTATATATGGCCTAGAGTCACCCGCCGCTTGAGGGGAAGTCGGGAAACATCGGGGCCGATGTTCGGAGGCTAATATTGCGTATATGAGATTGAGGGCACATCAGTCAGGGTCCCTAGGCCACCCAAGGCCGCCGCCGCACTCAATATAGAGTGTAGGCGATCCATGGTAAGTAAGGAGGGTGCCGGAGCGGCGGATCTGCAAGTCGCTGCTCGATCGGCGGCGGATTCGTAAAAGTGTGGCCTTCGGCGGTGTATGAGCAGAGATGACACTAGATAACTTCGCAGGCTTTGGGGGACTGTCTGGTAAGCTGTGGGAGGCTTCGGCGAGGGCACCTGAGGACGCCTGAGTGGCCGCCGGACCAATCTGAGGCTTGGGGGGCCGCCGCAGGGGCATCCAAATCCGCCTCGAGGCTGTATGTATGAGGAATCGCAATAACGAAGGCCTATAATGATTGGGGGACATCTCCTATGGTGTCTGGTACTGGGTAGCAGCCTTCGGCGGACCTGTATGGGTGCCAGGGAGCCAGCGGCGGACTCATCTGGGCTCTCGGAGGGCGCTGCAGGGGAAAGCATAGGCTAGAATCCATGGATATGTGCTCGTATGGCCTCTAGAGTGTGATATGAGTATTCCCTGGTCTTCTGAGGTGTAGGCGGTGGTGGTATATGGTGTCTGCAGTAGGGGAGAGCCAGAGTATGAGTGTCCTGGCACAGGATTGGCCAGGGCACTACACCGGTATCACCGGCATCAACGGCAATACGCAAGCGCCTAGCAACCATACGTAAACCCGCGAGGCACTTAACACCGCCGACTGTTACCTTAACACCACTGACCATATATGTCCGACCTGACCCGATCAAAAGAACTCAAGAAGCGCTCTAGAACACCAGAAGTCCAGAAGTCCAGAAGCACAACTACTAAAGCCTAACACCTAATCGACTAAAGGCTAAATAAATCCCAATGGAGATGACACTGGCATTCCAGCACTGTCAGACGTGTGCCCGGATGTACATGGCTCTCTATGAGATATACTTTGTAGTATGCCATGCTACAACTGAAACTCGCAACTGCCACATCAAAATTCAACGCAGAACACAAGAACAACTCCATGCCAACCCACCAAATCCAATAGTACCCAAGCGACATGAAGAACTCACTGTCACCACTCGAACCCCTCGAGATGCAGACCCGATAACTTGGAAGATACTAGGATGGTACAAACCAGAGCTGCATGACCCATGTCCAGCTTCTACAGTGCAAGCAAACCTCTACCTACCAAGGGACGCGAACCTGGAAACCAGACAGTTACAACTGGCACTCCAACAAAGGATATGGCATTACATTCGCGATGTTCGACTCAATGGCAAAGCATGGCTAGTTACTCGAACTCAGAGGCATCCACCAGCAGAGCACATACAGTTCCAGCTGTGTATTGGACCATACACTACACCAACTCGACATCTCAATACTGATGTCCGAGTTACACTCTCACCCTTCGGGCCAAGGAATGAACAACGGAAGGTCACATATCGAGCCGCTTACATTGCACCAAGAGCCAGAGTCCCCAATGAAGACCTCGACATTATAATGGAGTACTGACTCATCACTCCGACTCGGAACTATGTCTCAGTCAGCAACGCCACAAAGGCTCTGCAAAGATGGGGACAATCTTACAAATCTTGGAGCAAGGTGGCACTCGGCGGCACAGCATGAGTAAGGCAATGGTGGAGCAAAGTGGAGCTGAGTGGAGTAATGTGGAAGGAGATGAGTAAGATATAGGATGGAAAATGAATTATCTGAAGAGCATAAATAGGGTTAGAAGTAGGCCCTCATTCCCCATCTTTTGATCCTCTTAACACACTAGTGATCATCGTAGCTTAACGATTATCACTGTGTGCTTTGTACTACTACGCCTCTTGGAAATACCAATCTGCTCTTGCTTACCTTGTATCTGAAAGTATCCTTTGTCAGGACTACGACTAAGAAGGATAGTAAGGGGACCGCGTGGTACAGCCAGACGTGGGTAGATAGATCACCTCTGCACAACATACCGCTGCTTAGGCAAAAAGATCGAACCCGGTGTAACTCCGGACCTACACCTCTAACATCGTTAGATGGCTGCCTGTAAGTATGCGTTCGAGCTCCCTTACGACCATGTCGATGTCCCAAGGGACGCCGCTGGGGTGATCATGTCTTACGAACTGCAGATTTAGGTCGAGTTCTCTGTTTAGTGTGGGATGAAGGCCTTCTCTGAACATGCGCTTCTGTTCGAACTCAGAAAGCATTCTGGCGTCAATAAGGTACGAGGAGACTGTGATAAAGTTCCTATGGTATTCGCCGAGGGCGGCGGTGTTAAGCATGATTTGATTGCGGCTTGCGCCAATGAGGTTGTGGAGGTCGCCGAGGGTATATTGCATCGTGGCATTGGGATAGTACTTTAGGATGGCGTCCTTAAATGCTATGAAGTCGTTTCCTCTGGTTTCCAGTCTTTTGCACCATAACTGGTCGTCTTTTGCATCGGTGTAGCATCTTGCCCACGCGATCATCTGAGCGTCTGACAGGCCGGCGCTTCGTCCAAATAGCCAGATGCGATTGAAGAAGATGGGGATTTCTGTGGGGTCGCCAGAAGCATTGAACTTCGGCGCGCGGCGGTCTCCCGGGTAGGGCATTGTAGCACCTGGCACGGGCGGATTGGGACCACTGAGTGGGTGGGTGTCTAGGTCACTGAGATCAGGAAGGGGGGGTAAGGTACCGATTGAGGCAGGGGACGGGGTGTTATATGTTGGTGTGGCGGAGTAGGATTGTTGGGGTGGCGGTGGGACTGATGGCGGAGTTACATATGGTGCGGCGGGGGCAGGTTGTTGGGGTGGTGGCAGGACTGATGCCGAAGTCGCATATGGTGCGGCGGGGCCATGTTGTTGGGGAGGTGGCGGGGCTGATGCCGAAGTCGCATATGGTGCGGCGGGGCCATGTTGTTGGGGAGGTGGCGGGGCTGATGCCGAAGTCGCATATGGTGCGGCGGGGCCATGTTGTTGGGGAGGTGGCGGGGCTGATGCCGAAGTCGCGTATTGTGTGGTGAGGCCGCCGGCGTGTGCGCTAGTCATGGTTGGAAGTGAGGCCATGTTGGGGGTTAGGCTTGCCGAGGGTGATTGGGGGTTGTCACTTGGGGAGCGCCGCCGGCGTTGGGCAGGCGTTGGCGGTGAAAGAGGAAGGGGTGACAAGGGCCTCGTTGATCATTCTTCTTCGATGGGGGTGAGCGGTAAGTTTAGGGTGATGGCGTGGCTGTGAACCAGTGAGTCGGGGATGTAGAGGTCATTGTCTTCTGATTCTTTGGCGGCGGTGTACAACTGGAGGCTGGTGGGGTGGGTTTGATCGGTGGGGTGGTCATCTATGTCAGTGAAAAGGTCTGTTTCGAGTGGGCCGGTGGCTGGCAGTTCTTGGAGAGATATTGTTAGGTCTTTGATACTGCCGGGTACACGGACGTGGGTGCTGGGGCGGATCTCAGATTCGCGGAGGTCTTTGGGGGCGTGGATGAAACGGGGGGGAATGATAGGTGAATGAAGTCATGCGGCGGCGGTGCTTGCACTTTCTTCGGGTGGCGGGTTGCGTGTAAAGGGGTTGGCGGATGATCTTCTGGGTCGCCGGGCGGTTAGGTCGTCTGCGGCGAGAGATGCGTGTCAGTGATTTGGTGCAGAAGGTGATCTGGGAGCGGTAGGGTGGGGCTCTTCCGTGCGGCCCCTTGTAAAGAGTGTGGAGTAGTGGTATGGTTGGCCGGCGGTTGTGGCTGAGGCCATTTGGCTGTTTTCGGCCCTCCTCTGCAACCTCAGCGAGTATCGCGTGCCCCTAGGCGGGCCTGAGACTGGTTGGAACAACACCTTTTTACCTCCCTCGTGGTGGGCTCCAAAATGTAGACTATCAAACTCTCCTGGACATTGTTGAAGGCCGCGGCGGAGTTCGACCACAGGGAGGCGATGCTGGTGTCAATATCTTGGAAGGTAAAGAGGAGGTTGTCCCAGTCCAGTAACGACTCCGGAGAATCCAGAGACTCTCAGTTCAGATATGACGGCGGCGCGCCACAAGGGTCCGCCGCACGGTGGGGTACTCTGCCGTGGCAGCGATTCCTTCGATCGTAGGTGAGAGGTGCCGGAGGGGAACGGGACGCTGAAAGGGCATGTGATCGGGGAATTCCCAATCCGGGGTCGAGTCGCCGGTTGTCTTTGGTGAACTGACATCTGGACGGCCGCGGCGGGTTATGAGCGGCGGACCGAGGACCGAGAAGAAAGAGAGATGGGGGAGATCATCATTTAGGGGGCTTTGTCTTAGGTTTCTGGATGAGGTCTGGGCAGTATCTTCTATATTCACTGGCCTCTAGCTGTATGTACATGAGTGCATTATATACTGTAGACTGATACCGATGAATGTGACGGCAGCGGCGGATGGCGAGGCGTGACATGACCGCTGTGATGGCGGGGGCCGACGCCAAGATGCACCGCCAAGATGCTTAGTACCTGATGGCCCCCCAATCAAAAGAGACGCAATCGGGTACCGCACCTGTATATTGGGGGCGTCCGGATTAGTACGGCGGCGGGCTGTATAGATTTGAAACGCCAAGGCATCGAATAATACTAAATAGGGAAAATGCATACAGGTGCCGGGGTGCTAACACGCCCGACGCGTGAAGTGGTGAGATAAGGATACGAATCATTTGAATAGATGACCCTGAGCCAGGCCAGAGGTGGTCCAATAGTTCTGGCGGCGGGCAACCATCGCCGCCGCGGAGACATATACTTCCGCCGCAGCAGGGTGCGCATCCGCCGCATCCTGTCAGATGGCCCTTCCAAGGTCGGGGAAGTCCGGGAGATTGTCTTTCCGAAGAAGTGGGGTACTTTCAAGGTGCAGCGGGGGTGTCGCAGCGGCGAACTACTTGATCGGTGGCGGCGGCGGTGTTTGGTGAAGTCGGTGGAGGCCCAGCGGCCATTAATTGGAGTATGTACTGCATAATGAAGGTGGAGGGTGAATTGGAGACGATAGTACATGGAACGTCCTGGGTGTAGTGTAAGGGTGAGGGCTCCATACAGGCCTGTGCCGCTGAACTGGTACAGGTTAGTGTGGCGCACTACAGCAGATGCGTACCCTGCTGCTGCGGAAGTATATGTCTCCGCGGCAGCGATGGTCACCCGCCGCCAGAACTATCGGACCACCTCTGGCCTGGCTCAGGGTCATCTATTCAAACAATTTGTATCCTTATCTCACCACTTCACGCGCCGGGCGCATTAGCACCCCGGCGCCCATATGCATTTTCCCCCATTTAGTATTATTCGACGCCTTGGCATTTCAAATCCATACAGCCCACCGCCGTACTAATCCGGACGCCCCCGATATACAGGTGCGGTACCCAATTGCATCTCTTTTGATTGGGGGGGCCGTCAGGTACTAAGCATCTTGGTGGCACATCTTGGCGTCAGCCCCCGCCATCACGGCGCTTGTGTCACACCTCGCCATCTGCTGCCACCATCACATTCGTCGGTATCAGTCTACAGTATATAATGCACCCATGTACATACAGCTAGAGGCCAGTGAATATAGAAGATACTACCCAGACCTCATCCAGAAACCTAAGACAGAGCCCTCCTAAAAACGACGATCTCCCCCATCTCTCTTTCTTCTCGGTCCTCGGTTCGCCGCTCGTAACCCGCCGCAGCCGTCCAGGTGTCAGTTCACCAAAGATGACCGGCGACTTGACCCCGGATTGGGAATTCCCTGATCACGTGCCCTTTTGGCGTCCTGTTCCCCTCCGGCGCCTCTCACCTACGATCAAAGGATTCGCCGCCACGGCGGAGTACCCCACCGTGCGGTGGACCCTTGCGGCGCACCGCCGTTGTATCTGAACTGAGAGTCTCTGGATTCTCCGGAGTCGTTACTGGACTGGGACAACCCCCTTTTTACCTTCCGAGATATTGACGCCAGCATCGCCTCCCTGTGGTCGAACACCGCTGCGGCCTTCGACAACGTCCAGGAGAGTCTGATAGTCTACACCGGTAGGGTTCTAAAATAGGGGTGTTTGAGTGCTTCTTACCTCGATAGAAGTTTATCGTGCAAAGTGCCGATTTAACTTCTCCTTCGAATGTGCGAAGTGCTCTAACAAAACTCCAATGGAGTGTGTAAGCCTGTTCGAGCTGTAAGCGATACGCTTATTGTCTTATCAGCACGGTTTTGTGTCAGGCACAGAAAAAACCCTCCCGGGGCAGAGCAATACTTACTGATCGGTAGTGGGTATTGCACTACGAAACAGCAAGATTGATTATCCCAGGATTGGAGCAAAATTATAATGTTAGGATCGGTATTCTCGGACGAAGTGGCTAGTCCGAGCGTACCGGAACAAGTCCCTGCTTCCTCCTTTCGTACTATTGTAGCTTGGAGAGTAGAGTAGTAAAGGTTAAGATGTACTAATAATAAGCGAGCTAAGGGCTCAAGCTTGAATTACTAGTAGAGCAGAGTTTCAATCAAAGGGGTACAGTTATGATTGAGAGTACAAAATAATTTTGCTGAGGGACAATGCCCCGCTCAGCTGGCACTTATATAGACTTTCTACTATTCACTACTTGCTACCTACTGCTACTGGAACCGCCTCACCATTGGACAGGACAGTATGTTTCAGCATGAGTTGCTACCCACCTGTGTTGACACTAAGTCCTAGCACCGAGTTGCTACCGCCCTTGTGTCGACATCGAATGAAGTGACATCACCTGTGTCCACTCCGAATACTTCCTTCCCTATTAGGTAGGCTTCCTTCTAACCTCCATTGCTCCGAAGCTTCTTCCGTGCTTCTTCCGATCCCATCGCTTATCACATGTTAATCCTTTCCGCCGATCTTCCCACTGATCCTTCCTTGGTTTGCCGAGCACATGCTTCCAGGCTGCTCCGTTATCTCGGCCAAGCTTCTGCCGCTAATCTGTGATCATGGGGCTGGCTGTGATCTTGGGATTTGCGACCGGCAACACTTGCCGATCTTCTGAGGTTAATCTCGGCGGCTGTGTAAAATAGGCTTCCAGCCTAATGTGCCTAGCCGCTATTGCAATGTCTGATAGCTGTAGTCCGGTGCCCGTCGTTAACCTGAATCGCTGACCGATGTGTCGAGGTCCGCGCCATTTGTCAACTGTAATAACCCCTGTATCTGATGTTTGCCAAGCCTTTAGGAATCCTTCTATTGCTTCCTCTGAGAGTTCGATTATGTCCGAGGGTGGCACCAAGTATACTGGCCAATCGACTTCCACTGCAATGTAAGGGCACAAGGTCTGGTGACGATGCTGATTGATCCAAGCTCTCACGCAGACCTTCATTGCATACATATTCCTATCGCTGAGCCATATGGTTACTTCGTGATCGTATGCGCTCATTCTGCAGTTTGGCAATGGTTGGTCTTCTGTTGTTTCTGAAGGCCCAGGCCTGTGCCAAATCTTGACATTGGCTGCCTCCTTCACCACCAACCATTCCACGAAATTCTTGAGGAGCCATTCCGAAAGAACTCAGCTGCGTTGGTATGCTAAGTAGCAATTACTGCACACCAGACTCTCATGAACTAGACGTCTGGTTGCACCTCGTTGGTAACATCTCTTCTGCAGAAGTTCGGTATACCTCACAACATTACTGCTCTCCATCGTTCCTAGGCCTCGTATTCGTGGAGGAGGAGTATGTCCAATATGCATCCTAGTCATAGTTGACCGTATGCCTACTGAATCATCACTCTCGCTCGATTCGACTTCGTTGTTCACAGCTACCTCACTAGGTACTGGCTGTAGTAATGGACCTGTGTCATCCCCAGGTCAATAGCTTTGAAGCCCTTGCTCATAAGCTGGATTGAGTTGCATAATTTGGTGTGTAAATTGTCTGATACCACGCCACATTAGCTAACCACAATTTTCGTAACAAAACCTCCAATTTGTAACTTGAAATTTTTATTATAGATGCATAGAATACATATCAATTATGCTGTGAATTTGCAGTAAAATAACATGTCTCATTACAGCTAGTTGCAAAATTGTTGGCAATCACATGTTTTCACCACTTTTTATGCCACGAGAGCCTCAAAATACAGATAAAATCATATCTCACCTAAAACTCAATAGTTTTATATTATCTAAGTTGATAAATTCATCTTTTCGAAAGGGCTTTTATTCAAACAAAAATTGAGAAAATAGAGTAAAATCTGATGCTGAAATGGTAAAAATATTGTTTTTAACCTCTTTTTTACATGTGCATTTTTTTCTATGCTCCCTGCTGGTCCAGCACCTCTCAAAATCTGTCTGAAATGATTATATAATTATATTATGATTTTAGAGGCTGAATTTGAGTTGAATTGTGTGCCAGAATGTACTGTTTTCAGGCATGCCTGAATCACTCAAAACTCATTATTTCCCCCTAGCCTCCCAAGCTCCAGGAAAAATTCTTACAGACCAGATTCACATATGTAAATTCACTATAGGTGAAATACATGAGCTTTGAGCACTACCTGTTACTGTAGGCAGTACTGGGGAGCTGGGCTGAACAAGTGGTTCTGGTTGTATGCATCATTCTAGACAGCATCTCCCAAGCTCACCAGTAGATGCTGAGGACCTAGATAATATGCAAACCTAGTCTGTTACATCTGCAATGAATTTACATGCATGAATCTGACCTGTAAGAAAATTTCCTGGAGCTTGGGAGGCTAGGGGGAAATGATGAGTTTTGAGTGATTCAGGCATGCCTGAAAACAGTACATTCTGGCACACAATTCAACTCAAATTCAGCCTCTAAAATCATAATATAATCATATAATCATTTCAGACAGATTTTGAGAGGTGCTGGACCAGCAGGGAGCATAGAAAAAAATGCACATGTAAAGAAGAGGCAAAAAACAATATTTTTGCCATTTCAGCATCAGATTTTACTCTATTTTCTCAATTTTTGTTTCTGAATAAAATGCCTTTCGAAAAGATGAATTTATCAACTTAGATGATCTGAAACCGTTGAGTTTTGGGTGAGATATGATTTTATCTGTGTTTTGAGACTCTCGCGGCATAAAAAGTGGTGAAAACATGTGATTGCCAACAATTTTGCAACTAGCTGTAACATACTAGTCACAACAAGCCATTCCTATTTCCGCAAGAGACGTTCATGTATTTCGGCACCCTTCAGCCGCGCCTTCAGATAATCCAATCGCTGCTGATAGCGTATGGTAATCTCGGCTCTCCGTCGCCCGAGTTCATTTGATTGGGTGTCTTCGTCATTTCCTAGCCGGTGCTGGAAATTAGTATTTGGTAAAGGAATAAGCTGTCCTCTTACCGCAGTTCATCCAAAACTTTCCGTCGGGAACAGCCCCGATATGTGCTGAATATGAACCAGAAGCAGACCATTCATAACCATTGCGTGAGTCACTAGAAGGGACGAGGTGGGCAGATATCCCCATCCGAGAATTAAAGTATTGAGTATGATCATACGGGGCCGAGCGGAACTGGTATTGTGATAAGAGCGAGAGAGAAGCAATCACGCTTTGCTGTTCAGCCTCCACTGAGCGGATCGCAGCCCTGATATCCGCAGCTGATCGTAGCTTATCTACATTACTATCTAAGGATGAAAGCCGCGAAGACACATATTTAGCGTTGAAAGACGAGGGAGGCGGGTCGTTAGTTCGAAAGCTCCTCGTGCTTCCACGAGAGATGCCTCCAACATCAGAGACGGTCATTGTGCTCCGCAACGACTTCTTTGAAGATACGGAACGTAGATCTGGGGGTATCTGTCGCAAGTGGGTTGTCTTCAGGGAAGTCGTGGAAGCCTGGCGTCCCAATTCTCGAGGGTTTGAATTCAAAGCAGGCGACAAAGGAAATCGAGGGGTAGATGATGAGATGGACGTTCGGTCTTGCTCGTCCATGCTGTGGTCCCTCGAGGACCTACTCCGTAAGCGACGAAATAAAGTAGAAACAGAAGATCGATTGGTGTTATGAGTCTGCAAAGAAGGGGACCGCACAGAGTTGGTCGTCGAGCAATCATCCGGTGAGGTAGATGAATATCCTTAAGTCCTGTGTCAGTGCCAGAAACCCAACAGACGTCGATACTTGACATACGTAGAGAAACCGGTTCAACGGACTTGACGACCGGAGCTTCAACAGGAGGTGTGGAATGGGTTGCAAATCTATTAAATAGATTCTGCCTCAAAACTCGATAGTCATCATCACTTGGATTTAATTCGATCAACAAAGGCCACGAAAAGCATCTCGAGGCTCACTTCAGCAGACCCTCCTTGTGTGCAGTTGCTAATTCGTTGAGCCTATGAGCAAGCGTGACTCTGCGGTGTCTTCAGACGAATAATCAAGGCTCAAAAGTCCGCGAGACGTACGTGACTACATCAGAAGACGTCCTATGGCTTAGGAGCTGTTCGGATCGACGAGATGGAGATGCCTGTTCTGTACCGCTAACCACAGGCGGACTGGTATATTTCTGTTCCACTATCTTCAACGATGAGTCAATCGACATGGGATCTGTCGTATGATTTTGAATGGGATTTGCTTGGCGTTTTCTCCTTCCGTTCTAAAGAATGAATACTAAGACGGGCAGCGTGAACGAAACAATGGACTCACGAAACGTGCTCGAATGAACTCGGTGACGGACCTGTCTGAAGGGTTCGGTGCCTCGCCATGACTTAGAGATATAGATGATGGGTCCGCCTTCCGCAATGCAAAAAGACCCATATCTGCATTCCGCCTGTAGTGTCCTGCACTACGGCAACTGTCGAGAGTTTAGAATTATCCGAAAAAATCTGGTCTGGTCGTGTTGCGACCGACGCGTCGACAAGGTCACGTGTCAACCGCATCCTAAATCATAGATTGGATAAATGTACTGCAGCTTTTTTCACAATGGAACAAAATACAGCGAGTAGCGAAAACGCTCCAGTCAAAACTATAACGTCTCAAAAGCAACCGGTCAAGCCGAGCGGTATGGTTTTACGGGAGGAAGGTCGTAGTCTTTTGCCTATCTCGAGAGTTCAAAGAATCATCAAGGCGGATAAAGTACGGTTTGCTTTCCAATGCGCAAAATCTCGTCCTTAATCGTATCTAGGATCTGCCTGTCGTAGCCAAGGAGGCCGTCTTCGCAATATCAATCGCTACTGTACGTTCCGATTGCGAGTCTTGGTTGGGCGTGCTCTTATCCGTGAGTGGTTAGGAAGAGTTTATCAAACGTGTGACCGCTGCGTCTCAGCGTCAAGCAGAGCGCGAGAATAGGATGACAGTTCAGAGAAAAGATTTTGGTAGGTAATCTAGGGTTCGTTCTTCTAAGCTATGTTGGACTTACCAAACGCAAGCCACTGTCGCATCCAAAGCGGACGAGTTTTTCTTTTTGGAGGGTACGTGTTTAGTTACACGGATTGCTCTCAATGATTTTGATTAATATGCTAGACGTTCTTATGTGGCTTCAGGAGGACAAAGTGCAGACCATCAAGAAAACGAGTAAAAAAGCGAAGGTGACATCAGGAGCTGGGAACTTAGCTGGGAACTTCAATTCATTGGCTTCGAACGATATCACCGATACGCGAACGCGCTAGTGGTATCGCGGCGCCTCTGTTCACCATGAACGTTATTCATCGACCCAAACTCAAGGCTAAGTATCATTGCATGGAGAGGGTGAAGAGGAATTGAGAATGACGGAATGGGAGACCAATCTTTAAGGTCTCGAGACGCGACGCAACATATGGAACCAAATAATGTCCTTGAAGAGGCAGGAGCCGACGGTGGGGTTCTCCCGCATTAACAACAAGTGTCCTATTTTTTTTCTTTAAATCTATGATTCTATCATTAATGTAATATATACACGACGTACTGTATTGTGGCAAATGGGCGTCGATCACATTCCCTTTTTTGTCAAACTGTCGAGTGTGAATGTAATGTGTGATTTCAGAACTCTCATCATCTTCATCTCCTTTCTCTACGTCTTTTGTCCTAGATCGCGTCGCGGTCGCTACCTTCGTTTGCTATTTAGAACAAGATTAACTCCTCTGATAGTACGAATTATGCATAATCAAAGGGAAACGGAGACCAGTGCAGGTGACAGTGCCAGTGCTTTTCGTCAGACACAGCGACTACTTGGTTCTTATCCGTTCGCGTCAGCAACGCCTTCAACTCATGGTACGTAGATTTAGTCGACCCAGATATCGTTAGCTTTCAATAATTGTACTCATTTTCATGTTTCTTTTTCACTTGATCCAGTGGCTCGTCATCTAAGCAACTTATCTCTTACTGGAACTCCACATTCGTATATACATCCAGCATATTACTCGACTCCTGCAACGTATGGACGTTCGTCAACGTATCAAAATGAGCTTGCACATATATCAACTGTGAACGTTCCCCACGATGGCTACGAAAGAGCTTATTGGGATGCTTCTCGAAACGACGTATTTCGTATGATGCCTGATCACTCAATGTCCGAGTAAGTCATCCTCATGTACTCATTCGATTTAGTCACTTAGTGCGCGCAAGCTGTTATTTAGGGTCTTATTACGAGAGAAATGCCCTGTCTGCAGATTCCTCATATCAACTAGCGCCATTCGCGCAATCTGTGATCCAGCATGAGGCACCGTACAATGCGTATCCGACGCCGCCACCTGCTTCCATTTCATTCTCCTCTTCGTCATCCTCCTTAGCGAATGCTCTGGGATCTCCAACATCTAGGGAAACTGAGTCCAGCCTCCAGGAACCTTCAGGTCCCAAGACTAATTTCAATGACTCAGCACGTTTCTTTGACAATTTTCTGAACGAAAGGCTGAAGGAGCTACCAGAAGAACGACGGCCGGAGGCCATTTCCCCTCATGTCTCTTCCTCGACACTAGAGAGGAGATCCTCGACACCAGTCTTCAAACGAAGCGGCGGTGTAACAGAAAGCCCTTTGTCATGGGATACGCAACACAGTTCGCCGAAGAAACGTAAACTCGTGGAGGTTGTCATTGAGACACCGAGCAAGCAATCATCAGCAAACAAGTTGCGCTCCAGTACTTTACCCGTATCAGATACTACATTCCGTCAGCAGGATCAGAAGTCAATGACGCCTTCTCGCACCCCTAAAATGCAGGTGTATGTTGAAATCACTCCGTCAAAAAGCTTGGCTACCCCGGTGCGGTCACGCGCTTCAGCATATGCATCAAGTCCAGATTTAGGTGGTTATGGAGCAGAAGAGGGCAATCACTATCCTTTACAAAAACAAGGTGTCCGTTCGTCAGGGAAGAGGACAGGAGAAAGAGATGATAGAGGTGAGTAAGTCACTTGAGTCGAGTGCTGAAATTGAAGAGCCCATTCATTTTCAGTCCCGCTTGAGAAGTTCCTCAATTTGACGGATGAAATATTTGAAGCGGACGACAATATCTCACCAGACGGCGACATCAGTTCTTTGCCAACTTCTTTCTTCTCGCGCCTTAGCACAGATCCAGCCAAACCACTCTTGCATCCTGTCGTTATACTTAGACTAACGAAAGCGATTGACAAAGTCGCCCGGCCTACGAAACGTCTACGCCTCGCGTCAGTTCAATGGGAAAGCGTGACTCCAGGTAGCCCTCGTAAAGCTGGTGGAATGGCCGACGTTGAGTTCCAAACGCTGTCACGCCTACTCAAACTCTTGGAAAGAAGCGTGCAGGCAGGGGAGGACCTGGATCCATTAAGATCAACGTCATGCACCGGTATCGGATCGAGTGGGTTGCCAGGGAAGCCTGGGGCTATGCATGAGCCCTCTGGAGCTCATTCAGGTCATTTGGAAGTCGACGCAGTGGAAACAACTGTGACTTTGGCGGACGAGGACTTCGATAAGCTCGAGCGATCGTTGGAAACTGTTAGAGAGAGCGTACTAGCTGCGAACTGTTGCCTTGCGTTACTTACTAGTGACCGGCTTGCGAAACAGGTTCGTGGTGTGATTAGAGTCTAAACACGAAAGTAGACTGTCAGCTCATGGATTGTGACAGTTATTCTCCGAAGACCTTATCTCATCATGTCTGACAGTTATCAAGAATTCCCTGACGAAGATTATTTATCCGTTTGTCGAAGCCCCTTCACTGGATACTCGCGAATTTTCGCCACTACTGATGCATATGCTGAATCGGCCGCCGGAAGGCGCTCAGCTCTTCGACCTAACGAATCACCGCCATCTGATTGGTGATATCTTCCAAGTCATGTCTTCTGTCTTCCCTCGCATCAACAGTCTCATCTGTTCTGATGGTCTTTCAATGCCTGAATCAATTATAATACCTGCGGTCTATATTGCTATTGGACCCTTTTTTATAATAGAAGCTATTCCCGATGGCGAAGCAAAAGCCAAAAGGGATGCTGCTGCCTCAATCATCACAGATACATTGGGTTCCAGCGGGATGCGAGGCCTTCGTCTGCAGGCTCTCTCGCTCGTGCGAAGTGTTAGTCCTTAAATCCATGAGATGAAGAGTGCGCATCAGCTGACTTTGCTCTTCAGATATATGCATATCATGAAGATCAGCGGTCCTGGATAATTGAGGAGATCCTCACATCTTTGGTGAGGCTCTCCGATTCAAAGCAGAAGGCCGGCGTATTCCGGTAAGGTTCAGTCTGCACCTGCGCTCTTTCATTTGCTGTAAATTATTTCAACATAGACTACGTGATGGTCGATCAATCCGCACAGTCTCTGCTTTACTTCTACAGCTTGTCCAGACTTCAGCGCACAGTGTTCGGGTGGAAGCGCACCGATTAAAAAAGATGCGCCAGCAACGGCTCGCGTTGAAGCGCCAGGAAAGCAATTCTGGCATTCAACAAGAATCTTCAACCGAGCAACTTGTCTTTGAAGTATGTACATATCCATTATTTGTTCGGATATAGATCGTAACCCGCGAACGTTTGCTTAGGAGGCCGGTTTGTACAGTACAGGTTTAGATGAACCGACAAAGGCCGCCAAGTCGATTGTCATGTTCCTCACCCAGAGATCAGGTAGGGGGAAATCGACCAAGAATACAAATGAGCTGGAGTATCGTGTCATTCTGGATAATCTTATTAACGATCTACTGCTCGTCCTCTTCTGGCCAGAATGGCCAGCAGCAAGCCTCGTATTGAGCGTCGCTTGCAAGTACATGGTTTGTATTAGTCACTAGCACACGACGCTCCTGAGTTTATATATCTATACATTTGCAGATATCATCTCTTGACGACGTGAAATCCTCCTCCAATGACAATAATGCGTCAAAAGCGCTCGCTCTCGATCATTTGGGTATCATCGCGGCTCGGCTGCGAGCCAACGCCTTGAAATGGAGCAAAGCAGACAGTGATGCAAGTACCAACGCTGGAGTAACGGCTATAAAAAGCCTTGACGACGTGAGTAGTCCCTTGCACGTAAGCCTGCCCGGAGCTAAAGTTCCCTTAGCTGGTAGCCACTTGGGACAAGGAGGGCTTAGGAAAGCTCATTAATATTCATCAAGACGTCTCATCGCACTTATCCAAGCGCTCAGCCGAGGACCTTGCACTTGAGGTGGGTTGATCGGATCAAACCCGTTATGCCTCGTACTAACCTGGTGCAGAGTGCTCGAGAATTGAGTGCTGTCATGTGGGGCCAGGAGCTCGCATCGGCTTTCATACAGCTGAATAACTTATTAACGGATCAGAAAGAAGTCAAATTGGATCCGGTGACGACGAATAAGTATGCGGCTTTCATGAGCAAGATCAAGTCTGCGCTTCAAGATGTTTGGAAGGACGCACCAACAGATGTATTTGATAATACGTATGAATCCTTTCACATTTCATCATTGCGTACATTGATTGACCTGTACATAGGACGCAGGAAGAAATAGACAGAGCCGACAATTTATCAGAGCAACTCGGAACCACCCATTTTCTCAAGAACGCCTTTGATCCCATCTTGAATGTAATCATTCTTGCTCTCGACGCTCCCGCTGTCTTCGTTAGGACAAAAGCATTGCGCGCGTTGAGCCACATTTTAACGGTAGATTCAAGCGTACTCACTAAAGTAAGCAATAACTTGCCTTAGACGATGCAGGGCTCAAGTCGAGGTCTCGTTGCAGTCCAATGTTCGCCGCGCTATTGAAAGCCACCTTCTGGACAGTTCACCTCAAGTCCGTGATGCTGCGGTGGAGCTCATCGGAAAATATATCGTAGATTCTCCAGTCGTTGCTGGGGATTACTATCAGAAGATAGCGGAGCGTATTGCGGTAGGTTAAATCGGACATGGCGGAGAATCGATTGGGCTCAATCATCACACAGGACACTGGTTTAGGTGTTCGCAAGCGGGTGATCAAACTTTTGAAATCATTCTATGGCATCACGAATAGCTTGGACCGGAAAATAGATACTTGCTCCAAGCTGGTCCTTCGAATGCTCGACGAAGACGACACTGTCAAGGTCTGTCCAGGAAAATCCTGTACTCTTTCATTTTAATTATAAAAAAAAATTCCCAGGATCTCTCTATTAAGACACTTGAGGAACTTTGGTTCTCAAACGGACCGCCGACGGCTCAGGCCGATAGGAACGCGACTCTTGAGACAGTTTCTGTGGTTATGGGGGTGTGCAGCGTCTTCAAGGATCGGCATTCCCCACTGGAAGAGATGCTCTGTAGAATTGTCAATGGCAAAGAAGGCTCAGACGATTCCACGTCGTCCTCAATACAGTCTCATTTCAGGGAGATTTACAATGTTATGATCGAAGGGCTTGTCGATGCCTCTGATTATGTAAATTTCGTAAGTCAAAGAATTACAAAGTATTCTATGCAACATCCCGTGTCCTAATGTGATTATCGTTAGACTATCGTAAATTGCATACGAGCCATCTATGTCTTTACTTCAGCGTTCCCGTCCGTTTTGACAGGTCCCAAGGCATCGGTTCTTCTTCCATATTTGAAGAACTCTGCGTCAGTAAGTCATCATTTGGACAGTTGGTTGTTTTGTGACAGCACACCGATTTCATGACAATTAGGATGAGGATGTCATCGCATCCGACTATATCCTGAAAACATATCGCGCTTCAATTCCCCATATGTCAAAGACTTCCGTGAAGTTTGGAAACGACCTACAAAGCATACTTCAGCCAATGGTTCTCAAGCCAAATATCCATGGCACCGTAAGTCGCACATCTAGACATTCTTGATTGTACGGAAGCTCAACTGTATTCATCGATCAGTCTTTACAAGAAGTTGTAGCATGTTTATGTGCCGTAGTGCAACATTTAACACACGATTCTGCTCGAATTGTTGCCTTATTGAAGTCCTGCATTGGTAAGAGACATTGATATGATCTCGATAAATTTCATTAATCACAGTAACAGCGAGGTTGCGTCATTTCATTACTCGACCCAGCAACCCTCTTGCTCCAAACGATTCTCGTACTTTACAGATCTTGGTCATCATCGTCTCTCTCCTTGGAGAACACTTCAAATTTGATCGGCTTAGATCTGAAAGTGCGAATTTATCGACCCAGTTGGATGCCATAAGCAAAGTAAGTACAGATACAATTATAGAGAAGAATGCTATTCTAAGAAAGCATTAGGGTCCTATTATCGACCACATATACATGTGTCTCCTTCAACTATATGAACGATACGCGGACTGTAATATCCGGGGACGACTACTTGTTTGCTTAGGCTTCTTGTTTCGCGCTCAGCCAACTTTGATGACGTTGGACAGTTCAGCGACCATAATGGATGCGATATTCGCATCCTTTGAGGACGATAATCGCGCTCGGCTTCTCAAGATCATGCAAGAGTTCTTGGCTTCGGAAAGTACCAAGCATTCAGTACAGCAGAATGGTAAGATACTAGGTTACTCCCGCAAGATTGTATTGATTTTTTTGCTCTCAGCGGCCAATAAGCCAATCCATGCGAAATCGAATCCGGGCATAAATATGGAGGAGCTAGTGGGAAATACCCATGGCTTTGCAGAATCTGGGTATGCCGAGAGGCTCTGATTCGCGATGGATTTTAACGCTCATTTATCCATACAGTGTTAGCTCTGCAGTAGTACAGCGCTATCTCAGCCAGATTCTTGACGCCGCCCTATCGCCGTTCTCCCATGTTCAAGCCTCGGCTGTTGATATTCTGAGCTTCACGGTGAAACAGGGTCTCGCTCACCCGCTTTTGGTGCGTCGTACATATTTTATATCCTTTGAAGTACTCAAGTCGTCGTCAGTCATTTCCTGTTATTGTCGCTCTGGAAACTGCGCCTGTCAGTTCTTTGAGTATGCGTGCCGTTGCTTTGCATACAATTCTACACCATAAGCACGCTTCCTTACTCAACTCGGGGTTCATCTCTGCGTGTCGAAAGTCTTTTGATTATCAATGCAAACTGGCTAGCACGGAAGCCGGCGAATCCGAAGTGAGGGGTTACCGTATGCAGTTGGGTCCGGTTGCTTTACTCGGACGATGGTACGCGCTGGTCCGAGAAAAGAGGGCAACACGACAGGAGTTCTTGCGCTCTATTCTTAAAGTATTTGAGTTGCGAGACGCGGGGAAGACAGACGATGACACAGTACAATTCTCGCGATATATGGTAGAGAACTTTGCAAGCTTTGACTATAGGACTCAAGAGGAAGTTCTGACAGTCCTGAAAACGTTAACGCGCGAGCTCGCCGAAACAGGGGCACAGTTAGTGGAACGAATAGCTCCGGGCAATTTGCTAGCTCAACTACGATCTCAAGATCGAGAGGTAGGAGAAGACCAGGCTCAGATTGTCGAGTCATCATCTTTATTAAGGCCAGGTAAGCCTTATTTGTTTTGTACGCACTCTGGAGAAATATAGACGGAACTCGGGTCTTGCAGATCTGGCTTCACTGCCTATGGAAGAACAGATTTCCTCAGCCCGTTCTACTTGCATTGTCGGGATGGTCATGTTGCTCAAGAGTTATCTCAAGAGCACATATAGTCTTTCGGAAGAGTGAGTCTATATCATTTTTTAAAAGTCATTTAGACTGACAGAACTTGACGTGCAACAAACAGAAAATGTCAGAAATTCGTGCTCGGGAAGAAGAGTACGATTGGAGACCGACCTGCAGTGCGTCGAAGAGACATTGGGATCTCTTGGGAAAGAATGCCGTTCGCTGTGAAGGCGATACGCACGATCGAAGACGTGCAAGCACAGAGAGCAACGGTTAGTGTGTTTTCAAATCGGAAGTATCCGAAGACCAGTACTGATTCTCATCGAACCTAGTTCCTTGAAATCTGGAATGAAGATGGTGTGACCGCCGAACCGGACGGGGAAGAATGGGAATGAGACCGAAGTTGACCTGCACTATTTATTCGACATAAATTATAGTGTACATCAATTACGTAACTGTATCAGTACCACGTGATCTATTCCTAACTCGGTTGCCTGGTGTTGGAAAAGCCTCAACCCCCTAGACGACGGCTGCCTTCAAAGCATCAGTAAACCCGTCAAAGGTGAGCGAAATCGATGGCATAGAAAGTTGAGAAGGGTGTACGTTACCCGAAATTCATGAATTATGAACGAATATGGGGAAGGTTGGGTCAAGAAGGGGTGGATGGCCAAATAGTTGATGGATGGCTTTCCAAAGCAGTGGGAGCGTACACCCGTCCGAGATTTCGACCCACCTTTCTCGTTAGGATTAACGCTTTTATTTTTTCCAGCTCCATGACCACTCCGAAGACCACGAAGGGCAAAGCTGCCCCCACAAAGTGTACGTGGTTGAGAAGGCTTGAAGGATGAGGTGAGGGGCTGACAGGTTTTGTGTTTTATAGCGGACACGGCCAAGGCCAAGTCGGCCAAAAAAGCAGCACTTCAGGGTGTACATGGGCACCGTACTCGCAAGGTGCGATATTCTGTGACATTCCGTCGACCAAAAACGTTGCGCCTGCCCCGTTCGCCGAGATACCAGCGCAAGAGCATCACTCATGCTCCACGAATGGATGCCTATCGAACGATCGTTTCACCGCTCAATACCGAGTCCGCAATGAAGAAGATTGAGGAGCACAACACATTGGTATTCCTTACGGACGTCCGGGCGAATAAGCGCCAGATCAAAGACGCGGTAAAGAAGCTATGGGATGTGCAAGCGGCATCGGTCAACACACTTATTCGGTAGGTGTATCGACTCACCTGGGCAATGACGGGATAACTGACGGATTTACCGCTTTCTGAATTACCCGTATTTGCATTATTCTTTCTTATTGGAACAGGCCTGATGGAAAGAAGAAGGCGTACGTGCGATTGACAGCGGACCACGATGCTCTAGACGTCGCAAACAAGGTGAGCTGGCAGCGCTTTGCTTCTTAGCAGATGATCATGATAAATGTTATTAGATTGGCTTCATCTGATTCTTCAGACGGTTTCGTTATACACTGTACCCGCATCTGTTACGTGTTCACATATGCACTATGCTCGATACAATATAATAACATGAACGATGTAAGTAATCGCATGCGAGTGCATACTCGTCTGATTACGGAATGATGTGCGTTGGTTGGAATTTGAGAGATGAAACGTGTGAGAATTTGATGGCGATGATGGCTGTGTGAGATGACACGAAATGAAGAAGAAAATACCCCAAATAGAGGAAACATAGAACGAGGCGAAGTGGGACGAGTACAAGTAGACTGGATAATAGTTGAAAATAAATGTGAATGAAAATAATGAAAATAATGAAAATAAAATAAAATAAATGCGAATGAAAATATAAAATAAAATGAAATAAATTGCGCCTCAGATCAGAAACGGAAATAGCCGTGAGAGTTCTGGCCTTGATCCCCATCTCACCTTCCTCGCCTCGCCTCGCCTCGAACTCTGTGACCGTTTGTTGTCCCTGCCACTCGCTAACTCTCTTTCCGTTCTCTCTCTCCGCTTCGTTCTCTCTCCTCCTCTCGCTCTCATCGTGGCGAATATAACGATTGTCCGCCTGCTCACTAACTCTTCTCGCTAACAATCAATTCAGTTCATCTCGTGTTCTACTTTTTTTTTCTCTTTCGTCGTCGCTCATTCACAGCTTCTTCCTTCGTTGGCCCCCTCCCCTCCTTCCAATCGCCCGCCATAGCTACCGCAATATGGCCCCAAGCTCGACTCCGTCAAAGAGATTTGTGACTCGTAGTAGACGTGCTACTTTACTCGGTCTCTCCGTCTATCTCCTCCTCGGCTTAGCCTTTGCCGCGCCCGTCAACGCAGAGCACTTGTCCCACAGTCGATCTCATGCTCGCAGGAGTCTCGAGGTCTCCAACTCGAATGCAAGACGGGGACCTGCTCCTCAAGATGCACCTGTCAGGCAGGTACGAGGGTCCCTCCTCAACATCGATACTCCTGGGTTCGGTCTTGTACTCGGTAAGTCCTATTTTCTCGCATTGAATCCCTCTAAGCCCCTTCGATTCGGTACCAATCTACTCCTTCATTCGATGCGTGCTCAATCTTACGATATGGCACAATTAATGCACAATTAATACATCGTTTTCTGGCTGTTGGATTGACGTATTTCATAGGAGGGGATGATGGTCAAATTCTCGGGATCACTTTCACACCGAATAGTTCGATTGCATCTGCAACAAGTTCAAGCACTTCTGCGACAGACTCGTCACCAACATCGGGGACGGCTTCGTCTGCGGTTTCGTCGTCGTCTTCTGACCCAACGTCATCTGCAACAAGTTCAAGCACTTCTGTGACAGACTCGTCGTCCGTGACTTCATCTACCGCTTCATCGTCGACTTCTGATTCAACGTCATCTGTAACAAGTTCAAGCACTTCTGTGACTTCTGTGACAGATTCATCGTCAGCAACGGATGCTACATCATCCACCACTTCATTGTCGTCTTCTGATTCAACGTCGTCGTCTGATTTTACTACGTCTGCGAGTACGTCTACGTTGCGATCGACGTCTCCTTCGACAAGCTCTGTGCCACCCTCGTCGGAAGGCAGTTCTTCGACAAGCTCAGTTTCTACGTTAGAAGGGACCACGCAATCCTCATCCGAAGCGTCTCCGACAACTTCCTGCGCCGTCGGATTGCAGTTGTTGGGTCTTGGCGTCAATGCTCTTTGCGGTCCCATCACAACTTCGGAATCAAGCGGTAATTCTCCTTCAGCAACTGCGACCATAACGAGTGTGCCCTCTGAGTCAAGCGCTCCAGTGACTTCATCTTCAGGATCAAGCGTTGTATCCAGCGGGATAGGAGGTACGAGTTTCGAGGTATCGACTACGCCCCCCGGATCAGGTCTTGCTACATCTTTGAGCACTGATTCGGCGCCAACTAATGTTGGCAGCACCAGCCAGCAATGCGATGGGGTTCTATCGGTTAATTTATTTGGACTTACTGTCTGTGGTCCGTCGACTACCTCTGATTCCTCTGTGGTTCTGAGTAGTCCGACTCCCACAGTGGTCCCTTCGGATGTTAGTTCTACTTCGAGCTCGGGATTGACCTCGTCTGTTGATTCGAGCTCTTCACCCTCTGATGCCTCGACAGCGTGCACTGGATTATTGTGTGGAATCCTTTCATCACCAACTAGTTCTGAGGAAAGCGCTTCAACGACATCCGAGGGCTGTACGGGTCTGTTGTGCTCAATCTTACCGAATCCATCGGAAACACAGACCACGGGTACAGGAAGCAGCGGTTCCGTACCGACGGAAACATCTGTTCCTAGCACTACTGTTTCCGAGTCAGAGAGCGCGACATGTACGGGTCTCTTTTGCGGTATTTCTCCGACCGTGACTTCTGCTAGTGATGGATCTGCAACGTCTATCGGAACAGAGACTTTCACTGCGTCCGATGGGGGTTCAAGTACGACGAGTAGTGCTGAGACTTCGATCTGTTCTGGTTTTCTTTGTTCGATCACTAGCATCATCCCGACGATCACGTCGGCGCCCGGAGACAATGGCACTTCCACCATAACATCCGCGCCCGACGCGACTTCAACATTCGGGAACAACAGCACGATAACTGATACTATCACCTCTTCCGTTGGCGAAGATTCGAATAGCACAATGGTGATAACTGCCACATCTCTCGCCGAGAACGCCACGACTACAACATTTGCGAGTGCCACATCCGGTGTCACCACTGAGACGTCTATCACGTTCCCGACCGGCAACATAAGTACATCGAGTTCAATCACGTTCCCCACCGGGAATATAAGTACATCGCGTTTGATCACATTGACTCCGGCTACTACTGTATCAACGTCTCTCGCATCACAGTTCTCTTTCCTGACACAAACTACACTTCTCTTTTCGGACGCTTCGCCGACTGGTTCGTCCTCGCCTACGACCCTGACAAACCCTGACGAGCCGACGAGTAGTGCAATCTTAGAGAGTGCTGTGAGTGGAGCGACGGTGACATCAGTACCGTTACCCTCAGGTCTTCCCGCTCGAATTTACCCCGCAGAGGGCGGTGTAACTACCGATACAGATCTTAGCGATTACACGGCGATTAGTGTCTTGTTTGACGTGGGTTTGGCTTGGCACTTCGTCGCAACCAAGGCCGATAGTGCTGCGCAGATTTTCGCGTATTTCCCACCTTGTTTACAGGTAGCTTTAGGGATTTCCGGTAAGCGATACTTCTTCTGTAAATTGAGTGGTTAAATTTACACTTTTGATAGCGGATCAGGTCAAGACATTTGCGCTACAGGTTTACGAGACTTCACAGTACAAATCACCGGACGATCTCAATGAACTGCGTACTCTTTTCATTGGATACGTTCCTTCAGACAACGTCACTGCTCTTGAACAAGCGATTAAAGCCAAACAATCGAACTTGTACACCGGGACCACCGGTATATCTGCCCAACTGGCTCAGCTCATCGATGCGTCGTACAGTGTCACTTCATACCCCGATCCTATATCGCAAGACCCGAATTCTTCTAGCAGCTCAGATTCGTCTGCAAGTTCGAGCAGTTCACGCCGTGACGCTATCATTGGAGTTTGCTCCGCATTGGGTGGAATCGCCTTGTGCATTCTAGGGTTCCTTCTGTATCGAAACTTCAAACGCCGACAGGAAACGGCCCATCATCGTTTGCAGGAGCCGCAGACATACACTGGTCCCACGCCTGGCCAGGACTTCGATCGTGATTCGATCGGGGGACAGCGTCGACGTTCTTTCTACTATGCAGAAGATTCTTTGCGGGGTTTCTCGCAACCTGCGCCAAGAGATGACATCTTCACCCACAATATCAGTCCTGCGGGGGGTGGCATGCGTGAACGGCGACCGATAGCTCCTGGGACGATTTCTGCACCAATCTTGCGAGACAATACTCTCAACTGGTGAGTCTCGTGAAGGTACTTGTATGCGACAAAGGGTGGCGACGTGTAGGATGAGGTGCATCCTCCCAGTAAAACTTCACAGCCTATATCCCCCCGGGATCGTATACTATTATTTTTAACTATTGCTCTTTTCGCTTTCACAAGTCGTACATTTTGGGGTGCGATTGACGGCAGTGGCGATATTGAACTAACGTTCACTTCTGCTGTGGGCCTTCCAAGCTGGTACTTGAATTGCGAGATTTTCTTTCTTTCTTTCTTACTTTCTTGTCTGGTGCTGGTACAGATGACGACTGGATACTGATTACCCAGCATTTGAGCTGTGCAGATAGTTGTCTCCTTTTTCTTATAATTTAAGTTGTTAGGGCTACTTCGTGTTCTTGTGTTCTCGCTTTTCATGACTTTGTTTAGCTCGGACTTTTCATTTGACCGCCTTCGTCTATATATACCCAGTTGGTGCTGCCGTAGGTTTGAAAACCATGTCTGTAGGATGCAATCAGTCATATTGACTATCCTTATCAAAATCTCGCTTAGAATGCGTGGCTCCGGAGGAGTAGCGAGTAAACCATATTGGCTTGGTCACGTCTGAACTTCGTTACGAAAGGTTCATCCATTGGATTCACTCCCAAACCGCGAAAGTCATGTCTACATTGATTAATTTTTAACCTATAGAATATCTTCTCGGAGGATGAACTCTAGATGAAGTACGGTAGGCGGTAACTCTTCGATTACATACCCTTCTCGTCCCGGGCTATTCTGTGTCACATATGACAACACTCTTACATCCATCCCGTTCCAATACGTTCCCTGTCGCTCGTTGCATCGTCCATCGCAGACCGCTTGGCATCTGCTCAAATCGAGGCGGCCTTGATACTTGAACATCTCGCTCCTTGTCTTCATTGTCGGGACACGACGGGTGGAACGATGTCGGTGTTGAAAGAGGGAAAGTTCTTTTGTTTTGCCCGGAGCAGACGATATCATCATAGTCCGAATCCATGTGGCTTGCATCGACGTGTATGACGACAATGGGCAGAGTGCGACGTTCAGGATAACAGCATGGCTTCCTCATAATCCGATCACCCTCTTCCCGAAGGTTGAGGAAGTAGTGAGAAGTAAGGATAACCTGCTGAACTGTCAGTACCGGTCAAAGGCAGACCTGAGTCCCTTACATCAATCCTGTAAACCGCATGTAAAAAACAATCCAGTTAATTAGAGCTGGCTGATTCACGTACACATGATTCGCTGCCCAATTGATGCTATTCCATTGTGGATAAAACTTTCGACAAGTCAGTCGAGGATTCCGGAGTTTCAAAGCTTTACTTACAACGAGCATCACCAGATTGACTGTCTTTGCGGTCATTACGGCTCTAGACACAGTGATAGTGAAGAAAATTCCACGATCGTTTGCCTGGAAATTCATAGACGCACAAGAAGTACAATGTTGCTAAGAATGTGTGTATTTAGCCCAGCGTCTGATTGTCTTAGAAAGGCGCCTCACCATCTAAAAGGATCAATGAATGCATAGTATAAAACATGCCCATCTTTTGATCTAGCCAATGAAGTCTAGCAGTCTTCTTAAAGGTACACATGAACACAATCACGTTAAAAACTATGTTCGTGAACCAAAGGACAAGCAGGCCTGTGCACGTAACCACCATCAGTTTGTTGCGAAGTTCAGTTGATTGTACTTCGGACGCACGAAGAGTACTGTTGCGACAAGTGTGAGCCCCTCGTATGCATGTATATGCGAATGACTTACTTAAAGGGCGTAAAGAATAGTATACACCCTTCATTGAATGGCTGACGCAAAGGACCTATAGCCTTGAGATCTCTTGCTGCAAACTGTATAAAAGATCTGAGCAATCAGACTTTGCAGCCACAAAAACACGAACCACAGAGAACGCAAGCTGAACCAGATAAACAAACATTAGGACTGCAATAACAGCATGCGACAACTGGCTTTTCGTTTCCTTGTAGAGGGCACATGTACGAAGAATCAACAAGGCACCGATGACCGCTTCGCTGAAGACGATTGCCACCGGTGGGATTACCCGGAAGAAATTGGTACAGTACTGCAAAATCAAGGAATGAGGTCGATCGATGACTGGGGAGGGCGAAACCGTAGACACCTTATTCGATAGATGAGGATAATTCAAGCCTAAAGTCTGATCAGAACAGAAAAAAAATACCCGATTGTTAGCCAGAAGGAAAGAACCTACTAAACAGTACGACCGCGTACATCGCAGGTGGTAGATATCGATTCTGTGCATGATGTCATGATTAATCATACGCTGGATCAGGTTTGAAATGCTGACGACACAGAACAGAAGCGAAGCCCAGGAGAACTTGCCCTTCCAAACACGTTCAATTTCGACGTCAAGAGTCAATAGGATATCAAGAAAGAGCACAACGGCAGCTGCAGTGAGGTAGTATCTTCCTTCTATGCTGAATAGTGCGAGTTAGCATCGAATATCGAGGGTTTTGGATGAAACTCACGTAGTTTTCACAAGCCAAAGGCAAAATTTATCATCAATGCTTTGCTGCATATCGATGTCTTGACCGGCAAGATGTGAAGAATGGTGATGCGAGTTATCCGAGCTGTTCTCCAGCATGAGCTCATGGCATGTTCTCTCCATCGTAATTGAAGATACCGAGATGACTTGAAGACGACGACTCGTCCTGTTACAAGGCGTACGTCTGAGGAGAGGGGCTATTGGTCGCTTATATGTTGGAGCAAAACAAAATTTCATACAACGTTGGCCATATAGCGACGAGCGACCGTCGTGGGCCGGAGTGATACCGTCAGCCCCTAGTACCCGAAAGTATCATCCGCCGATAAATTAAGTATAGGTGCTGGAGGGATAAAAATGGAACCACCCACCAAGCTGACGGCCTTGCGAGTCATTTCATTGGCCGAGATGCAATGCATAGCCAGTCGTATATATGGATTCCCTAGAGTGCAGAAGCACCGGCAGCACGACCCGATGTACGTAGGCGACAGTGTTTGCGTGAAGAAAAAAAAATTCCATAGTTTCAAATGCACGCAGGAAAAAAGATCAAGATGGAACGTCAAAGATGGCACTAACTTTATAAATCACTCAAGCACCCGCCACCAACGAGAAATAAAGTGGCTCATCAAGCGAGAATGATCCATTCACACTGGACGACCAGGATGCCTCGAAACAAGAGCACATGTTCCCGCACTTCAAGGACCTCGGTGATCATTTGTTATGCATTGCATTGCATTTACATGTATTTTAATTTAATGCTCTGACACCTCCGTGATTACAGCAGCAAAAAGTTCATCTGTTCTGATTACAATTAGTTGGAGGACCAGAAAGAAATCCCCAGGTCACGAACTACCGTAAGTCTACGCCGGGACGAAACCTGCTTCCTTCAATTTTGCTACCAATTCATCGACGTTAGCAACCTTGGGCCAGGAATCAGTCTCCGCCCGATTTATGATGCGAGGTGAAAGACGCACCTTCTGTCCGCCAACACGTTTTGGAGGCTCTGTGATGCGAACAGTCTCTAGTCGTGGTGACAGGTCTACACCCAAATCAGAAGCTGAGAGCTTCTCAATTGGCTTCTTTTTGGCCTTCATGATATTCGGCAGCGAGGCATATCTGGGCTCTGCGACGACTCTCAGACGAGCATGTAGGTTCAGAAAGAGTGGATATCGTTACCATTCAGCCTGGGAAGTTGATACAACAGATCAGCTCTGATGAAACTACTCAGAGTATGCTTGAGCTCACCTAAGATCGGTGGTGATTACAAGAGGAAGAGTGCATTTCACTTCCTGCAGTCCGCCATCTATCTCCCTAACAACATTCGCTTGCTTCTTATCTGCGTCCACAGTGACCTTGCTAGCAAAAGTAGCCTGGGGCCAATCAAGTAACCCAGCAAGGATCTGACCCGTCTGTCCGGCATCGTCGTCAATTGCCTGTTTACCCATTATGATCAAATCCACTCCTCCGGCATCTTTCTGTTTATCAATGACCGCGCGAATGGTTTTTGCAACGTCCAAAGGCTCTGGTGGCGGCGCGCTCTCAGGGACCTCGACATGGATCGCCGCATCCGCACCTATTGCAAGCGCAGTGCGCAGAGTATCGACGGCCTTTGAAGGACCAATCGTCAGGACCTTGATGGACTTCACTTTGTCCTTCAATCTTTCTCGAAGACGGACTGCTTCCTCAACGGCTGAATAGGATTGTGAGCAAGAAAGGCTCATTCACACGCTAACGAAGCGAAGCGGTACGCACCGATTTCATCAAATGGATTCTATCAAGGAGAATGTGAATGCAAGCGTTTCAAGTGAATGAACGTCGACATACCATGGAATGTTTAACATTTGTGTCGACGCCCGTCTGTTGTAGGTTCACGCGGATTTTCACGGTATAGTCAATGCATCTGGAGAACAATCAAAGCTGCCTTATCTATCTTCACACAGTTTTCGAGATTACCTTTTCACGGGCACGAGTATGTTCAGCAGACGAACAGCAGACGGCCTCATCGTGTGTCGTCGTGGTGTGGTAGTCCGCTTACACTTACCCGCTAAAGCCGAACGATGAATGACCATGACTTCAATTATCATGTGATCGTCGATGGTACATTTAAGTAAGATTATTGCTGAGAAAAAGAGTTTATTTTCCAGAGCGACAAGCATTTGTCTATACTACTGAACACCGAACAGAGATTAGTACAGTAGAGAAGACATGTCGGCTCTAACGCGGTTGTAATCCAGGAGTCCTTCAATTCGTCCCACCGCGGCGATTGCGATCTAATAATCAAATAATCAGCAATGCCACCTGTAACAAACGAAACTTAATACTTACGTCTTTGTCCCATAGATACTTCTGTGCGACGCGTTGTACATCAGCAGGCGTCACAGCATCGACAGCAAATTCAATCTGCTTTGGCGACATCCTGCGACCAGTAGTGACGAGCTGTCTTCCGATATCCTCGGCAATAGCGGTCGTTCCGTCAAGAGTCAACAGCAAGCTCGCCTTGAGCTGGCTCTTTGCTCGCTCTACCTCATTTGCAAGAGGACCGACCGACATACGAGTCCACTCCTTCAACGTGAAGTGCGTAAGGTCGTCGATGTTCATCAAGTTCTCAGTGACGAGGTAAATGCCCCAAAGACCCGTGTCGGAATATGAAGTCGAGAAGGACATGTAGCTGTTCGCAAGGTTATTAGAAGAGATGATGTGAGATAGGCGCGACGACAGTAAAGGCGATGATCCGAGGGCACGATCCCAATTGCCGAAAATCGACTGCATGACGAGCATCGGGAAGTAGTCGGGCGAACTCCAACCTACTCCCTCAACGGCAATCGCGATGTGCGCCGTTGACATCGTGTCGTCACGTACACGCACTTCAGAGCCAATGAACTCGCTCTTCCCGTGCGCTACCCGACCCAAAGGAATGGGGTTGGGAGACACTGGAAGGCCAGCGAAGTGCCTTTCGGCAAGCTTGACCAATTCCTCATGGTCAACACCTCCTGCACCAACGAGAACCATGCGATCCGACGTGTAGTTAGTTTTAATGTAAGAGGCAAGGTCGTCCCTCTTGATCGAAAGGATATTCTTCTTTGGACCGAGAATAGTGCGACCCAGAGGTTGACCTATAAAAAGGATTAATCCTGGTCCTGAAATCTGGCTGAAAGAAAATTGTAACCTTGATAGGCTACAGCGTGAAGATGGTCAAATACAACTTCCTCCAACTGCTTGTCAACCTCCTGCTGCTCTCTTAAAATAACGTCACGTTCTCGTTCAACAGCACTAGCGTCCAGCTTCGAATTCTGTAGGATGTCGCTAATGATGTCCACGGCGGTACCAACATCCTTGCGGAAACTCTTTGCGTAATACACTGTTTGTTCGCGCGAAGTGTATGCATTAAGATGAGCGCCAATGTTTTCTACCTCGAGTTCCAAAGCGTGTTGGGTACGACGGTTGGTGCCCTTAAAAGCCATATGCTCGAGGAAATGAGCTGTCCCGTTGTTCGCATCGTTTTCCGCACGCGAACCAGCATCTATCCACACGCCCACAGTGGCTGTCTCTGCATGTGGGTGCGATTCAGTCGCGACAGTGAGACCATTCGAAAGAGTAGTAATTTGTGTTATTGGAGCAGGGTTGACGACCGAAGCGTAGGATCGAATGGACCTCTGACCATCCACGTCAGCTTACGGAGAACAAAGATACAGAATAAACAGCTTACTGGACTACGCGCAGCATAGCGAAATGCGCGACGGATGTTAGAGGCCAGCATTGGGCGCTGCGCAAGCTGGACTTACGACGGCGAAAGTCCTGGACGATGAACAGTGGTGGAATGAACTTCTGGGACCTACGGACGGACAGAAAACAGGATTATCCATATTTGGACAATAACTCTCACGCATATTCCGGACATGTCCGCGTCCAATGAACAATCTTCCATTAAATCCGCTCTATTTACTTCATTTCTACAATTATCAGATTGGGCAGCGATCGAGCAAAGGCGTCGATGCAGCGCCGGTGGTTCCATGCCTTATCAACTACCAACTGTTCAATCGTCGGATGTCCCAAGAAGGGTAGCAATACTGATTTCACTGCTTTACGACTGAATGTAGTGTAGTCTTCGGGCGCATCGAGCTGCAAGACAGACAACGAGGGCATCACGAGCTTCGAGAAAAGCTTATTTAACTCTTTCGCGGGATTGCAGCCTACAGCTATCCGAACAGTAAGCTTCTGTAGGAGACAAAGTTCGACTGATGCGTATGCATCGGCTAACCATTCGTCAAAATAATCGGCGTCGTGAGAATCTGGAAGGCTAATGTGCAGAGTCCTGAGGTTCTTGGAAACTGAAAGCATTGCAAGCACCTCTCGAACTGTACCGTGGCCCGCGCTGAAACCGTGATGCGTATAGTCGAAGTAAACGAGGTTTTCAAATAGCGAAGGAGACCAACGAAGCCGGACGCCGTGCAGTGTAACGTGTCGAAGTTTCGGAGCATTGCCTCCAAAGAGGTGAAACTCCTTTGTATCATCATTCGCCGGATACACAAGTGCGAGCGATTCCAATTCTGGCACGCACGAAGCAAGCCGTGGTCTGCCCGTGCAGAGTCCCGAAAGCGCAGAATTCAACAGGAAGGGGGCATATGCGTCAAACCGCATCGATAGTGAACGCCACTGTCGAATGGCAGGAAGAATACACGCCATCCGCGAATGTATGTCGACAAGCGCGGAAGCCTCGACCTTTGTGATCGGTGGAAGTGCAACTTCAACGTGCAAAGGCCGACCCCTAGCTCGCTGGATACGTTTCGTGCATAGATTCCGCCTTCCGTCAGGACGGACGACTTGCCATAATCTCGGACTATGTAAAACAAGAAATCTCCAGTGCGAACAGACTTGTGAGGCGACAACCGGAAATTCGTCACAGAGCTCTACTCCGAGGTGGAAGATCCGGAGAAGTAGCTCGGCAGGTAAGAATGCGCCAGGAATCTGTGAGCGAATGGATGCGTTGCTTCTCCTGGAAGGAAACTTGTGCGTTGCCGACGAACGGTTTGGATAGTAAGGACGGTGACGAGCCCTACGCTTTGCGTTGGAGCGAGATCGTGCCATGGGCGGACTTGTACATGGCATTGCCTTAGCGATGCTGCCAGATGCTTTCAGATTAGGGAACACCTGGGAATTCTGCGCAATGTGCGTACCTTTCGATTTCATCTTCATCCAGCGGAATATTCAATTTGGATACTAGAATCTGTCTCGACTGCTGGTCGAGTCTAAGACTCTGTCTGAAGCGGCGCTTGAGCATGAATGATATAAGAGCACCGTGCAAGGCGGGGCCAAGCAGGACTAAACCTCAAGAACCATAGGGCACCCCTTTTATACTTCCGACAAGTAAATATTGGAACGGACAAGCAGTGCTAAAGCTGCAGAGACTTCGGTGACCGCAAAGCCGCGGAAGTCGCGTAGAACAATATCGCAGTGCTCATAAATAGGGCAACGAATCATGAAAGAAAGATATAACGGAAGAAGTGATGGTCCGTTTGCGATGCACACAATAGGGGTAATATCGTTACAGGAGCCAGGATAGTACAGCACTTGAGCATGCTTCATTTAGATCGCCGCCAAATATATGCTTAGATATCCCATGGTCAATAGTGTTCACACCGGTAGAGAAGCTCCCGTTGTGATGGAGATCAGTTCATTTCATTGCATTGAATCATCATATTATATTATACACATCAGGGTTCCCCGTATATTTTCAGCTTCATACGCATACGGTCGTATAAAATACGCGCGTATATTTGTCTCTGAAACAAGACACGCATACGCACGTATAATATACGACGTATACGAGACCATACTGACTAATATGACATTTTGACCATTACACCTCTTCCTCGGGCCTCAAAATACTAACATGACATTCCTTGACTTAAGGCAATTAATATAGTATTGATAAACTTACAGGAGCAAGCAGTGAGGGGAGTAGGGGAATTGTGGGAACCACGATTGCAATTCCCACGCCTCAGTATCAAGCAACTAACTCTTGATACCATGTCAAACCCGGTAATCAGGCCTTGAGACTGAGATCCGACTAAAGTTTTGGTAAGTGGTTGCTCATTTTGTTAGAAGCGGAGCTGACTTTTATTGAAAATCCGAGTTTTCTTACTAGTTTTAGACCTTGAAAATATACGCGCGTATACGCCGTATACGCGAAATTTTCCGAAACCATATACGCATACGAGCGTATATTGTGACTGTTTGAGCTGATACGCATACGGGCGTAGAGCGTATATGCTATGTACGATACACTGCGGAGCCCTTATATACATAGGGGGACAAACCGTGTCACGGAGCAGGTGACGTGACACGAATCCACTGTTACGCGCGATTTCACACGACGCGTCCAAAACTCCAAGTCTCAGTCTATGTTCAGTCCAGACACTCATCAAGGGCAAGGAAATGGATGAATCTCAGTCTCTCGAGGCGCTTTCGAATACTCTCACTCAAATAAATGAAAATCCTCTCGACTTATCTCTTTATGCTCAATATCTGAATCTAGCTCTGTCCAGCGGCGTGGACGACCAGGACATCATGCCAGTACGGCAAATGTTAACCATGTATTGGCCAGCCGGCGACGATGTATGGCTTCCGATGATAGAGGCACGAACACGAGAAGGAATTGACACCCTTGAAGACACTATGGAAGTTCTCAAGTTATTTCAAACCGCTGAGGATGATTATTTCTGTATGTGTTTGTCATTCATGTTGGATGATCATTCAGCTTATTTCTTCCGTATCAGCATTGATGTTGCTCCAAAAGCATATCGAGTTCCTGATTGATCGACACGTCCATTTCTCTTCATCGAATGTGAAGTCTGAGGAACCTGAGGACCCTTTCTCTCGTGAATGGACACGGACGATGCTAGAATCTGTTGTCTTGAAGGGCTCCAGTCACTTAACAAAAGTATGCGTAATTTTCCTGTAAGCTTTCGCTTCATTGATGTCTGTGATCAGGGACATCTTCTGTGGATCCCTTACTTGAATTGGATGATGGAACAGTTGGAAAATCCCAACTTACGAGGAGAGGAACGGTGCGAGTCTCGTTGATTCACAATTAGAAGTTCATTTTTATACTGTTGCAGAACGGAATTCATCGTGCAAGTCGACGATGCGCTTCTTGCGAGGCTGCAGCAGCCTCATTCTAGTCCGTTCTCACATTCATCTTATCGAGAGCGAGGAATGTCTGAAGTTCTTATTCGTAGCTCACGAAGAGACATTTCAAGCATATTCAACATTCACGACCAATTACAAACCGGCAAACATCTACGAAAAGAACTTGGTAGAGGCATCAAAGTTGAAGACCCGCGCTGTAAGAGGCTATGAAAGACGAGAACAGCTCGAGCAATATCTTGTAAGCATGCAATTGATCTCTAGAGGCAAGTGTAAACTCAAGGTTTTATGCCCAGGAGCAATCAGGATATTCTCTCGAGGCTTATAATTATTACCTAACCTACGAACGCAGAGCAAAGAAAGTAGATCTTCCAGTGATCTCCTGTCTATACGAAAGGGCCATCTCAGATGCAGCGAGGAGACGCTTCAATGGAGAAAACGATGCTGAGGCAGTACTGAGATTTTTTTGGTTGGGTTATTGTGACGTTCTGGTGGGCGTCAACAGTTCACTGTAATGCAAGCTGACTGAGTATCCTACATCGCAGAGAATGAATAATGAGGACATCGATCGACGGCGAGCCGTCCTGCAGAGAGCTGTTCGGAGCGTCCCCGGATCAGGAGCGACATGGGCTAGTTACATACGTTTCCTTGTAAGCCATATCCTATTGTACACTGAGTCAGCTGACTGAAGTTTCAGGAAAGTGCAGAAAACGATAGCAATACCTTGCTGCGATCTGTCGCGGGTACTTTCTCCCCGTGTTTGTCTCAACGATGTCATATCTGAGTGTCATTATCTAGAAGTTTACAATAAGGCATTCTCCACCGGTTTGCTTCAGAAGGATGTTGAGGACATTGTTCCTGTCGTTGTAGCACGAGCCGGCCTCATCAAAAGAACAATCATGGGAAACGATGAAGGTATGTTCTCGCTGAAGTGGATGTCCAGATTCTGACAATTATCATTAGTCGAGGATTCTGTGCAACTACTCTTTGATGTTTTGTCGGAGGGAATCGCACGAGTTCGCCAAGGTGAATCAGCAAGTCCATGTTTGTCTGCACTCCTTCTCATTACTTTTCACAGCTTCTCGCCAAGGAGATCCTCGATTCCGTCTTGAAAAGTTTCTCGCTGAGCTAGTATGTAACCCCTTTCTCGCATCTTGTGTCTTTACTCACCCTCTGCGATAGTATGTCAATCTCGCAGAGGCTGAGGACCTTGCTGGAACAGTCTGGGAGGCGGCTGCAAAGCATTCAAAGTCAAGCTATCTCGCATGGATACAATACATCGAGAGTCTCACGTCAGCACTTCCTTTCGGCTTCAGTACCGAAATATTAATACGCTAACGGAGGTTATTTTCAGGAAACAGGGAAGATATGGTGATGCGAGAGCAGTGTTCAAGGAATTAGTGAACAAACGACTGGACTGGCCGGAAGCGGTATTTGATGCTTGGATCGGATTTGAACATTTATACGGCACGGTACAAGAGATATACGAATGCTTGGACCAAGTCGAGCGGGCACAGAACCAAGTTAGCATCAGACGAGCCAAGGAAGCCGAAAAGGCTACCCTGCAAGCTACGCAGAACTTGGGCCAGCCAGAAGCTGCGTCGATGTTGATAAGTGAAGCTGTTCAACAGTCATTGGAAGGAGCCAAAGTTTCACACTCAGTTGTTTCTACTATGGAAGCCGACGATGCATCTGAAAACGTGACTAGGAAACGGAAGACAGAAGCATCCGATGACAAGCCCGAGCAGAGTAAGAAAGCAAAGACAGGTAAGTGGCTTGATCTAAGAAATTTGAAATTTATGTGGCGAACCTTCTAGTGGCAACATCAGCACCACCCAAACGTGATCGAGAGAACAGCACAGTCTTTATCGCGGATCTCCCATCAGACGTCTCTAGGAACGATGTAGCTGCAATTTTCAAGGATGTCAGTATATTTTATTCTGCTTTACTGATCGATATTTGACCATTCGGCTTGTAGTGCGGTGCTATTCGGGAAGTGAAAATTTCCACTGTGGCAAGTTCACATGTTGCTACTGTTGAATTTCAGGACAGAGTACGTTATCATGTGCTTCGGTGCTGTCAACAACTAATATTTTTGCGCAGGAGAGCGTTCCGGCTGCTCTGACAAAAGACAAGAAGCGCCTACGAGACCAAGAAATTTCCGTCCATGTGGCTTGGAAGTCCACGCTTTATGTCACGAATTTCCCTGAGAAAGTCGATGATGCCTACATACGCGAACTCTTCGGTCAGGTAGGAGAACAACACATCTCCAGGTTATACTGGTCTCATGAATCGATGATCCCGTAGTTTGGCCTTATATTCGATGTACGTTGGCCAAGCAAGAAATTCAAAGCAACCCGAAGGTTCTGTTACGTCCAGTTCACTTCCACGGAAGCTGCGCGAGCTGCTCTATCGCTGCACGGAAAGGAGCTAGAACCTGGGTTGACAATGAATGTTTACGTCTCGGATCCTGAGCGGAAGAAGGAAAGAACGGATGCTGGCGCGAATGATAGAGAAGTGTACGTCGCAGGTCTCAGCAAGTTTGTCACTGAGAAGGATCTCGAGAAGTTATTCAAGACGGTAAAAGAAAATTCAGGCGGTATCAAATGTCCAAATTCTCATACTAAAGCATGTACTGCAGTACGGACCTATGAAGGAGATACGCGTCATCAAGGATGACGCCGGCCTATGTAAAGGTGTTGCATTTGTGGAATTTGAGGATGAGGTAAGATACGCTCTTTCACGGAATGCTGATTGTTCTCATATTCACCGAATGTCTCAGGCATCTGCACAAAGGTCGCTCCAAGCCAATAATCATGATATGAGAAATCGGAGGATTGCTGTCACACTGTCCGATTCCAGGGTTCGCGCTCGACACAAGAATGAACAGACCTCAAGTGGCCTGGGTCGACGCGATGACGTTCTTTCTCGTTCAGTCCGAATCAAGGGTCTGCCGCCAGACACGCAGGAAGGCTTATTACAGCAAACAATAGAGAAAGTAGTTCCGGTCAAGCGATTGGAAATTTTCAAGGATGTGCAGGAGGCAACGGCAGAACTTGAGAATGTCGCGGTGTGTTTATCTTGTGTTTGTGGAAAGATCTTTCATTGAATGCAATATCACAAACAGGATACGGGAAAACTACTACTTATGAAAAATCCTCTGCAATTCGGCGGGTTGAACCTCGAAATCACTGAAGAGCTTCCGGAACCAGGTCCGAAACGCCAACCACAACCAAAGGCTGGACCCTCCGCGTTCATACCAAGGAATGCAGCTGCACGCCCTCGAACAGGCCTCGGAAGTTTGAAAAGACCGAGGCAAAACCCTGTTGATGCTGGCGCTTTGGGTAACGGTCAACAGGGATTGGTGCCGAAGTCAGGGAAGAGCCAGGATGACTTTAGAAAGCTGTTGGATTGAATGGATGAATAGTATCTCTTCTCTTCTATAACTACACCATAGTAGGTCTTTTTTGGTACCAATTATGTAGTAAACGTCATCACGTGTTTGGCTTTGGCCTTTTGTCTCGCTAGATCGTGCTCTCCTTCTCCTGCGTACCATTACTCTTTAATTCTCTCATTTACTGGTTGTGATACATAGTTATAATGGACTGGCAAGAATATCAAGAAAGCACCACTGTGCGACTAGATTGGACAATACGGGGATTGAGGCAGCTATTTGAGTCGAGGTTCGCTCCTTTTGGTTCTTGTGTTCGTTCGTTCTAGAGTCGTCGCAGTCTCATCAACCTGTTTCCGACAACAGTAAAGGAGAGACGAAATCAAAAGCAGTAAAGTCGGTCAAATTTGGAGGGGGTAGGTGGCAGGTGCGTGTCGTAACAGCAATTATGTCAGGTTATCTTTGAATCTCATCTCCAAGCACATTCCTCAGATTCTTTTTTACCCGAATTCTGGGACAGAGGGTGGTCAATTTGTGAGCCTCTATCTGTCATGCGAGGTAAAGTTCCAGGTGCTTTGCGATCCACATTGACCACACTGATTTGGTCAGCCCACTCCCGAGGAGAAAGACAATGCCATCGACGGGCGGTTCGTGCTCTGTATCGTGTAGTGCAATAACTTTGGTCTCAGTCTGTGACAGATGGGTGCGTGGAGGATTGTACAAGTTTAATTTTGAACTACGCAAGTTCGTACGCTTGTTGAATCACCACTGGTCTCTCATCTGACAATCCACGCAGTCTTTCAAAGACCATCCTGTTCAGCCAGAAAGAAGCAATAGACCATTCGTTTTCATGGAAGGTGTGATACCCTTCTCGAAAGTCTAGTCATTACACTAATACGTAGACAGACTGCAAATTGGGGCTGGTGATATACACCAACTTCACTAGTAAATTGGTTGCTCCGCTAACTTGCACTCTACCTTTAGGGCGCAATTTGCTCGGAGAGATACAATTTATTATCAACCCAATGCTATTCGGAGCAACGATGCTTTCCTCATATCATGTACCATTTCGTCGTCGCCAAGCATGCCTTCACTACCACCGCGCGTCCCGCATCGATTAGTTCCTAAAGATCTTCTGGAAGTCGTCGGAACCTTGCTTGACGACCCAGCCTACTCCGATGTAGAGTTTATTCTCCCGAGACGTAGTAGACCCGGTGGACGCGGAACACGGAGAATATTAGCTGCGAAATCAATACTGAGTAGGGCAGAGTACTTTCGGACAAGTATGCTTCAAGTTCTTCATGAAGCTCTTGGCTAAGATGCATCAATAGTGTTCAGCTCTGGCTTTGCGGAAGCATCCTCTCAGGATCTCGATTTATCTGTATCACAGTCAGACACTGGCTCACTCTGTGGCGCGGATCCGGAATCCTCCTCGGTGCAGCCAAGCTCTCAGCAATTTGAGGACTCCGACGACGAAGACGAAGCTGGACTTGACGAACCTGAGGGTTCGGAAAAGCCGGAGAACAGCCTTATTTCTGATGTAGACGAGTTCAAGACGGTGGCAGTTTTAGAAGAACGTGACGGTCAGCGTTTAGAGACTGTTCCACCGCCTTCTCGGACGAATGAAGAAGCCGCAGATGCTCCTGCCAGTGGAGCATCGACGGTTGACGAGAAAAGTAAAGAGGCGCAAGGCACTTCTCTTCGAGGCCTTACCAATAACTCAAAGGTAGAAGAAGTATGTCTTCGAGAGAATCCGTCACGTTCGGAAAGTCCTCATCCGGAACAAGAGGCTGAAATGGATGATGCTCAAAAAGCCGGAATTCCTGGTGGACCAAGTAGTTGTCAAATTTGTCTGTCAAGAGACCAGGCAACGAAGCACAAGGTCGTAGTTAGAGACGTGGCGTACACGACGTATCGTGCTGTCCTCTATTATGTGGGCTACTTGAATCTGCCACTCGGAACCTTGCTGACACCCCTATCCGTAGCTTTACACGGACTCTATCATCTTTGCTCCACTGGCGTCGTCATTTCTTGCTCCTTTGTCAACAGCCGGTCTTTCATCATCCCACTCATTGCCCCCGCGTCCGGGAGAAGGCCAAAACGTGAACATTGCGCGTCCTGCTGTTCATAGAGAAAACTCGGAAGGTGGGCCAACGTCTAGAACAGCTTGGATAAGACAGTGGGAGCTACAGAATTCCGGAAAACCGACACCGTGTTCTGCCAAAGCTGCGTATCGAGTGGCCGACAGTGAGTCCAGACAACAACTTGTCCACATTTTCTTCGCACTGATCGTTTCAGAACTGGGCCTATCTGATCTTAAAGACAGAGCGTTCCAGGTGAGACCTCAACGAAGACGGCAGTCATCATCTTACACCTTGACGTCCCAGCACATTGTTAAGTCCTTGACGATCCATAATGTACCATATGAAATGTTTTCCTCCTTTTCATCGACGTGAGTAGTGCCTCATGTACTGAAAATCGTAGTAAGTTTGACCAAAAAACTCTCAGGTTTGAGGATGTTAGAAAGGTCCTTTTCCCCCTCTTCTAAGGATTCCGTAGCTCACACAACATCAGATGGAGGTCGCTTTCTTCCTTGAGCACTGGAATGAGATACGGACATCCCAATCTATGCAGAAGGTATGGCAACAAATTCGCGCTGGCCGCCACCCTGGATTTGAAGAAGGTAGGAAGAAGGGAATCTTTGATCCAAATAAAAACTAATTTTTTCGCGGTGAATATAGTCTGGCCGCTTATTGCGATGAATCTGGAGTTCAAACCTCGTGATGCCGACACAGAAAATGGAATTGGCAGGCAAGGAAATGGTGATGCTATTCTTTGAGCGGCTGGAGTCAGACACAACGTTTTTTCTGCTCTGATCACCTTATTCTAATTTTGGGATGAGTTCTGTCTGGCTATGGGGTGGCCATATTCTGCCATGTAAGTCTTAGACTACGGGCTGACTTATGTGGCTGACTTATGTGCGCCTTTTGACAAAGAGTCAACTGCAGACAGGAAAGCTAGAACTCTATGCTTGTTTTGCAACGCCGCTGACGTATACAGTTCGTCCTGTACCTCTATTCAATATAATCACGTATCTATCTCCGCTATCTCCTGAACTTTACGCGCCAAAAGATTGAATCGAGACACAAGGTCATTTTCATGGTCATATCGTTTACAATTATTAGGACTCCAATCGACACTGAGATGTAGGCTACCGAATGGGTGGATGTACACCAAGGACGAGAATAGCGAATCGATACACATCGATTTGATTATGTCTACCCGTCCGGTGGTTCGAAGGTGCAAGACGCGGACATAAACACATTCCGGGAAGTGCGAGGGGTACATAACCGGTTCGAAGCGACCACGAGGTCGACGCAGGACATCTTATATGGGGAATAGAAGAACCCAGGATATAGGTTCTCTTCTTCTCGATCATCGCCTTCTCGCTTTAGGTCGCGCAAATCTCACTCAAACGTAACACTCGCTCTCACTCCTATTCTTCACCTCACTTTTTTTGGACGTGAAGACAGGTGGTCGTTAGCCTTGTTCTATACTGTCAAGCATTGAAATCCGGGATATAGACACTTGTCACTACTGGGGACCGTTGTGACGGTCGTAGGCACTATTCGTTTCCTTGTCAAGCACTAGCATAGACCACAAGATCACAAGAGGGACAATAGTCTCCGTATTCAATTGAGAATGATTGTAGCTCCAAGGTAACAGGTATGAACAGAATGGAGAACATACCATGAGCAATCGGTGCCCATATGGCAGAAGATTATTCGTTCGGCTTTAGCGAGGCAAAGGATCAGAAGGGGGAAAAGAGGGAGGGGTTTCGTACCGAAATGGACGGAAATACAATACGCTCCCATGATACAATGCGCATCATTTTCGATGGAGGAACGGAAAGCAACACGCAATATTGCGTATGAATGCATCTTTCAAACCGTTTATAAACACTCTCGGTAAGGATCGATAAGTGAAGTGAATATCGAACTTCAATGTTTGGCGAATCTTTATGATCATCATGCCCTTCCCGTCAGCACTTTGATGGACTGAGTGCAAAACTTCAATTGAAACCATGTAATGTCGGGGATCTTCAGTTTCAAATCCGTACATCGCATTCTCAAACATCGCGTTGGCCCGGGCCGCCGCCAAAAAGAATGCCGCGTTCATTTATCAAGCCAGACACACACCAACCGAAGGAACCCTCAAATAATTCTGGATACACCAAGGAACAGGGGAATGTCATCAGTATCTATTTGTTCATGAGAGGAAACAAGAAAACTGACGAATATTAATAAAGGGACAAGTCTAGCATCCGGGGGGGGTCGTAAGTTCTCTAAGCCTTGCCAGGAACACATTGAAGGTTACCGAGCATATAGGAATAAAGAGTACATAAACGAATTCCAAGAGCTGCCCTTCCTTTTGCTCTAGAACCGCGCGGGAAGCGTGGTTATGTCTACGCGATCTGTCCTAGGGTACAGGATATACAGCAGGTTGTATAGGAGGATCAAGGTAATGAGAACTCTCGCGAGAAATTGTCGTGGACGAGAGTCTTAGACTTCTGGCGTTATTGTTCGGCGATTCAGATGGAGACGATTGCCGCCCATGATCATGCGGTTGTTCTTCGGGAATGTCACTCCTGTTTCCATGGCTGTAACTTTGATATTGCTCATCGTCAGCAGGTACGAACACTTCTGCGTCATCATAGTACTCCTCGTCCGTCTGATCAGTGATTTCTTGAACAGGTGGTATACGATGCAGTAGGCCGTAACTGTAGTAACTTAGCTTAGCCATTAAGACAAAAGAGTGTACTCTTCGTGACGTACCCGAACACACAACCAAGAAGTCCCTCGCCGCCCCATTGGCGGTTTGGGACTAGTACGACTTCTCTCAAGGTGCTAATAAGACGTGAGAGACGATTCGGTCAATTTGATGAGAAGCTCACTTGAAGTCATAAGAGTAGACGTAAACTCGCAAAGGTTTATCCTCATGCTGGCGATAGCAAAATTAAGCGCGTGGGAAGTACTTTTTATCAGTCAGACTTACTGCCTCGACCAGATCATAGAAGTCTCCTTCTGCAGCCAGTACTCCACCCGACCAGCCGACAATCCAGTCACCATATGGAACAAGACCAGCACTTTCGGCCGGGCTATTTTCAAGTATGTCCAGAACGTGCCAAACATTGTCAAGCGAAAATTCGGGTTCGCAGACTCGCATGCTCAGGCCCAATAGAGATGGCTGAGAAGCGATAGACTTGCTTTCCGATTCCTCAGAAGGCTGATGGTGCTGTGACCACTCTCGAGATGGAAATATTGAAACACCTGACATCTAGATCAGACGCGAGCATTGAATTTAAGAATTGAATGGAGTTACGGCGTATGATTTGTGCTTTACTGTTCCACACAATTAATTGCAACCGCCGGCCCTCATGCTCTTCTACAACGCGCTCAAAGTTATGAGCCTCGATGTTTGCTACCTGGCTCAAGCGAGACTCGTCCTCGTAGCCGACTATAAAGTCGAAGAAGGGTTCAATGTCCGTCTGGCATGCAGGAGATCCGGGAGTGACGCGTAGAACATGTAGTCCACGAGATGGAGCCTTTCCTTGATCGGGAACCGATTGGCCAGCACCCATGGAAACTTTCTCTCAGTGTCCAGTAACAAGCAGTTTGAAAGTGCCGTTGAAGGCGCCCAGGAAGGAATACGGTCAGGTCAGTCGCATCGTGCCTGATCGTGACCGTGCTTCTGTCTTACGTATGCACAACCAATCAAGTACAAACAACACGGAAACGGATATCTCAACATAGATGTGGTATCAGTGCGAGTCTTTACACAAAAAGCAATTTCCACAAGAAGACCACCAAAGCAGCGAATATATCGCCGAAGAAGCCCTTCCAAGGCAATCCTATGTCCATCCCGCTCACCATACGCTCTCGGACGTTAACATTTTGCTCATTCCACTGAGTAACAAGGATTCCGAGTCAGAGTCTGTCGATTCCTGTGTCTCATGAATATGTTTCTTCCGAAAAATTGTAAAAAATGTGTCTAAAGCGCTGTCAGTTGAAATCTCCGTGGGCATACAGATAAAAAGGTCCGAAGCCCACATGACTGCAGCGAAATCGTTACCCCAGAAGGCCAGACGTTCCGTGACGCACCCCATACGGTGCTGGTACTAGAAACATTGCATACCATGGGGATATGGACTTTGCTACTGCTGCCGGAACACCACTTTGACAGAGCCTTCGGAAAGACTCCTTCACTCAAAGACCTTACTTCCGCTACGGATGACTCGCATACGAACGAGTCCAGAGTGTCACAATCTTCCGCATCCGCTCCAAGGTGTAACCGATGATCACCCGCTGCTCTTCCGAACGCGGAGCCGCGCTGCTGGTGGGGTATCGGCCTTGTTAGTTTCGTCGATGGCATTTGGCAGTCGCACCTGATCACATGAACGCGCACCAGAGCCTGAAAAGTCTCATTCTAAACATACCGAACACAAGGAGTCTTTCTGAAAAGACAGCCCGAGGCTTCTCCAGTTCCTTTGAGATCTTTATCATTTCAGAACCCTCGGGTCGGACCCCAGGATGCTCGTCAGTAACAATGAAAGCCATTTTGCGCGTTTGCGCAACAATCTTCTGATTTCAACAGTGCTCGATGATGAAGTTGGATAAAGCCCTGATAGTAACGTGGTATAGGAGACTAAACAAGGTGCTGAGTCCTTGACAACAAGATAATACTTCATTGAGGTTGGACCTTCATCAAGCGGCCGAGGGATATTAGGCGACATCTATGAAGCATTACACATGATTCGCATCAAACACCGATGAAGAATGAAGTTTCAACGCACCTCTTTATTTCCTATTGGAGACTCGCAGCGTGATAAGAATGGGTTTTCCCCGAGTGCCATCACATTAAAAGGCTGACCACACAAGAAAATGACATTCACAAGTCTTGACTCAGCTGAAAAAGGAGATGAAGACAGTCTATTCAGAGCTCTCGCGCGGTGGATTTGTAGAATATTCTGTTCAACTTGAAGGCAAGTCATATCTTGCGAGTTTTGTTAGACGAAAGTATGTGCATTGTCGGTATTACTAGTAGCCACGACAGATCAGAAATCCATAGCCAAACAGCATCTGTCAGTTCATGGGTGCGGATACGGCGTTCGTGCACATCGAGAGTTGATTGATACTTCGATTCAGAGGCACAAAGGGAATCATGAAGGGTTATTGAAAATAAAATTGAAGTCGCTTCAAGTTGTTCAAGCGCAGCCACGTGACTCATTTTCCTCCTATCCCGACAGATTGATTCTCGCCTCGTCACCCACGGACGAATACGACTAATAAATTGACTTTGCAGGACCTCTGCAGTGACGATGTCGTAAGCCCTTTTGCGATTATACACCTACTAACTTGGCTGACACTTACCGAAGATATAGCTAATCCATGTTTCTACGTCGACGTGCATTCTGCAAACTGGCCATTCCTCAGTCGCGGGCCGGTTCGTCCTCCTCACCAAGGGCCTCAGAATCAGGATTCTGGCACTACGGCTCCCCATCCCCTCAAGTGTCCGCTACATTCCGCTCCTCAAGCTCCAATGCTCAAGCAATGTCGTTGGCGGGTCCCAGCTCTGGGTCCACACCGCACTCAGATGCCTCTCTGCAATACTTGAAGGACAGAGAGCTGCTTAGTATCATTCGACGAACGGTCGAGACTCGAAAAGAGGTTCTAGCTTCGAAAAGACGCGACCCTGGAAAAGGTTATTCCCGTGCTGCAGGAGTGACTTACACGAATGTCTATCTTGAGCTGCGACGTCGTGGTGCTCAGTCGCTCATGACAACTTGTCCAGAAGTCTTCGTATACATCGCAGAGCATTGCGTATTCACGGGCGAGATAAAGGCCCTTGGCTCCATCGTCGAGGATAGCATAGAGCTTGCAGACCTAGTCAGAGAGGGAAAGGGAAACGAAGAAGTAGAGAGACATCATCGGGTCATGGAAAATGTTCTCAAAGTCTTAGCTTCCTCTCATATTCCCAGACCTCCCGGCCCCATTCCCCTCCAGCAACATATCAACGTGCTAGACCTCTTTAAAGCACTCCTGTTGGACCGACAGCCATCCAAAGCCCGACCCAATCTTACTTTCGATTGTCTGGATGGTGTCTTGAAGTCAGTTATCTCGTTGTCTGCTGACTGGCACCGCATCGCGCCCCTTCTGGAGCCACTTCTTCGTTGCGTCCAGAATATGCCCTCCAGGAAAGCCATACATGATCCCAAACTCAAAGGCAGCGAGTCTCTGACAGCAGAGCAATTGGTTGACTCCATATTGTCAAGATTACATCGTCTGGTTCACCTTATGGTCACCAACGGGTTGCATAGCCTGTCATTCGGGTTTTTGGAGGCACTCTTACGAAAGGGACTTATTCCATCGCAGATTGTCAGGCAGTCTGATTCAGAGCTCGATTTTCACAACTTCATGGTATCGGTGCTTTTACGCTGGTCCGCATACTATGGTTGGCCAGACCGAGCTATGCAGGTTCTTCGAATAGAGGACCCTATTGGCAAGAAACGCCAAGCGGAATATCACCTGAACGCGGAACTCGAACTTGCGAACGCGAAACTTAATACAGGATTTTTAAGCGGCGAGGAGCGAGTTCAAGCGGGGGAGTTTTCGAAGGCAAGACTCGCAACAGATGCTGTCATGAGCGTCAAGGAGCAGGAACATTATTCGACAATCGTCAATGATCTGTTTTCGAGCTTTCTTGTTGCTGATGCGTCGAAGCTCACACGGTGCAGTAAGGTTGTCGGCCTCATGTTATCACGATTTCCGACGATCAGGTTGAATAATGCTCTTATTCATACTTTCTTCAAAACTGCACGAGAGATAAACGCTAGAAGTGCCGCAGAGCTTATGTACGCAACCCTACGTTCGACTTGTGACTTCGATCAGTACGCCAATGGGCTTCTTCATGGCGGAGTGCTTCCGTGGCTCTTAGAACATCTTGTTCATCAAAAGAACCGAGAATTAGCTCGACTCCTTGTGCAGGATGTTATCAAATCTCCCAACGAGGTCAGCTTGTATGAGCGTGGAGATGTCATAGCAATCTGCGCAGCCGGGGGCAACGTCGCTGAGACCCGCTCATTATGGGAGCGCTATGCAGTCGGACCCGGAAGTAAAATGGTTACTGGACATACGAGGTGCATGGTTGGCATAGTAAAACTATGCAAGGAGATCAGCGATATGACCGCCAAGAATTCTCGAGAGGTAGAGGATGGAGAACGAGATATGAGCGGAACCAAGGAGACGAAATTAAGGGATCTGGCCGCGAGTGATTTGCCTAACTACTCGTCAGATCAAAGCGCTCAAAGTTGCTGTATCGGCACAACAGCTTCTCCTACTGTTCTACGACAAACTTCTGGAGGCAAAATTCCTACGGCTCTTTCGTTTCGAGTAGGGACATCGGTGAAGCGAAATGCTTCAGATGAGATGAATACAAGTCCAGAAGCGGACGATCTCGAATTGGAGATGACGGACGCCTGGAAGACTAGGTCTGCTTCGCGACACGACATAACCGAAATTATACTAGCGCCTACTGACGTAGAGCGTCCTGGCCGGTATGGCGTCTCCGAGCCGGTTACCAGGAACTCTGATATTTCTGACGAACCGGAGCCCGACGAGTATATTGTTTTCGCGCACAAGGTCCTTGACGCATATAGACGAGCTAAAGAGCCTTTGCATAGAGCTTCGCACCACGACTTGAATGCTCTCGCGCGAGCATCGGACATGCTTGGAAGTGTGCGGCAAAGTATGCAAGCCTTACAAACGATTGTCGACCGGAAGGAGATTCCTGACACTCATGACATGAATGTTGTCATGATAGCAATGGCAGCGCGGGACCCAATGCGTGCTGAAGATATGTTGGGCCTGATGCTTCAGGAGGGCATGCATTTGAACACTCTCACATATCACTGCTGTCATACTTGGTTGGCTTAAGAAGGGGAGCACGAAACGAGCAAGTCGCGTATATTCGAGAGCAATGCGCGCTGGCCATGCAAAGTTGACTGCAGATGTTGGGACTAGCCTTCTGATTGCTCTAGTGGACTCCTGCTGCTCCTCTGAAGGGACTGAAGTCGCGCAGGTCCGGACGGATGTTTGGATGCATAGAACATTCCTACGGCAGGCGTACTCGCTAATGAAGACAGAGTCGTATCGAAATTCGGCCATACCGCACGATTTTGGCGAACGATGTGTCGGTGCCGCTCTCCGATTAGAAGAGGCCGGGCTGGCATTATACTTCTGGAAGCAGTTACTGGAGACCGCGGCGCTCTGCGAGACTGACCAGCAAAGGGAGTTACGTCATGGAATCGCCAGACTAGTAGCGAAGGCAACAGCGAAGGGAACGATAGGGATGGAGGAAGGGGATAGGATGATCGCTGAATTAGGCTCTGGCGGATTCAAAGGGGTCTGAAGTGGCTCTGTCTAATGCCTGATTTGCTGTGCAACTGCAAAAAAAGTGGTTTACGAGCATATGTCGCGGTTAAAGAGACCGAGAAAGGGAAGCACCCGGGAAAAGACCACGCGACACGTCTGAGCTGTCGGGAAGGCCGGTCGGCCACGGGATTAAGGCTGGGAGCGGAGGGGATACCGAGAGAAGGGGAGTTCATTTATTTGGGATCAAACTTGATGACGAGGTACGAGACCCCGAGGACGGGGGCAGCTGGGTCGTTGCATTGGAAACTAAATTCGAGAATACAGTATAATATGGTACCGGGTGCCTTGATTGTCTGCGCAGCGTCGACATAATGGGACAGAATATTAGGACACTAAATGGGTTCGGATATAGGATACCTAGAAAGCAACGGACTTGCATAGCGAGAGCAGCTCAGGGCAACGTAGGGGATAGACTTTCGAGAATAGAAAAAAAAAGGGAAAGGAAGACTGGACGAAAAACATACGCATGTGGTTTACATACTCCGTAGGGATGGAATACAGCTAGACCGATAGAGGTTTAGAATATAATGACTATTTAATTCTCCTGATCTTCGACACCTTCTCTTCTGGTCTGGTACATTGCCAGATCCGTATTATCCGCCCGCTATATCGCACTTGTTCAGAACCTTCTCTGCTCACCATCCTCTCTCTATAAATCCGCGTGCTTACTCCAGCCTTGCACACGACTCTGTCCCCGCTTCCGCGCCCCTCCTTCACCTGTGAACACCGCCAGTCCTCGTCAATTCATTTGCTGTAAATACTGAGCTCTTGATCGACCTCTCCTCCATCCCGCATCGGCACGTGACCATCCAGGTCCGCCATGCCAGTAGCGCGCACAAAGGCCGAGCGAGAATCGCTGTCCCCCGCATCGACGGGGTCGGACACAAACACTCCCACAGAGAACGCATCCACCGAGAAGGGAAAAAATCTAAAGCCTATCAAGAGAAAGTAAGCACCCGAGTATTCCCCGCTCTGCATGCCTTTTGTACCTCAGACCTTCCCCACATCGTGCTCTCGCTCTGCCTCTCTCTGCGTCTTGTTTCCGTACATACTTGTATCCCTCCTCTCCATCCCGATCCTCCGCATTTTATGCGATATTTTCTGTGATTTCTAACTCGATGGTCTTTTCGAACAACAGACGCCAGTCCCAGAGTGAGTGAGCAGCTCCGTCCCGGTCCGGGCCGCCTCCTGATCGCCCTTGCAGGTTGTGATGCTTGTCGGGCTCGCAAAGTGCGTTGCGCAAGGGACAACCAAGATGACCCACAGACATCCTGCAAGCACTGTATAGCTCTTGGAATCCCATGCACATATGATTACCAGCCCAAAAAGCGCGGTCCGCCGAATTTGTGAGCAAAAAAAATTTTATATTTTATATTTTTTGTGGCCAAGAGTGTTGACGGCGATATTGAAGGTATCTACGTCGCCTTCAGGAGGCGGCGGCGGCAGCAGCAGCTGCGCAGGCCGCAGGAAATGGCACCGACGTCGCAGACCCAACGTCGCCAGGATCAGGCGTGTCTAGGAAGAGCCCGACACAGCCCCCAACGGTCGTACCTTCGCAAAATCCAACTTCCCCTTTCCTCGAATCATCAATTAATCCCATCAATGGCATGTCGCCCTCAGCTGCTATCCCCCCGTCGCGGTACCCTATTGCTGCCGATACATATCATCCGCATTACCCTGGTATGCCCACTATCCCAAACATCACTCGCCGTGTATCTGAATCACCAGCTACGGGTCCGCCCTTAGGAGCCTCACGCTCAATTGCGGGAAACTCTTCAGCCTCTGAAAGTTTCAGCACTTATCCGCTTTATAACTGGTCTGTAGCATACAAACAGCAGGCTCAGCTTCCCGTACCTCCGCCTAATGCCCTCCCGCCATTGTCCTATTATTATCGTCCACACCGACTCGAGGATGTTGCTCCGCGAGAGACTATTATGCTCATTATCAATCTCTTCTTCGACTTTGTGTATCCGCTCACGCCCTGCGTGCATAAGCCGTCTTTCATGGCGGATCTGCATTCGCGAAGAGAAGAGCGCGATCCATTATTTTTCGCTTTGGTCATGTCAACATGCGCGTCCACGTTGGTGCAAGTTCCACGTTCATATCTACCCATGGAACGTCACACTGTGCGTAAGCTTGCCCAGATATGCCATGAATCCAGCCGGCACATCACTGTGGCATCGTACGACCCTCCACAATCGGTTCATGTTGTCATTCGCTACTTGTGTGTATTTTTGACTTCCTCGCCTGTCACTTTGTTTCTCATTTTGGCTGAATTTTCCCGCCATCGGCTTGATTTATCCGGTTATAGTGATACGGTATATCACTTCTGTGAGGGACACGACGCAACATCTCACGCATCTTTTGGAGAGGCAGCGCACATCGCTGTGACATTGCATATGCACGAAGAAGCGTCATATGAGGGACTTGATCCCATCGAGTGCGAAGTACGACGGCGGACCTTCTGGCTATTATTCGGTGCAGATAAATCCATGTCAATTTTGCTGGGTCGCCCGATTTGTCTACGTGACGAGGATTGCACGGTCCATTTCCCTAAAGAGGTCGACGATGAGTAGTGCGTTCTCTTTCCCACTCTCCTCCTCCCGAACCTTTACCGAGGTTCGTCCAATGGAGATCGTTAACGTATCTACGCTCTTAGTATCACACCAAATGGAATACTGCCCCAACCGGCTGGGAAGACCGCCATCATATCGGGTCTCAACTACATCTCGCGAATCTTCGCGTTGCTCGGTGAGATCCAGGTGCGCATTCGGGTGGATAAACGCTCACCACCGCAAGGACCCTTCGCAACGGCTCGGCTTGAGGAGGTTCGATCGCTTCATACCCGAATCATGTCAGCTCTTATGCACGCTCCGCCTCCTTTACGCCTGAAAAGCGCAGGAGTGCAAGTATCTCACCTACCGGCGGAACTTGGAGGCGCCGGATTCCGCCAGGCAACATTCGCTGAGGTCAAAGACTTCTTTGACAACCCGAATGCGAGCCGTGCGAATGCAATGAATGCCTTCCTCGTCATGCAGGCGAACATATATGTCACACAAGTGAGTCTTCCTCTCGGACGTTATACCTGACTCTTGCTGACTCTCATCCCCATTCGTCCATGCACTGTTCTTTTTCCTTCCACCGTCTGAAAATACCTTCTACCGCTCCAATCTTCTCTCCCCTCGCAAATTATAGCAATTGGTGCGATTCGTTATCGAACAGTACCGGGACGAGCTCATCGCACAATTGCGTGGCACAAACGATGCGCGAGCGATTGAAGAACACGAGCAAGCTGTCGCCGAAGGCCGGGAAGCTGTGGCAAGCGATTTGCTTAATGTTCTTCATTCAATCCCGATTCAGTCTATCGCGACCAATGGGCCTTCACTTGTGCACAAAGTTCGCTTCGTCGCGTCGACACTACTGGATGCTGTTCGCAAAGCCGAGACGGCGCCTGCGTCGGCCGCGCGTGCACATGCTTATCTATGTGCGTGGCCTCCATCAGAAAGTTATGTTGCCTGACTGATTGACATCCATAAAATTTTCAGGGGACTTCCTCTCAATTTTATCCGAGATTGAAAGGAATTATTTGTTCGTATGATCTTCCTTTCGACACTAGGCGGCGTCGCTGAGCCCTTTCTTCAATAGATTGGATGATGACCGCGACGGTGGATCAAATGGAGACTCAGCTGCAATGCTCAGTAGCTAAATAACTACTACTCTGGCGCCGTGTTCGAAAATTTCCAAGCATTCCGGCTCGAGTATTTCTACCCTCTTTGGCCGACCGTTCAATATAAGTATAAATGTACGCTTATTATTTATTTTTCGAACAGTAGCACATTATACCATGCCGCGCATGCGCTACGCTGCTTTTAACTGTACCCGGTAGCATTGATATCTAACCACCTTTCCTTGGTTTCTTCTGGGTTGTGTCAACTGATAGGATTTTACGAATGTCTACCTTCTACTATTTACTTCTTCTACTATTTACTTCTTCTCTCCACTTGTCTCCCTTTCCGTCTTTACTAGCATTCGACTCCACTGGCGGACATTCTCTCAGACTAATAAGCATTGTATATTACAAGGGGTTCGATAACGAGCATGTACTTATGAAAATGAATTATTGGAAGGCATTGCTGATGTAATCTGAACTTAATTCGCGGGAAGTGCCGGGCTGAACTTGTGGACGCGAAGCAGTTAACTTGAACTTGTATTGCTACCGCGACCTATAACTGTGCCGACGCTTTTGTACGTGCTCCTTGTCATAAAAACATCAGTATTCTGATCCGTCAACCTCAGATTGATTCGATCGATTGCTATAAGGAGCCTCGTACTTGCATAGCTCTTCAGTGCAAAGAACGAACTTCCGCTAGTGACATTTCGCGTCCTTAGCGGCTTCACCTCTGTTGTACCTGAGCCTAGCCTGTGTTTGTCTCCTATGCATTCTTGTGAGAGAAGTATCCGGATCTAAACACCCCACAGGAATCTTCAAGGTACTATGCTTTCGGATCCCTCAGTTGTCAGTAAAACCGTCCCAGTGCAAATCACGGAGGGTAAGTTGATCTGCAAACCTGTTATTCACGTCCTCCTCCCCATGATGAGCGCGTGATCTGTTTTTCTTCTGTGTAGAGTCTGCATCGTTCAGCGGTCTGTTGCGTCTTCCGTAGAAAGTCCGTATAGGCGTATTGCGAACGACACGAAGACTGAATAAATCTCGTCGCCAAGCAGTTTTCCTTTCACAACGTGTTTTTCTTTTCTTTTCCCAAACATTAAAACAGTCTTTACTTACGGTGCTTTTTGTCTGATTCTAACTCAGATGAAGCGGCAGTTTATGATCGGCAGATCCGGTTATGGGGTCTTGATGCTCAGCAGAGGTGAGCACATCCTCAATGTTAACTTACTTGCCTTCCATTCAAATGGCGGAGAAATGTTTATATGCTCTCCTATGTTGTCTTCGCTTCTATATTCACCGATTTACTTTGTTCTTTTGTCATATCTCACAATCTGCGGTCTAGAATGCGCAATGCGACGATAATGATCGTGGGTCTCAAAGGAGTCGCAACAGAAACCGCAAAAAATCTTGTTCTCGCAGGCATCGGAAAGCTCATCGTCGTTGACGAAAAGGATGTATCTGAGGAGGATCTCGGGGCTGACTTCTTTCTCCGTGAGGAGGACGTCGGGAAGAAGGTACTTGTGTTCCATGCTTTTTCAAAGCACTTATTGATTCTTGCGGAAAATTTCCGCATGCTTGCGTAACATCGTTCTACATATGTGCTCTTTGATTGGTATCCCACTTCTGATTTTAGCGAGTAGATGCTGCGAAACAAAGGATAGAAAGTCTCAACCCTTTAGTAACAGTAGAAACTATACCGTCTCTTACCTCTTTAGAACCGGATGTGGTGCAAGCGAGTCTTGAAGACGTAGACCTTGTATGTGTTACGGACATGGATCGAAATACTATGGTAAGTAATTTTTTGCCACTACGACCGAATAATATCTAAAAAGAAATTCTTTCTTCCGGTTTGTATATCGCCGGCTAATATTCGGTATACATTCTACGTTCATACTTTTTGTTCGCGTAATAAAAGATGCGCATAAACGATGCGTGCCGACTTCAAAATAAGCCGTTTTACGCTGGAGGAACTTATGGACTTACCGGATTTATTTTCACCGACCTCATCGATCATGAATACCTTGCCCCGTTAGTTTTCCCCGAAGTAGTCGCTGAATTTCCTCTCATGCATTTGATTATGGCATCGTTAGGGATACGTCAGATCCAAAAGATCCTGGCAGGCGCGTCAAGAAAACACTGACATACTGCTCCTTAAAAACCGCACTACAACCGTACTCCTGGGAGAAGCTGAATCGAGTGCAAACTAAGGAGTTGAACCCTGCGGCGGTTTTCTCGGTTTTAGGCGAGTGCGCGAAGAATTCACCAACAATTTATCTCTAAACCCCGCTCTTTTTTGCCTAATAGCTTTGTGGGAATTCCAAGCACGACATGGCGGGGCTTTACCTACGGAGAACGATGGCCGTGAAATAGGGGGGATTGCCGATGCGTTGTTCTCAGCAGCGAAAATAAACAAGCGAGTATTACAGGCGATACCTCAGGACATCTCAGAGTACGTCTTTCTCGGTAGCTTTTGTCAGTTTCTTCTTACGAGTTTACTGTGTTTAGGAGTCTTGCTGCAACTGCTGCGCATGAATTCTCACCTGTCTGTGCTGTTGTCGGTGGAATGTTGGCTCAAGATATGTTAAAAGCACTTGCTGGTCGGGACCCACCAATCGCAAATCTTTTCGTATTTGACGGAAATACAGGCCATGGATCCGTTTGTCGCATGAACATGCCTTTGCCTTAGTGATGGCTTTATCAACCAGACATTGCATATTTCGCTATGGACTTCTTTGATATTCCCAAGGACTGGCTAGGTTGTCATGGTATGAATATTAGTGTAATTAACATCAATATTTCCCTGATCCTCGAGGGAGGGTATTATCCTCGTCACTGGTGTCGAACACGTGGCCGTTGGTCGATCGATGTCGATCTATCCTGAACACTTGTTGAGGATGTGTAAACGGATTTACGAATGCGGCAGTGATGTCTGTGGGGAAACAACCGTTGCTTATCTCCCAAAACGGATATACCAGGCTTTACGGCTGTGCTGCTCACTTACCTCGCGCTTCCAGCGTTCATAACATCGAATCAAACGCCTGATAATCGGGTCGCTTCTTTGCTCCGAGATGGTTTCCGTGATGCTCGCGGGTGTAATTGAGGGTTTGACATATCTCAAATACACGAAGGCCATTCTTTGGTCAGAGTGGTATATCCGAGGCAAGGGCATTGAATTGTATAAGAAGGAACCTCGGTACTTTGAAATAACCTGATTCCACTTCACAGCGGTCCAATTGCGCACGTGTCCATCCCCTATGACTCTCGGTCGTTATAGTACGGTGCGATTCTCCAGACCCAAGGCACCTACCCGTCTCCGATCCATAAGGTGTGTAGTCAGGAACTACAACTCTTCTTAAGTTTTTTAAAGTTGATGTACAATTGCTCGGTGCTAATAGACCGGAGCCAAGATAATCGATGTTGGCAAATCATGGGGCAAAATCTGATATCTACGTTGCAGTTACTCAGCTAATTCTGTGTCGTATGTTTTTGGGTCACGAATATTCGACTTGGATCGAAAGTCCACCCGGCTCGGCCGAGAGTGCCGACTATGCTTCGCAGACTCGGAGACGGTACTGTCGGTCGTCAACAGTTACGGCGGGTCCGTGCGTCGAAGTGAAGTAATTTAAGTCGATTTAATGATACTGTCCGCTACATGTACACGACTCGAAGCATCTGTTCCCTCGGGCCATAAGCACTGGCATGGAACAGTGTAAATACCTTTTGCACTCGGGGCTTCAGGTTTGGTCCAAAAAAGTTTTCGAGCGAGAAATTCAGGCGGCGAACACTTTTTGTTCAACCATATTTAAGGATACATTCTATATCAATACGTCCGACACTTGTAGATCTTTGCCGAAATTACCAGTACTGAAGACACTTCCTTTCAGATGGCACTTAGCTAACTTCACAATACCTTTCAAGCTCCTTCACTGTAACGCTCCAGTATTTGTATGCAAATCCAGCTCGTTTGGATGTCTTCGGATCTTCAAAATAAATTACTATTGATGTGGCTAGATGAAGATTACCACCTACCATAAAAGGGAATTGGAGTGGACCCACAAGTCAAAGCCAGCCGAGTCAGTCAGTGAACAAAAGTCTGACGTCACTAGTAACAGCACCAGTGCTAGCACCATATATATTCTCAAATTCGGTAAGAGGACCATAGACTCTCACTATCACCATAAAATCCACGAGCAACTTATCATATTCATCATCAAAATGTCGTCTGGTGCAATGCAATCAAATGTCGGGAACCCTCAAGTCTACAACGACGGGGACCAGCGGTTCGGGACACTCCCATTGTTCATTATGAACGTCATGAGCTTATTCTACTGTTGTAGTACATACACTCGCGAAGAGAAAGAAGCGATCACAGAACATGCCCCGACTCGCTACGAAGCCGGCCAGACAAACTCACATCGTTCGCTCGATTCGAAAGATGAAAGGTCCATTGGGAACAGACTTGATGCAGAAGAAAAGGTGGGTGGCACAATTATCCAAGCGTCGAGACTGAGCCGAATCTTTCTTCTCTTTAGAAAAGGGGACACGATGTCCCCCGGGAGGTTGAGGCACTCAAAAAGGATCCTCGAGCACCTGCTATGATGCATGGAAATGAACCTTCTCGCGGTGCAGAGATTGATGCTGAGCTGAAGGCCGAGGATGAGGAGCAATTGAGGAAAAAGGGTAGGATGTAAAATCGAAGCGGCCATTGAATGTAATAGAGCCTTCCACAACTCTACCATGATACTCTGTACACGCGAACACAATGAGGATAGGAAATAGCAAACTCCAGAGTGAAAGTCTCGATCGAATAAGAACGAGCCGACATATACAGGAACAGACGAATGATACAACCAAATAATAATACTCATACATCGCAAAAGTTTGCACGAGATTACAACCGCGTAGGGCGTTTATATCGGCATATAAGCGAATTTAAGCTCTCTAAATTTGACATAATACTCTTCAAATAATTTGATGTAATCCGATATAATGCCATGCAAATTTTTGTGATGCACAAACAATCAAGAAAATGAAGTCGTTACAGCAGTCCGGAAACTCACCTGCATCTGTCAAGAAGCAGAGGAAGAACTCCGTCACGAAGAAAGGACGGCGCAAGGAAAGCTACGAGTCTTGCAGCTCACTGCCGATCCGCAATGCAAGATCTGCCATCATATCGCGCACCTCCGAAATCTCTCGATCTCGATCTTCCACATCCGCGCGCGCACCAGCGAGCTCACGCTCAACTACCCGCACATCACGTTGATCTGATGGCCGGTCATTCGCATCTGGAGGAGAATGTAGTTGTTCTTGAGGTCTCCTTGGTGAAGATGAAGAAGGATGGGCAGGTAGCTCCGGTTCTCTCAATTCACCAGAAGCATCGTCATCGTATTGCATGCTGAGCTCGGTTTCCGAATCGTCGAACGTCGTTGTCCGGGGCAATGGCACCTCGCTCGGCTCAATAGCTGACGTGGGAGTTAGTGGTGAACCGGATGAGCTCGCAGACGATCCAGAGCTGGTAGGAGCAGGAGCTTCTTCTCTTTGATTCACGCTTGCGCATGTAGGTGAGATTGTATCTGGCTGAAGCGGAGGGAAGGACAAATCGATGGCGGATGTATCCAGAGGCGGTAGGGAGAGCGGTGATAGATGCTCAGCTGGACGAGTTTCGCCACTTCGCACCCTTGAAATTTCCTCTTTTAATCGAGTATTCTCTTCATTCAGGAGATCATTGCGTTGTTTCAGCTGTTCTAAACTCGAGCGAAGATTGTCTTCAGAACGCATAAGCCTATCAGGAAATCAAACTATGTTGAGCAATCGTAAAATGACATTCATAGCTTCAAGTCTGACCTGATACATTCTTCCTCAAGTAGAAGAATACCGGTAAAGTCATCTCCACCTCTACGACCTTTCTCTGGTGCGGCATCAAACTCATCCGCGTTTTGGTCCGTTGAGATATCGATTGATTCATGATCTTCGATTTGATCCTGTTTTCGGGGACTCAGCAGTGATCTGGGATCTCGCAGACCGAGCTTGTCGCGGAGAACATATTGAAGCGACTCCTTTTCCACGACTAGGTCCGTCAAACGCTTCCGCAGATGATTTATTTGCGCATCAAGAGTATTTAAGGCATCCGGAACTGGATCATGATCGTTATTAGAGGCATGTGGAGGAAACGGACCGCTAAGAGGTTTCACAGGAGAAAAATTAGTACACGATGAGTCTTGTGGCTCAGTCTGAACACAACGGTGTACTCGAGGAAGCGTTTCTGTTGTATGCAGCCGTCTTTCTTGTCGAACCTAGTTTGAGATATCATTTACAAAAATGTCACCGTCAGACAAGATGTAATACTACCTTGTCTTCAAGTGTAGCCACCTCTGAAGCAAGATTGCAGTTTCTCTCGGCGGTTCGCGTTGCGATACGAGCCTGTTCCTCTCCAGACATCAGTTCCAAGCGAGAAGATGTATCCACAGAAGATGGCATAGGCAGACACCGACATGCCGCGACTCGATGCGCAATCTCAGCATCTCGTACGGCAATACGTGATTGTAGAGCTGCGATTCGACGTTCTGCTTCTTCTATCGCGAGCGCATGGGTTCGCTTTTCTCTTGCAAGAGAATCAGAGAGTTCTTCCACAACCGCGGGCGAATATGCTTGTGCACAGGTGCATTCCTCATGTTTCTTGGCCGATGGAGCACCTTGAGAAGTTCTTGCAAACCGCATAGGCTGCAGAGTGATATCGTGACTGAACTCGATCCGCGGGGCTCGCCATTTGGAATAATCATTGCACGATTCCACTATAGACATCCTGTTGAACCAAGATGTGAATTGATCAAAGTGAATAACGGACCTTTCGCGACAAGCTGAAGCACGGCGCTGCTCATGTCGGATTTCTCCGCATCCGCTTGGCGAGCAACAGCCTCCCATGCCCTGAGCTTCTCCGTAAGATGTGCATTATCACGCTGAGCCTGCTGGAGCTCATGCGTTGAGGATGCCTGGAGTTCATCGAGAGTGTCGAATGTGCATAATAAACGTGTCTCAAGGTGCGTGGCATGTTCAATGCGTACAACGAGCTGCTCACGCAAAAACGCGTTCTGTATGCAGATCAGAAGGTAAGTACTAGTAAGCGTGATTTTGTGAATTACCTGGGAAGCAAAAAATACGAGAATATTTGAGTAAAAGAATTGACTCACTTGCTTATTCCGCTCTTCCAGAAGCGTTCTCAGGTCTTGTCGTGCATATTTATAGCCCAATTCTTTCGCCATATACCACCAACATATAATATTAAGTGATTTTATATGACAAGGTGTTCAAGGTGCGAGTACAGTACGTACAAGTGTGACGTGGGTCACAAGTCGTGGGAACGAAGTCGGACCTTACTGACAAATGTATTACCTAATGAGCCCACTTTCTCGTTTGGCTCAGGCGATGCTCCACTGCAACGGCGTGAGGACAACATCTCTCAATCTCCCACTCACCGCAGCAGTCGCTCGTCTTCGTCACAGTCAGAGTCGCTAACACTGCTCTTGCAGTCTTCATGTCGCACGTAACCCGCCACGTGCCTCCTCCAACGGTTTACTCGCAAGTGCCATCGAGTCCTCCGCGTCAGGGGACTTTTGGCGCTTCACCAGACGCTGGAAGCCAAGGTAATCCATCCTACGGATATTCACATCGTCCTGGACCTGAGGACACTGCGCAGGAAGTACAAACAGGTGCCATTGGTAGTGGATATGGTCCGTACTCTGTGAGTCATTCGGAGTCGTCATCCAGCACTATTAATTTGTCTTTGGTAACTAACCTCACGCGTGCATTCAGTACCGACCAGATAGCGTTCGAGGGGACATGTACAGGGAATCGCATTTCAGTGCAGTCCCTTCTGAGCAGTCCTCTTTAACTGGTCATGAAAAAGCCGCAGCTTCAGGGGCTGCTGCGACGTCAACTGTTCCTCCTTACCTCTGGGATGCAAAGGATCCTGATCTCGATGACCCTCTTCATAATCCTGATCCAATACGTGACGCTGCTCTCGATCGATCGTTCACATTCTTCTCATGGCGCGGCTGGGCGAACGGATCCGTTTTACTTATCATTGTTGTCGGCATCATTGCGCTCTTCATTGGATACCCAGTCATTGCCGATGCGACCAGAACTAAATCAAATGTTGCTGGATTCAACCTTGGAGGCATCAATGGCTCTGGGCAAATACCCGATCTGCCGAACTTCCCAAATTTGATTGACAAGGACACTCCCTCATCCGCTTATACGAAGAAGGGATCTGACGGGAGGACATATAATCTCGCATTTTCTGACGAGTTCAACATCGATGGCCGCTCTTTCTACCCAGGAGATGACCCTTACTGGGAGGCTCCTGACTTGCACTACTGGCCCACGGGCGATCTCGGTACGTTGCTACACTTGTTTCTTCAAACAAATTTGTTCTGACGTATTTTGTTTAGAATGGTATGACCCGGCGGCCATCACTACTCAGGACGGCAAACTTGTCATTACAATGACCGAACAACAAAACCATGATCTTAACTTTAGGAGCGGTAAGAGTGCAGTTTTTTTTGTGATTTTTGAGACTGAGCTATGACTAGGTATGCTGCAATCGTGGAACAAATTCTGCTTCACAACTGGTATTATCGAAGTCTCTGTCAGCTTGCCTGGTGATGCGGAAACTCCGGGTCTGTGGCCCGCAATCTGGACGCTCGGAAACTTGGGGCGTGCTGGATATGGAGCGACGACAGAAGGCATGTGGCCTTACTCTTACGCGGCCTGTGATGTCGGTACGTTTCCGAACCAAACCGATGCAAACGGCAATCCCACCGCGGCAGCTGGTCTTTCCTTTCTTCCCGGTCAACGCCTTTCTGCATGCACTTGTGACGGGTCGGACCATCCGGGACCAGATGTTGGTACTGGACGTGGTGTTCCGGAAATCGATATTTTTGAAGCCCAGATCGTCACTGATCTCAGAAGAGGACAGGTCTCGCAATCGGCCCAAGTTGCTCCGTACAACTCTGATTACCAGTTCGATAGGAACGACGATGTCACGACGATTTACGATTCATCAATCACGGACTTTAACACGTATAATGGCAGCGTGTTCCAGCAGGCCATCAGCGCTTTAACTTTGACGGATAGTGCGAATTACGGTGGAAATGGATACGCGACGTATGGATTTGAATGGTGGAGCAATGAAAATAATCGCAATGAAGGATATGTTGAATGGACAAGCAGCGGGATACCTTCGTGGAAGATGTCCGCTGGTTCAATAGGTGCAGACAGTCAAACCCAAGTCAGTCAACGGCTGGTCTCAGAAGAGCCTCACGTACGTTGACTTTCTCATTGACTCCATCCTTTACTGACATCATTCTTCTCGTTTACAGTACATCATCATGAACCTAGGCATGTCACCGAGTTTCCAGGCCCAGGACTTCAAGAATTTGAAGTTCCCTGTCAGTATGTATGTTGACTGGGTGCGGGTTTACCAACGTGAGGACGTGAACAATATTGGCTGCAGTCCCTCCCATCGGCCAACGGAAGACTATATCAACAAGTATGTTTTCTCTGTTCTATCGGGAAAATTACACTTATACTATTTGGATAGTCACATCAATGCTTATAATAACCCCAACTTAACTACCTGGGATCAGGCTGGCTACACTTTTCCTCGAAACTCACTGTATGATGGATGTTAATTGTCCGTCTAGTCGATTTTCAGTTCATCTATTCCTGGCCTTATATTACTTGACGCACATTCCCCATGCATCATTACGCACCTCAGCATACTAACCTCAATACAGCAACGTGGTATAATAGTCTCATCACACACGAGCCTCCCCATTCTTCGCTCCGACATGCCATTTCTTCCGCGCATTCGACTACTAACTGACTGACCTTTCCCCGTGTCGGACATTTACGTACCTCGGACTGTTGTAGTGGATTGCACCATTAACCAGAACAGCATTTTGACTTGCACAGATAAACACAGTTTTTTCGTCGTAATGCTTGCTTGTACACCTTTGCCCATTACATCTCCATGGACTACACACCCTTTGACGCCTGACTTTCCCTATGCGACCTTCTCTGTTACCCCGTCCATTTCTCTACAGTAGATCTCATTTATACCATGGTTGTCGCATGTGCCGTTCGTTGTGTTGTTCTAAACTTCAGAATCTGAATGATGTAAAGTTTACAGCTAATTGCGTTAGTAATGGCATTCTGGGGGTGAATGAAGAGAACTTGTTTCAGAAGTGGATGGGAAAATGGACTTCGCCGTGTACACTCCACATCTGGCATGCCTTCCACCTTTCCTCTGGTACTACCCATTTTGTCTCGAGCTCAATTCTCAACCAAATTGCTCAGAACAAGCTTGTAAATTAATCATTGACTGTCTACTGCCTGTCAAAATTTGAAAGAAAGAAAGATCTGATTTGTAGAATAAAATTGAATGCCTTCTAATCTTGAGGTAGTAGTGTGTAGGAAGGCACCCAAGGAGATCTGCATTAGATATCGCCATTGAGGAAAATTGTGCTTTTTTCTTTCTATGAGTAACACATGTAAACAAAAATTCAGTGAAGAAGAGTCGTAACTGATTATTTTGTGATGCTGTTGGTCCTCAAATCCAACCAAATTTTTCACTGAGTCCAGTCATCACGTGTTATAACTTGTCTTTACTTCATTCAAAAAACACTAGTACTAGTACTTGGGAGTGCCATTACTAATGCAATTAGCTATAATAAGTATGAAAATTTAGGAGAAGACGTAGTAGTTGTTCAATCACGTGCGCGTACCTACCCAATTTGAAAATGATCGCCACCATCACTTGTTCAGTCCGGAACTCCAGTTCTAACCTTCAGCAAGACTTTCTGCTTGTTCACACTCCTTTGGAAAAGCGTGTGCAAGTGCATACGGGTCTTGCGATCCGTCTGGGCTGGATTCAACCGCCTCGGTAAGACTGCTGCGCATTATCGGACCCGCACGCTGTAAGTGGAACGCGTCTCTGAAATCTGTGACGCCGTTCAGACCGTATACCAAATATTATCGATGCGATGTCTTTTGGCCACGAGCTGTCGCGGACTCTCCACGGAATAGGAGAATCGTCCAGCAGGGGAAGAAAAAGGTATGCAAGCCACTTCTCAAAGTATTGCCAATGGGCATTACTGTAAGCACTCATTTATATTGACGCGCGTGACGAAGGACGGCGGATGTAAATCTTTATGATATTCCTAATGGGCACAACTGGAGAAGAGAACCTACACGCATTGGAACGGTCAGCACGGTACGAATTGTACTTTGCGTTTTGAAAGCCGCTCGTACTCATTGCCCTTTAGCAGCGAAGACCTAACAATACTGTGCCGAATCCGTTTTCACGGCTTAATGGGAGAAACTCTGAAAAGCCCTTTGGAGGCAATCCTACGGCCAGTAGGACCGCCATTAGTCAGCCTTACCCAAAATCCAGCAAGAGGGCAAGAACGACAGCGGAAGGGTTTGGTGGCCTTGAGCTAGCCTATCCAAGCAAGTATTCCGGGAGTGAAGCGAACCAGAGAAGTCTACCAGTACGAGAACTACGTGCCATACCTTCCACAGTTAAAGCAGGTTCCGGCTCAAAGAAAAGCTCGGTCGCTTCCAAATACTATCCAGAATCTACGTACAACTCCTCGACTTCTTTTGCCGCCAACCCAGCGTCGTCTTCGACAAATGTCATCACGGTCGATGAGTCTGAACCGGAAGATTTAGGCATCGTTGTGTCGCGATCGAACTCGCGTTCTGTTCCAGAGACCAGAGATGAAATTGATGTGATCGGCAATTCCCCAGAGCAATCTTCTCGCCGTAGTTTTCCTCCTATCCCGGAGAGACCTAGCAAATCAACAGGAATAGCTTCGCGTGAATACACTCCGACTGAAGGTCTGCCCGACGTGAAACTTGACTCGGGAAGCAATCCACGTGGTATTGGGACTCATCGAATTGCGGAAGACGTTTCAGCCAGACAGAAACGGCCACTGTTGGAAGACCGGACGCGTAATTCACGAAGTGATTCTAGTCATATGGCTCGTCGTCGCCTTCCGGAAGATGGCCCAAGTACCAGGCGACTGAACGGCAAGCTTGCGCCTTATGGATCGAGCGTCGAAGACATGGGTAATCGGTCCCTCATTCATGCCTTGTCAGAAGGTGCAGCGGCTTCTCGAGAAATTCCCAGTTCTCCTCTGCGTTCGCCTCCTCCTGAAAAGGCCAAAGTCGTCATCAGTAGTTCCGATGAAATCGAGGAGTTTTCTGAAACTCCGAAACCATCATCGTCTAAACTTCCTGCCCCGGAAAGATTGCGTAAACGTATATCTGACGGTTCACAGCTGTCAGGAACATCAAATATCCCTCAAGGTCGTGTCAGAAATTTGAAGACCGAAATAGAGGCAAAATCGGAGCCACCATTCTTCGAAGACTTGAAGAAAGCTGGTTCAAAGCCGACTTCGAAGACCAGTCTCGTGAGCGCGATGAAAGGGAAAGGCAAATCGACTGTGCGTAGTTTCACGTGGAGACGAATTGCACTAAAGTATGTTGATTAAAGGGAACCACTAGAACGAATTATACGAGCGGCAACGCCATCTCCCACGACAAGCTAGCGACAGCTTCAACACCCTATGCGCAAAATTTTGCCTTTCCACTAGAATTGCTCATATGGGGTAGTCGGAAGACCGAACTCGACAAGAATGACACGCAACCGGATTTCTGGTTATGCTGGAATGAGGAGGCGCGGAAATTGCAGGTGCACAGACATCCGCTAGACTCGAAAACTTTGAATAAAGACACTCCTCTACATTCGATTGGTTTCTCGGTACTCACGGATGCAAGAGTACAGGTTAGCCGTGACGAATTTTTGTGATGAACTAACGTTGACTTCTGAGATTAGATTTCTGAAGTCAGCGACTTCCACCTGCTGAGATTTGAACTTCCTAGTGATCTCCATCAAGACTTGTCCGGTACTTGATTCCTTCATGACCAACTTCTTTGTTGACTTATACGACAACAAGATGATGTACAGAAAGAAGGATTGACATTCAAGTTCATGAGTAAACATGGCAATATGACCGAATGGGGTACTTTCGCATCTCGGTTGAAGACTCTATTGGAGAGGAAGGGGAAAAAGGTAGAAATTCTCAAGTAAATTGGTTTTATTGATGCTCTATTGTTCGATCTAATGGGAATTTCAGGGCATCTAACGCAAGTGGGTGCTTAGAGTCTGCTTTACGATCCGCAGCTGCGGCGGAACTCAAGCGCGAGGACAGGCAGCGCGAACCATCAGAGCCCGAGACCGATTCGATAGAAGCCGCCAATGTTGAGGAGGATATCGTACCGGTGAAGAAAAGGAAGCAGCCTCGACCGCGACCTGTAAAGTATGTTTCAAAAACTTGCTTTGATTCTGTTCCAGTCTGACCGAGTCAAAAGCGGTCGGAGGGATCAAGATATCTCAAAGATGCTTGTACCTCGTCGCCGATCCAGTCGATTGCTACCCGAAGCTACCAAACCGGATAAACAAGTACAGAAAGAAGAGCAGGAAGAGCCGCCCGCTAATTCGGATGAAATGTAAGTCTGTTATATATGGTTGGTGTTTCACTCGTGCCTTACCTACGATAGCATTCTGGTCTACCCACGCTCTGGTCAAGGAGCAGTCAACATTACAAACAGTGATTTGAGACGTCTAGAACCGTTCGAATTCCTGAACGACACACTCATCGAGTTTGGACTGAAGTTCGTGGTTACCTTACAGAATGTGTGCTGTGGTTTGTGCTGACGAATTCATAGACTTTGGCTAAATGATCTTCGGGAAACACAACCTGCGCTTGCGGATAGCGTCCACGTATTCAGTTCGTTCTTCTTTAAGAAATTGGCGAGCAGGAGCAATAAAACGTACGTACCCTGCTCTGGATTGACTCCTGTAAACTGATGGCCTTCCAGCCCGGAAGAAGGGCATAAGAGCGTTCGCAAGTGGACCGCGAAGGTCGATTTATTCAAGAAAAAGTTCATAGTTGTCCCGATTAACGAGAAGTGAGCAATAGTGTCCATCATCTGAATGCTCGCTAGTAAACTTCTTATCTCTAGCATTCACTGGTATTTGGCCATCATATATCATCCTGAGCATATTCTGGAGCCGGCTCCACCAAAGCCACCGTCGCGCAGTTCTAAGCGCGTTAGCAATGCCGTAGCTGCCAACCGACAGACCAGGTCCCAAAAAGCTGTCGAAAACGAAGTGGTCAACGTATCTAGTATGCATGACGTCAGTAACGAGGATGACGTTCTCGTGAAGTCGCCAACGACGACAACAGAGAACAACTCGCAAGCCGAGGCGGAGGTTGAAGGGCTTATTATTGACACCGAGTCAGACCCGAAGGAGAGTACGCAATTGGACGAGTCTCAGATCGCTGCTCGGCTGAACCCTGATAAGAATCTCTCGATCAGTATCGAGAACTTCGTAAAAGGGTCCACGGATGGATTTTCAAAGCCCGAAGCAGGCGACGACGAGATGGATGTTGACTCCCGGTTGGGCGTAGACCTGTTCAAAGCCGGAGCCGCCGCCGAAAAGACGTCTGTAGTCAATGATTCCTGTTCTGAAAATTCTGAGGATAGAGAAGATGAAGAGATCGACGAGCTAGACGAAGACGACGAGCCGACATATGACACATATAACTTTACTGGTCGCATGCAATCCCACGCTAGCGTTCCGCCACGCACTCCTGGGATCCACTTGGACCGTGATATTTCAGAGGGGGTTGATGGGCATTCCGAAGAGGGATCGCTGGAATATCCGGACGATGAACCTTCTGGAGACGTGGTTGATCAAGGGAACCAGGGATTGCCCAACGATGACATGGATGTTGATACTGTCGAGGGGGAACAGGATGTAGAACATCAGGCCGGCTCTACTGTTTCAGCTGCGAGCTTTTATGGTGAACCAGATCGAAGTATCAGGACTTACGAAGAACGAAGACGACCATTGCTCGATGGTGGTCCCGCTCAGAGCGACCGAGAAGACGAAGTCGATGAACTTGATATGCTGGCGCATCAAAAACAAGAACACAACGAAAGATCTGATGATGTTGAAGTCACAGATTACCCACGGTAAGCCAATGCTTTGACTGTGTATGTCGCCCGTCTAATCTCTGATTCCAAAGAACCATCATTTTCTGCATGGACTCTCTAAACGGCGGTCATCCAAAAGCCATGACTCGGCTCAGCGAATATCTCCAAGAAGAGGCCAAGGACAAGAAAGGTATTGCAAATCCGAGCCCCGCCAAAACGAGAAAGGCAACAGTGCCAATTCAACCAAATCACTGTGATTGCGGGCTCTACTTATTACACTTCGCGCAAAGTTTTGTTGCCGATCCGGATAAGTATGCAGCGGCGATCTTTGTGAGTATTCCACTTATTCAGTTTGCATATCAGTGTGTTAAAATTGTCATCTATAGTCGACGAAGAGATCATCAGAGGAGAGTCGTAGAGCGCTCTGGAATATCGACCAAGTATCAACTATGCGCGAGAGGATGAAAGAGCGCATACTCGCAGAGTCAACTGCCTGGAAGAAACAAAAGGCGGAGAAGGAACAAAAGGAGCTCGAGAGCAGAGGAACTACCGGCGCCGATTCAGCCAACCAGCCAATCCAGGCAGAGCAGTCGGACGACGAGATCGAAGTATCCGAGGTTCGACATGTCGGATCTTCACCGAAGAAACCAACCCGGACTCAAGCTGCTGCGCGTCTTCGTTGATGTTGATACCTTTATCACTTTCTCTTCTCCTACGGGGCAATTGCGCATTGAGTTTTCTGACGTTACATGGCTATTCATGTCTGTTTTCTTTTCTGCACAGAGGCCAAGTATTTTCACCAGCACTTCGTCGATGTTATTTTTCAATTCATTTGCATTTAGGGCAATAGTTCATAATACGTGCATACTGTATCACGATGTTAGCAACAACTAGATTCTCTGTATTCATATCTATATTCCTCCTTCCCTTTCGTGATCACTGTACTCGACTTATCCAGTTCAATATTCACGTTTCGTTTCATCGATCTTCGCTCAGCTCAAGGGCGCGGTGTGGACAGGTCTCAATTGAATAGGTAGATACCGAGAAGCACCGTACGAAGGGCGGTTTGATGGTGGGTATACGATACTATATAATGTGCCGAAGAAATAATCTAAGTAGGTGAATGATACGCAACGTGTGCCTATCCTTTGAACATTGCCTTCCAAAATCCGTGACCGAATTGTTGCTCCTTGTCCAGGATGATCCAATGTGGGAAAGGTAAAGGTGAGAGGAAAAAATGTATGCGAAGCAAAAACTGAAAGGACTGCAGAGGACGAGGATCAGGTATAAAAAGGGGACGTTTCACGTACACTTCGTAAGATTTGAAGCAAGGAAAGAGAGGGGAATGGAATTTGCAAAAAAGTACTAACTACTGGCTATGTAGATCAAATCTCGAAAGCGAAAATTTTCCTCCAGATGAAAAATGTATATGACATGATGACCGCATGGATAAGTGAAGTATGGCATGGTTCGGATAGAGCGAGGTGTGAAAAGAGCGGACAGGAAATCGCCTGCATGTGAAGCATCATTCCCAAGAGGGACAACACAGACAACCAACCGAGGTAAAAATAGAACCCGACTGCAAATCTGTGTGATTGACGGATTGATCCCGATTCAATGACCATAAGACCAGTCCGAAATGACCAATGGCCAACGGCAAACAAGGAAACAAAGATGAACGCAGGAGGGCAAAAGATGCGATGCCAAACCCGATGATGCGGACGGTCAGAGAAGACGCCGTTTACTCGCACGTCTGTATCGTTTCAGCTTCGTCGACGAGTTTGACACTGCAGATGAATCAGCTACGTGATGCGAACTGACATGCGCATGCACAACATGCATCACACCAGGCGTCGGCTCTGGTGTAGGCCATGGTATAGCAAACCGCTTATCCACAGTTAACGTCGGACGAACACCGGAGGTTGTCGGAACCGCAGCAGCAGTTGTAGTCGGCAAGACAGACAAGTCTGCACCCTGTCCATCGCTCCCGCCGAGAGCTTTGACACGCGTCGACTCATTGGAGTTGTGCGAGATGTATATCCCAAACCCAATTGCACCACCGATGATGATGAGGAGTAAGATACCAATTATCCATATCATTCGGGACATGTTTGTGGTAGCAGCCTGAGTCTTCTCAAGCCATGAACTACGTTTGAGTAAAATATTAGTGATTATTTTATCAAACTTTGGGAGCATGGATTGACCTAGAGCTCTTTCTGCTGCCTTCTTCCCTGACAACCATACTAAACCTGCGCCAGAAATCGTCACCTTTCTGACCACGACGCGCAAGCGGCAGGTCTTCTTTCTGACAACGCATCATAGATTCAGACTCGAACTTGACACCGCTCTCATTCTGTCTTGTCGGCGGCCGAGCAAAGGCAGGTGTAATCGGAGTCATAGGAGGTTGCAAAGGGTGCGGCGTACTCGGGACGGACGGAGTCTGAAGGATGGAGATCGGAGCAACACCGGGCGGCTGCTGTCGCATTTGCGGCGGTATTTGCTGAGCACGCTGGTGACCGACAGGCGTTGCGGCTGGTTCTGGCATTGTCAACGCGCTGAGAGGCGCAGCATAACCAGGCTTCGGAGCCATGATGGGCACAGAAGGGAAGTTGTTGAGCGACGGCGGCAGCGAGATCTTCTCGTTGGAATCTTTCCTGATGTCACCGTGGTAGGCAATTGTCTCGTCGTCAGAGTCGTCGTCCACATCGCCATTGAGAAGGCCAGCACCAATGTCCCCATAACCAGACTGACGAGCGTGATTGGCGTCATGTTTATCGTTCAGATAATTATCATACCTACATGAACATGTAAGGCACCACATCCTGTTGGATTTCAGATAACTTACACAGCGTATGCAGAGTCCGGTCTGTTATCCTGGTGTTTTGGTTGCCTAAGTTGACGCATCTGTGCCGAAGGCGAATTGTCATATATGGAATCGGGCTCGTCAGTACCAAATGGAGGACGACCAGCCAAAGGTGCGGTTGTCTTTGAGATATTGTTTGCCATCGAAAATGAATTAAAACAGTCGAACGAAAATCAGCAGTAAGGGTATATAAGAGTTGAACGTAAAAGGAAAGAAATGAGTGTCTTTTTCGAAAGAACGGACGCCTCGTTTACAAGGCGAGAATAGGAAGATGAGGGATAGAGGCGCGAGAGATGGCTGCCTATTGACCGCCTGTAGAATGGACGAGTACGAGGATGAGGAGGAGATGGATGAAGAGAACAAGGCAAAGAGAGAGACGACGAGAAGCTGGCGACACCAGCCGCGCCCAATTTGGCAACTGCTTCTCATCACCCAATCACTTCCTTTCCTTCTCTTCCTCTGCCAAGTCTGGTCAATCTGATGTGGTCATCCTTAACGTTGCCATTCCACGTCTCTTTTCCATATCTTCGTGTATATATAGGAAAAATAATTCCTAAGAGTTTGTGTATCAGACCTTGATACGCGTCGAACGCGACCGAAACGCGTACAGTCTTAGCCTCATCACGCGCCAATGATACCATACCTTTGTTCCGTTCACTAGTTTAGCTTCGGATCTCAATATCTGCTACTTGTGCTCCTGCCGTCATGTTCTCATTAACAGCCAAGAGATCTTGTTCTCGTTCTGTCTCTGTATTCATACGGCACTTGGCAACTTCAGCACCTCAACATCCATCTGGACGTCATGGCCTCCTTCCTGGTACCGCTCAGTCCGCAATCACTTCTGATCTTCATTTCTTCGACTCAGTCATGGGCGATGACAAGCAGATACCAACCTACAGAGTGATAGGCAAAGATGGCAGGCTGATAGAAGGTGCTGAGCTTCCTCAGATCGACGGAGACTTCTCCCGCAAGCTGTGAGTGTAATTGAAAGGTCAATTCTCGGGAGCTACTCATTTGCTGCAAAGGTACGAAACCATGTCGACTTTACCTCTAATGGACAATGTGTTGTATAATGTTCAACGGCAAGGCAAGATATCCTTCTATGTGAGCTTCTATTCTCTGCTTTTACGAAATATTCTTGATGATCATGGGACTAACTTGCAGATGACTTCGGTTAGATTTCCGTCTATTTTAGTGGCATATACCAATCTTTAATTGCTTTCCAATCCAGTATGGCGAAGAAGCAAGTATCGTAGGCTCTGCGGCTGCTCTGGCAGCGGATGATGAGTATGTATCTCTGAATTCGTTTAGTGAATTACGTTTATATAAGGAATCTAGGGTACTCGGCCAATATAGAGAAGCTGGAGTTCTCCTGTGGCGCGGCCTGACCCTAGAAGAATACATAAACCAGTGCGTAGGTAATGAAAGCGATGCGGCTACGAAAGGCCGACAGATGCCTGTTGTACGCAATTTCATGAACTAACGCATTTATTCTATTCTCATGTTCTAATCAGCACATTGGGTCTCCGAAATATCACTTCCATACCATTTCGTCACCTTTAGCTACGCAGATTCCCCAAGCTGCAGGTGTTGGATATGCTCTGAAACGAGATCCCGAGCGCAGAGGGAAAAACTGCGCTGTTGTCTACTTCGGAGAAGGTGCCGCTAGTGAGGGCGACTTTCATGCCGGCATGCTACTCGCTTCCACCATTCCGTCCCCGACACTCTTCTTTGCTCGCAATAACGGCTTTGCTATTTCAACTCCCGCATCAGAGCAATTTCACGGGGACGGCATCGCGGCGCGCGGTCCGGGTTATGGCATTGATACCATCCGCGTTGACGGGAATGATGTCCTTGCCGTCCTCGGTGCGACGAGAGCAGCGCGAGAGCGATGCATATCCTCAGGATGTGCTGTACTTGTCGAAGCAATGACGTATCGTGTTGGACATCATTCTACTTCAGACGACTCATTCGCATATCGTCCGCGCTCGGAGGTTGAAGGCTGGGTGCGTGGAGACAATCCTCTGGCACGCTTTCGGCTCTATCTAGAGTCCCGTGGTTGGTGGAGCGACGCAGAAGAAAAGGACATGCGCGATCGCGTCAAAGGCGCGGTATTACAAGCCTTCAAGCGTGCGGAGAGTAAGAAACGGCACGAATTGTCGGAACTATTCACAGACATCTATGCTGGATCCGAGCCTTGGAACATCGTGAGTATTTCGGCATCTGCTTTCGCCGCAATGATTTTCTCACGCCGATCACACTTTCATTATCATCGTCGCCACGGCGTCATCGGATGCTATTGCTCAATTGTATTGCTGAACCGCGCTATCGTGTCTGCGAACAGCGAGAACAGCGCGAAGAACTAGTCGCGTTACTCAGGAAATACGGCGACTCTTGGGAACCATGGAAGAAGGAGCTGGCAAAGTTCAAAGGAACCGGACGAGAACTCCTAGAACGTAGAAACTAAATCAAATGAGTAACATACTTTGAAACATCTAATGACTTGAATCGAGTCTGCAGCGAGTGCAGTTGTCGTAAGTCTTACATTATCCCGTTCTGGTCCTTTGATGCCAGAAAATACATCATAGACCTTATGTCCGAGTTTTTATTTCCCAGGTACCTAGCACAGAAGGGCTTTGGCCAATAATGCCAGAGAGCCAAAATTTTCGAGAAGAACTACTTCTGTTGCCTTGGGATCCTTTCACATCGGGGTCTTTCCTTCACTGTCAAGTTCGCAAAAGATATCGTGCCTTAAAAGCTCCTCGGTCTGTACTTGCGCTAATCTCCCGGGCACAGACTGCGCAGACGAAGATCACTCTGAACACAGAAGATCATGCCATCTGAATCTGAAATTTTTCTAATAATTCGATAAAGGCTAGCATAGTCGAAGAGAACTTCCTCAATCATCTCTGTCGTCGTCGGTCTTACGACGATAGAACTTCCCCCTTCCTCATATATGAGTTGATCCGCAACCTGCATCAGCACCTGAATCTCTGAAGGGTTTTGTGTTCCCATCCGTACCTTTGGGTCAATTATGCACGAATGTACCAATCATATCATCTGTATGGGCATCTGAGCTACTAACTACTGGCGGTAGCGACCCGGCGTTGCAAGCGTACTTGCATCGCGGAACATGTTATCAACTCTCGAGTCTCTTGGTTGCATTGCCCCAGCACTACAAAGTATTCTCGGGTTCGTTTCGTTCTCATTTTTTCATTCACCTTCACACATACATATTTCAACACTTCACACTCATTTCTAGCGACGGTCTTTTCTCTTCTTTCATTACCTCGCGTTGACTGCTTTCAGGCGGGCGCAGGTCGCTCTGTGCATCCAATATTCGACGAGTTAGCGGTGCTATGCATGCGATCGCTGCGCTGTTCGTGTTGCTGCTGACGTTTGCCACGCAGGGCGTGTTTTGCTTCTTCAAAAACGTTAACTTCTCGACTCCCGAACAATGTGGACCATTCACAGTGGATTTCTCTAACGCGCCGGAGCCGCCGGTCTTGCCATTATCCCTCACAATCGTGCCAATTTCTGCAATCCCGATATCAATTCAACTCCCAGCAGACAGCTGGGACAATTTTACTAATTCGGGAACGGCGCGCATTACTTTCTTGCCTTTTTCCTCGGGAACGCAATTCATTGCTTCGTTGGATGACGGGACGGGGGTTAGTGTGGCGCTTGTATCGGATGTTATTGCTGTTCAAGATTCCAATGCCACGACTTGCCTGGGACCGAATCAGAAAAGTTTTCCCTTCTATTTCATCCATGACGAAGATTTGAATCAATGCTCGCGCTTCAATGTCACGTTCAATCCTTCGATGATCAAAGATCCTCCGGCAATACGAGCGTTTCTTCCTCGTTCTTTCTCTTTCTCTGTCAATGCGACAGATACTCCCGTTGCCACGATGACATTGGACTCTCATTCATCTTCTAATGACAAGGATAAAAGGGACGATGATAAAGGCAATGATGATAGCAAGGGAAAAGACAAGGATGATGGTGATGATGATGACAAGTCGGACAAGGACAGCAATGACAAAAGTGATAACAATAACAGCGGCAAGAACGATAGTGACAACGACAAGGACCGTAATAACGGCACTAGCAGCAATAGCGGGAACAACAATGGCGGGTCTAATAACAACAGCGAGAACAGTAACAATGGCAGCGGCAATCCCTTCAACAATAGCAGCGATAACGATCCCTCCTCACACGGTCCTTTCAATATTAGTAGCAAAGAATACCTGCTGAACATTATACATGGGTTTCAGGCGGTGCTCACGTTTGACGATGGAGATGGTCATCGAGGGTCATCCAAGCTCTTCACCGCAGGCGGGACTTCTAGTAGTCCCTCTGGTTGCTTCAAAGAAAGTTTCAACATTAATTCGAGCACACCTGACGCTAGCTCATCCTCATCTGCGGGAGTGGATGGACTTTCAAGGCAAGTTTCTGCATTTATTATTCCCTTCATTCTGCTAAGGCCAATCTCAAATTCGCAGAACGGGCAAAATCGTTATAAGCGTCCTTGGAGCCATTATCGGTGTTTCACTGGTAGTCATCCTCTTCATTCTCTGTCGAAAACGGCAGAAGGCAAGAAAGGACTTAGAGAAGACCTCGTTCGTATTTACGGAAGACGTCGATATGGGCAGTTCCTTCGCAACTACTTTCGCGTCCCGTATTCGCGCTAGGATCTCGCACACGACGTATGGGAAGCGGAGTCTGCGCAGCTATCAAAGCTACGGAGACGAGAAAGACGGAGCGTCCATTTGGATCCCAACTTCGCCGATCGGGAGTCCTGCTCCATTGGCAAACTCACCGCGGGCTGAAAAGCGATCGTCCTGGATTGATTTCAGTGCGGTGCTAAGGAATGTCCCTCCAGAAGGTCTAGAAACGCCATCCGCTCGCTACAGTCGGACTTTGAGAGCGGATGATATGGACAACTCTATCTCACTTCCGAGTCTTGAATTCAACTACCCTGCACCACGCATTTCTACTGATATGCATCGGCTAGACAAACCCGATGTTCCTGTACCGGCCGTGTCGCGATCATCAGAGAGCTCTTGTTTCCTTCTCGGTTCAGGCTACTTGTCCTCTCGCTCGTCAGGGACAGGGATCTTTACGCGCAAAAACACGCGCTTGTCCATTCGGAATTCGTTACCAGCGCAGACAGTCAATTCTAATGGAAGACATCACTCTGCTACCATTTTATCAACCAACTTCTCGTCCTCAGGCTACATGCCCTCGAGATCATCAAGCGCGACCATGGATCGGGAATTTCAGCCACGACAGGTCAACAACGAGATCTACGTTAGCTCACCGATTCGTCCTGCTCCTGAGGTACCCGACAGCATATCCTCTTCTCAGCCCGACTCGAGAACGGTTCAAAGGCCATCAACGGTGATTACTCGAGACATCGCTTCGCGAATCTCAATCCTAAGAGGAAACCTTCGGCGAGATGAACCTCCCAGGGAACGAGGCCGAATTCTTCCTTTCCCGACTGCATCCCTCAGAATGCCGCGTTCGCCGCGTTCGTCCCCTGGTTGACCAACCTTGAACACTATTTACTTTGGATGATGGATATTCTGAACTTTCACTTATACATATCTGTATGGCGTGCTCTGTGTCTGTTGTGGTTTTTTTGCTTTATTTTTATATCGTGTAAATTATCGACATGAAGGCAATGGACTTTGTAATAGGTGTATTTCGTAGTCCTGGCCACTCTAAGTGATATACAACGATACCTGTCTTAACATGAGTCTTTAAGAACATACGGCGCTATTCTTCGTGCATGTGTACCACAATCAGTCTTATGCACATTCGCAAACCAGTAGAGGACAAAGAATCGCGCGATGTCTTTCAATGCAATTACTAGTAGAGATTGCACAAAAGCAATCGACAAAAGTTTGAAATCAACATATCAATCGACTCAAACAAAGCATATTCACGCAACAACGATTGGTTGCGCAGATGGAATGTTTGTTGACAGTGTAGTCTCATCGGCATTCGCCTTGAGCTCCTCCAATCTCTTCTTCTCTTCCTCGAGCATCTTTTGCTGTCTCGCTACACGCGCAGGCACGATGTTTCTCCTCTCGGTCGTGATCCTAAAGGTCAGAGAAGGACATTCTAAGAAAACTTTTGTAATCGAGGAATTTTTTCGATCGACGTACTTGAAGTCCAGTCTTTTCACGCCGAGCTCTTTCAAGGTCTTCTTCTCCACGAGCGAGAAATCCTCCGGGTTTTCGCGATTGAAGTTGAAAGGCTCCTTCAGACTAACGGGAGGGTTGGTAATAATCCGAGGGAGACGCAAATGATTCTTCGAAGCTGAATGCAGCATAAGCTAGGAACCCAAATACCATAGCCATTTAGACCGCAAAAGTCGAAGGTAGAAAACGTGAGTCTGCCTACAGGATGCATGAGAACAACGTCCCCTGGTTCGCCTGTGAGCTCCACAAAGTCCTTGCACCGCTTGATCTCCTTCAAATTAGAAAAATGCTCAGGATGGTCCTTATGATTCTCATACGTTGACGTCGATGGCGTGAAGGATAATCCCGTAGGCAAAACACCCTCCGGGTGAGCCGCTAGGTAATTAGCTATTAAGCCTACTCCCTCGGGAGCAATGTACGTCCCTCCACCACGGGGAACGATGGGCGAGTAGATTGGAATAACGAGGAGAGCTTGTTCAGGTGAGTCAAGGTAGTGGACCTGTGAGTAACGGTATTAATGGAGCTCAAGCATATAAGCAGAAAAATAAGAGAACTGACAAAGAAATCTCCATCGACATGCCAGTTATCCAAATCAGAAGGATGGATATGCTTATCCTCGCCTTCGTACTGCGGCGCACCGAGATTGACAATGAAACTATCGCCCCAAACTGCACCGTCAGGTGCGATGCGCTCTTCACCTCCCAGGAGGTCTTTCATTGCAGCCCAGGCCTACGCACGCATTATTATCAGGAGAACAAGCAATCAGCGATCTACGATAGCAACGGCATATGCTGAATAGTAGTGTCCGACCTTCGGTGCAAACGTCTGTACCGGTTCACGACGGTGCCAGGGCATGTGAACTTTCTCGTTTGTCCAGGTACTCTTGTCATTGGGATCCATGCCTAGACGAATCCAGACGTTTTTTGTCCATTCTTCAACTTTTTCTTTACTAAATGCGTTCTTGATCACTACATATCTATATGAACATTCACCTCAGTAATGATTTGTTCATATTGCAAACACAGGTAGCATAACATACCCCTTGTCCATGAAGAAGTCGACATCTTCTTCTGTGTTGGTACGAAGTGATCAGGGCGATTCCACTTATCATAAGGTAGAGTGACAACATACGAGTGAGTTGCTCGTATTTCCTCGTCATGGTGTATTCAGATCAGATATCCCTATTCCCACATTGAATCCTGTGAGGAGTCAGTCTTTATATGTGCGGCGGGCCGGAAGAACATCGGACGCAGGGACCATATCATCTGCCTTCTCGATCTGAGGAGTCTTGGAAAAAAGCGCCCTTAAAGCACAAGTCTTCGTGACGCCCAGCCTGACTGCACAGAGGCTACGGGTCCTGACTTCCATCCACATCTCGAATCGAACGGGGCACCAACTTTTGAAGTCCAATTGAGCACGTCCATTGTTGGCTTCACTCACCGAGTACGCTCGATCACATGTCCGGATGGACAATCTTACAGTCGATGGTCTTCTGACCTCCTTCTGTAAGGCCTTTAATTAGTCCTGGTGAGAAACAGATTGGATTGGGAATAAAGTCGACATTGAGGTCTAAACTTAGAACAATTTCTACCTAGCATTGCATTCGAATATCGTACAGGGCTTTGATTGTGCAAAGGCGTAATTTGCTAGAACATGTATCACAGCATTTGAAGAATCGTCGGTTAGAGGAGGCATATTCGTTATCATGCAAAGGACGCTCTTCCCGATGCGGCGAGTATGAGTAATATTGTAACGGAGTTCATCGATTGAGGTCAGATTCGTCAAACGGATCCCCGAACTCTGAGACAAAGAGTTTATGATAAGTCATAAGAAAGACTGAAGAGATCAAGATACGAAACAAAAGGCCGAAATGAAACCCTACCTTGCTTGAGTTTCTCCATCAGTTCTAAATCAACGAGCTCATCCCTCCTTCCACCTTCGCGAGGTATGACGTCTGCCGCTACGAAGCTTCTTTTCGCGCCATCGTCGCGTCTGCGTGCCTTTATATCTCTGGCCTGGGACGGGCTCGAGGCGAGCCGCCTTTTAGACAGATTGAGCTGCTGAGATGTAGTGAATGAGGCTGCCTGGGGAATCTGGTCAGAGAAGATATCGTCTGGGGGAGGCGACCCCGACGAGGGCGTCGAAGCTGATGGCGAAACGGGTTCTTGTGGCGAGTGCATTGTCTGCGGACGATGAGGTCGAGGAGAGAGACGCGTCGCGCGCCAGTAAGGACTCGGCAATTTGCGAGCCGGACAGAGACGCGTTCTACCGTCGTCACGACTAACGCTCCTCCTTGACGTCTTTTCTCCCTCCCCTCTGCTCACTCTCGCCTATCCAAAGCATGTCCAAAGCGGCATCTTCAATAGCCAAGGCAGCGCGAATGCGTATCATCGCGTTGCCGTTGACTTCCGAAGCATCCAACAACGGTCTCCATACATACTACCACTTCCAGACTCCCCCGCCCGCAAAACCAAAGTCTGACAAGTCGATCCTTAAAAAGGCCACCGAGAAGACCGCAGAGCTCTGGGCTGCCTTTGGAAAGGCTCCAGAAGGTAGCTGGAAGGTAGGTTGGCAACCGTCTCTGAAACTCACATCTATGCCGACAATTTCTTTTTCTAATGAATTTCACTTAGCATCGGACATTCACTCTCGGAGAGAGAATCATGGATCGTATCGAGTTCGAAGAGCTTTCTCTAAAATCGATGGACCCTTCATTAGGTCCTAAACTGTCGAAATTCGGAAGGTCAAGCGTACAGCTTGAAGAAAAAGGCGCATCTCCGGTACGCAGCTGGTTTGCCGTTTATTTATCCCTCTGAAGGCTAAGAGTCATTAAGACTCATATCCTTCATTTAAAAGATCCCGTTAATATATCCATCGTTTTATGAGCGAAAGACTCCTGCACTGCTACATCTGCGAAGCTTATTGGAGAAGCGAACACCTAAGCATCAAAAAGGTTTCTACCTTTGGTTACTTGCCTCGCCTCTTACAGCTCCTTTCATATTAGTTCGTGCGTGTCTGGTAGTCAAAAATAATCCGTTGAAGGTGTTGACGAAATCTTGCAGCTATCATACCGAATCTTCCGGGGTTCTTCTGCTTATGGAGATCTTGGCATCATTACAGAGGTATACTTCATTCCTGTCGATTATGGACGGCCTTTGTACCTTACGAGAATTTCTTCTAGCATATAAGGCTTCATCTTACTTAGAAGCTCTTGTGGACAAGGGAGCAATTCACCCTGAACCGAACGCTGTTCTGGACAAAATCTATGAAGAGCATCAACCAGCTTCACCGTCTTCATCAGAGTCAAACTCAGGGCCCAATTCAAAACCACCATCATATGAAGACAATGATGAAGAGCGGATAGTCCTCAGCAGGGAGGCAGTTCCCAAAATCGTTGGACTTTTTGAACTTCCGCCGTCTGCTGCCTCGGATCTGTATCGAGCACTCGATCAGACGGAACATAGGCTCAGGAAGGCTCGAGGCCAAGCTCAATCGTGATTTATCGTTTGTTCCCCTAAAGCGAGTGCGATTGTTTCACTGGCATTTATCTATTTACTTTTACGATGTGCTTGCAGGCAGGAATTCAATTAGCATGCTTAAATACATATACTAGATGTACATAACGCTAGTACTGTAGCTCGATGATGCTCCGCTCCGTTGCACTAACATGTCGAGCTTAATAAACACGAATAATCAATGTTTTCCGAATGTTCGTTCCTCCCGCAATGATCTAGTGGTTGTTGCTTTTCGGATGCTTTCGAACCATTCTTGAGGATGTTGATTAGTCATTGCTTCTAAAATGAGGTTGATCGACGGTGAACTCTTGTGGCTTCCCACTTTCTCTCTCCTCCATACTTACTTCCTAGTTTTTGAATGGTCCGTCATAAACGAACTCATCTTATGAGCTCTATGCCTCCATCTAAACAAGAGGAGCCGCGCACTAGGAATCCGAGATACATCCCGCCCCGCGAAGACCACTGTCCAATCGAGAAGCTTCCTCCGGAGGTTCTGGTATACATATTCGAACTCGGAACGCGTGGAGAAGAGAATGCTGAAGACTGGGAAGTCGAGGAAGACGATGGGGATGAGGAATACGAGGATGTTGACGAGGAGGATGACCTGAGCTTGGACGTGCTAATGCCGGGATCGTTTACTCACGGTACAACTAAAATGGCGGATAATACGACGGAGGCTGCGAAAACTGCTGCTGGTGCTGGTAAAACGTATAGCTTACCATTCCAAGTGCGCATGTCGCATGTATGCCGAAGATGGCGGGAGCTTGCATTACAAACGCCGACCTTATGGACGACCCTCGATTTTCGCGAGCGACGTCCATGGCAGAAGAGCCAGGAGTGGCTCATTCGTTCGAGACAAAGCCCTCTTGACATTATCATCGATCGTTCATTAGTGAATGACGATGACGATGACGATGACGACGACTCTGATACTGGCTTCAGTGACGTGGCGGCAAAAGAGGCGCAGGCAGATCTTGGTTTCATTCTGAGCCTCATTACCCCGCATGTCTCTCGGTGGCATACTTTCGAACTCACCGTTGATATGTATGACCATATGGTTCTCGCTCTGAAGCGCCTAGAACAATGTCCCGCACATCCCGGTGCGCCGTTACTTCAATCGCTTGCTCTCTACGTACATGAAGATTATGATGATTTCGAGTCAGGGAGCTTTGATTATAGCGAACAGAAGAAGCTATTCTTGCCATTTGGAGGACATGCTCCACGCCTCGAGAAAGTCGAGCTTTGGGGTGTGCATTTGGACTGGACGCTTCTTATACCGACATCGGAGCGATCTCTCTTGTCCTTGAATTTCCCGCCTTCCGTGACAACGAACTTGACAGAACTTGAGCTCGCTTATCATACAAAAGACGTTCGACCGTCCTACGTGGAATTTGTAAACATCATTCGATGTTCGCCAAAACTAATATCTCTCAAACTGGCGGATTCTGGCCCAGCCCCGCGCCAGAAAGGGTCTCCCGAACAACCTTTGTTCCTGCCGAACTTACGACATCTTTCACTAGGATACTTCGAGGAAGACTATGCGATTTCATTATTGCGCCTGCTCTATACTCCCGCTTTGACAAGCATTGCGCTTGATTTCGACGAAGGAGATTACACGGAATTCGTGAAGGAGTTAGTAGGGAAAATTCGTTTACCAGATTTACTTTCAGGACACTTCGGTGTTCCGACGCCGCAAAGACAATTATTTGAGGACCAGACGAGACTTTCCAATATCACAGACGTGAAGCTAGGCGGTCTCCCCTGTGCCGAGGGATCCGCGTATCTCTTCTACTCAACTTGCCGGAATCTGAAGCGTTTGCATCTCAATACGCGTTTTCTCCCTCAAACCTTCTTCTCAGTACTGACTGACGATCATCACGGACTACCTCTTGCGTCAGATACGCGAATCTCAGAGCTGGTCAGGACGGTTGGATCCCGGGAGACACCATTATGCAAGCAACTAGAAGCTTTGACTATCACAGGCGTGTCGGGGCGCGACCTAGTAAAATTCGTCAAGACTCGTAAAACGCTCGGTGCTCCTATCCTAGAACTCAACGTCGATAAGGAGGATCACATGGACTATGAAGAGGAAGAAGAAGCGTTCGATTGGTTGACCAGACACGTCAAGTCCTTGAACTTCGTAGAATTCAGCGATGATGAAGATGACGTCGTAATTTTGGATAGCGATGAAGAGCAAGAGTGGGAATTTGATGGGGAAGAGATGGACGATGAAGATGGGGAAGATTGGAATGTTCATTTGCACCACAACGATGTGGGTGGTGGTGAAGATTATTGGGTTGACGGCGAGGACGAGTATGAAGCCGAAGATGAAAATGATAACACGGGCGAGGATGGGTCCTTCGAGTAATGTGGATCGATGAAAGAAGAGGCCGAGCATTGTTTCGACGAAGGCATCACCGGCGATACAGAATATAGCCATAGAATAGAAGTAAGAACCGTCGTCGCTCTGTAATATTGATCTACTGTGATTTACTCGTACATTTACCAGCTCTCAGAGGCACTATAAGTTTATAGTACTAATCAGACCTCTTTTTTCTCGAGAATGAAAGTTACGAGAAATTTTTCAAATCCCTGATCAGAAATTTTCAGCCTACTTCAGCTACAAGCCAGTAGTTTTGTGCATCCACGATACTATTCGCAATAAATAAGAATCATACATTGAAGCGCGAAGGTACACAAGTGAATCGTTCGTCCGCGATATCATCTTCTGGTGTAAGTGACATCTACTTGTCCTCACTTACACTTTATTTACAGTAAAATATCGAGCTCAATAAACGTGAATAATGAATGCTTCGAATCCCTTGCACATTGTTTTCTTTTCTAAAAAAACTGCATCATTGCACTTCGGAGCTCAACCTTTGTCAGCGCATATATTTTGAGTTATCTGAGGAGTTACCCATGAATGAACGTAAGTGGATCCATGGAGCCGTTGTAACAGAAGTTGGAACCGTCATCGCTCTATAATATCAATTTGCTATGATCTACCTGTGCACTTATCAAGTCTCAGAGTAACCGTAAGCGAAGTTGAGCGACACGCAAAATCCAATTTTTTAAAAAATGAAAGACACGAAAAACAGTATCATGTGATCGAGGAGCAACAACTTCGGTCTGTTGCAGACTCGGAGAAGCTCAGCTCTGCAAAATCTACGTTGGTCACACGACACTTTTCATAATAAACCAGAACTCATGGGTCGAAGTGCAAAAGTACACAAACGAATCGTACGTTCCCGCTCACCGCCCAATTAAACAATATTTACTAACTCTCATTCGAACTTCATCATATGTACTATACACATAAGAAAAAGACGAAATCGTCCACCTCTACCTCCTCTTCCTCGACGTCCAAACCTACACCTACGCTCACGCCTGCACTCAAACCCCCCATCTCCTCCAGTACTTCCTCAGCGCAACACCAGAAGCCATCCACAAAACGCCGGACAAAATTGAAAGATAAAGCCGCTATAGCGGCGGGCCCGGGGGCCAGATCAAATAGGCCTGAGGGAGGCCACGTCCTAGGCGGAGCAGACTACGTTGAACTCATGATGGGCAGCCGGAAGAGGGCGAGGGAGGAGGCTGCTAAGCTCCCTCCTCCTTCGTAATACTTGAAAAAGCTTGACTATGTAGTACCATTGTGTTCGGAAGAAGTCAAATAGACAGTCAACTTATGGTGTGAGTGCTTCTTCCCTCACTTCTGTGGGTCTGCCTACGTACAAAATATACTGATGTTACTCAAAGCTTCCGTAACCGCCCCGAGTCGGATGCTGCGTCAAAGGATCTCGAACCCCTCTTCGACGCCGTTTCACTCACCAAGCACACAAGAGCTTGGGCTTTACATACCTCGTATGGACCGTCGGTTTGATTCAGGACGAATCGCGAAGCACACGGAACGTTACAATCAAGAAAACTTACCCACCTAACAGAGGAATGCTGCATGGTACAGCACGAGCAGGAGTCAATGTGCCTTACATCTGCGTCTCGTCTCTCCGCGTCTCTCTTATGATCCTCTCATTTTCTCTTCCATTGTTATTTCTATCCATCGACGTGTGACCAATTCACCAAGCTATCCTAGATAGATATACTATGCATTCAAGCCCACAGGGCGCAGCTACCTGTGCATTAAAAGCAACTTTGTTCCCCGCTATGTATCTAATTCTTCAATTCCTCAAAGTTAGGATCTCTAGGTAGCTCAGTTGGTTTAGAGCATCAGACTGTAATCGGCAACATTAGTATATAATCTGAGGGTCGCCGGTTCGACTCCGGTCCTGGAGATTATGCATGCACGGTATTTTTATCTTCCTCCAAAGCCTCCAAAGAAATCTCTGCTCGTCCTGCCTGTCATTCTCCATCCGGGATTAGTCATCATAATGCTTTGATTATCTTTTGTATTTATGTATGTAGCCATACGATATAAGAGTGTTTCTCGAAAAGGTTTCCTTGGTTACTTTGAGAGAACGAACCAACACCGTTTCCAGCCTATATACACTCAAGGCTGGAACAGTATACTGTACATACATAATGAACTCATATATCTACCCTTTCTAAGACCTTAGCTCATACATATTTAATCCACATGTTCCTCTCTCCCGTCTCATTTCATTCATTCAGTTCGCAAATCCGCCCCCGACTTCCTTTACCGCCTCGACCTCCGCCCGCTCCTTATAAGCACCATCCACATAAACAGAGGAATCCGTACCCAGGGGGACACAAAGCTCCTCAAACACCGACCCGTCTCGCAGACTCATCGCCGTGCACACGAGCGCGTGTAGACCCAAAGCAGCACCGCAGACACGGCGTAAATCGCCCCCCAGATGCGCAGGACCTGCGAGGACGTCTATGCGCGGTGGAAAAAGAGATTCCATGTCTTTGCTGGTTGAATCTATTTGTTGCCTTGACTGCGTACGTGTAAGTTTGGGAAGATCACACCCCAGAACATCACCTTTAACTGTAAAGATGGCGCATTCCTCTGGCTCTTCCTTTCACTCCCATTGAACCTTCTGAAGAAGAGCACGTCCCAAAGCGACAGGAAACTGAGTATGGCCCAGCATGACAAGAGCCGTCGATACAGCTAGCGTGACGTATACATGTGAGAGTGCAGCGGAATCCAAGGACGTAAAGGACGGCGACGAGGAGGACAGAAGAGAGACGAGAGCCTGCACGATGATGACCCCTGCTGCTGAGATGACTATCAGAGTTACCATAGGCAGGAGCCACATCATCATCATCATCCACGAGAAGGAGTGCATTTGGCGGGTGAACATGCATACATACGTATTGTCGATATCAGCAACGCTCAGCCAGCTCCTCACGATCGCGTCAGCTCCCAAATATCCAAACGTCCGCGTGCAAACTCAAAATACGAACTCACATGAAATACAGCTGTCCAAAGCAGAGACGAAGACCGAAGCAGCAACGCCAACCCACCAAAGCGCCCAAATCGTCCACACACGAATCTCAACCCCGCACCTCCTTCTCAGGTCGTCGCATGCCTCATCGGGAAGTACGCCAAGAACAGGCTCTGCGTCGCGTGCACGAGCAACGACGGCGCACCAAATCAAATCCGGGAACAGGATGTATCGCGCAAATGTAAGTACAGACAGGACGGCAAAGAGAATTATGTTGCATATCAGGATCGTCAGCGTGGTTATCTGGAGCCCGCCAGAGTCTAAGCCGTAAGGGAAGACGTTGAAGAGGACTGCAGTTGATTCGCAGCAGCGGAATTGAAAGGTAGGCGTAGGGGAAGCTTCGAGTAAGAAGGTCGCTGATTTGATCGAGCCATGCATGGGACGGAGACTGAACTGCTGATTTGATATTATCTTATCGAAATGTTCGGCTTCAATGTCTGTCGTCTGAATTGTTGGTAGTACTAGCAGGTCGCGCAGAACTTGTGTGAATCTGCTGAAATCAGCCATCTGTATCTTCATCATACATTCTATGTGCTCAACCGAGTCATTCGTTCAACTCAACTCACAAACACAGTCTCCACCTCCACCTCCGCTCGTTCCTTATCATCCCCTTCCAAACGCACAGAATCCACAACGGGGGGAACACAGAGCTCTTCAAACACCGACCCATCTCGCAGACTCGCCAGCGTGCGCACAAGCGCATATACCCAGAGCAGCACCGTAAACACGGAATAAATCGTCCCCCAGACACGCAGGACCTGCGAGGACGTCGTGCGCGCGAGGTGGATCGTCAAGTTCGCGTACACGCCCTGTAATAATTAAAAACAAAGAAGTGAGGAGTGAACATCCAGGCTTTGAACTTTCTCTGAACCGAGCCGAGCCGAGTCGTAAGGATACAGCAGGTATTTCGAGTATCTGGGTTTCTTTGCGCAGCACGAGTACGTACGTTTGGGAAAATCATACCCCAGAACGTCACCTTGAACGGTAAGGACGTTCTGGGGCTTGAGTTCAGATTCTTGTCGTTGTTGATGAACCTGCTGAGGACGAGCACGTCCCCGAGCGATAGGAAGGCGAGTATGACCCAGCACGTCGCGAAGCTCCACAGCACAAATCCAAGGATCCACCCCAGGACGTACACCACGTCTCCTGCATACGGGTTTCCGAACACGTTTGCAGTGGTCATCCCGTCAGCAGCATCTCCGGACGAGGAGAGGGAAGGTAAAGGAAAGACGGCTCGCGCAACCTCGCCGAGTACGACGTACGTAAACCCCGCCTGTCCGAGCGGACCAAGAGGGAAGAACACCGAGAATATACCGAGGCCTTCGGGGAGCTTGTATATCATCAACCGAAGGAGGTAGATGACCATGACGGAAAGGGAGAGCGTGAGACCGATGGTGACCAGGAGGGTGGACACGGCCATGGTGAGGTACACATGAGAAAGCTTCAAAGAGTTTGAGGACAAAGAGGATGAGGAGGGAGAGAGGAGAGCTTGGGCGATGACGATCCCTGCTGCTGAGACGACTATGAGCGTTACGATAGGCAGGAGCCAGATCATCGTCATTCGGGAGAGGGAGTGCATCTGGCGGGTGAACCTGCAATAATCCATACCAGTTAACAACATTAGAATTGGTCAATTCAGATGAAGAGTAAGAAAGCGCTCACATGAAATACAGCTGCCCGAAACACACAAGGACGGAAAGGGCGACATCGACCCACCAAAGCGCCCACAGCGCCCACACTAACCCCGCACCCCCGAATCCAAAATAACCATAGACGACATCAACAGCGCCAATCAGGATCGTCGCGAGGCCCATCGGGAAGCATCCCAGGAACAGACTCTGCGTCGGGTGCACGAGGAGGGAAGGGCGGAAGAGTTGCGGGAAGAGGATGTATCGCGCGAGAGTGAGAAGAGTGAGGATTGCGAAGAGGACGAGGTTGAGTATGAGGAATGAGAGAGCTGCTAATTGGAGGCCGCGAGAGGAGCTGTAGGGGAATACGTTGAAGATGATTGTGATCGCTCCTGTGCCTATATGCACATATTGTCAAGGAATATTATGCCAATTTGATAGTGATCGCACCCATTACTGCAGCGTGCCATGCTGGAGTGAATCGTCTACATACAAATGATCTAAGCTTGAAGTCGATGGGAAGCGAGGAACTCCTGACCGGATGCAGTCTTTGAGCGACAGTCCACGTCTATCGTGCGAGTGCGAGGGTATTGCGGCACTGAAGGGGATGCGAAATACGGACATTTGGGATGAAGAGTATCCTCAGGCCAGTCATTAGTAACGTGCAGATCGCGCGGCACGGCCGTGTCTCGGACGATGCACGGACAATCCAATCCAGCGTGCGCCAAAGTTATACTTAACTCTCTCTCTTCTGCTCTGCTCTGCTCTGCTTCACTCTGCTCTCTGCTCATGTCCTTCATCGCTGCATAATCCACGTCCACAATGTCCTTCACTTCAACACCTACTGTCGCGCCGTCGACGTCATCCAGTGATACCCTCCAACTCGCTACCTCGACAGCCACAGATGCCATCACAAGCAGCAGCTTCTTCACCGACAACCAGCCCTCGCCTACTCAGTCAAACTCCAACAACGACGGTGACGACCAGCCCAGTTTTGCGACAACTTCCTCACTTTACCTGTACGTTTGCATTTCTTTTTCTTTTCAATTTCTATTATTGGTGCACGATGGGGGTGGACGTAATGCTGGCACATATATTGAGCGCCCTGGCTTATGGACCATTGGTTGTGATATAAATCTACTTCCGAGAGACTGTAACTGGGGACGAGATAGTGGAACTGGTGGTACTGTGCACCGCCCGCCGAGGCTGGTTTGATGATGCCATCCCGATGACTGTCTCAGGTCATTCCACTCCTCTTCTCGTCTTACCTTCATCTCCCTCCGCTCAATACTCTTACTAATCTCTTCTCTCTCTTCCTCCTCCCCTTCCTCCGCTCAACCCCCCTCTCTTACCTCCCGCGCCGGCGCTGCTAATGTCCTCGTTCGTCATCAACAGCTTCACCTTCCTCGCAACACTCCTTTTGTTGCTAGCAATCTCATGTGCCATCGTCATCCGCTCGCTCGTCATCCGTCGACGATTCCAGCGGCGTGTCCAAGAAGCTCTGGCAGAGGGTTACGTCTTCCCGCCCAATACCGGTCCGGGAGCTACACCCGGACTGGGAGGATTCGGCGCAGCTGCACGACGGAGATTTGACGTGGGCGAGAAACCGAAGATGTGGGACGCACATATCGCGCCTCCCCCGCCGCCTGACGAGCCGAAGGAAATGAAATGGGAGAACTTGATGGTGCGTCACTTTCCCTTACCTACCATCATCATTGGTTTCATGTCATATTCTGAAATATTCGATATTTATGTCAACATTGTTTAATAATACCATCCAGCCTGTCTCTGTTCGAATCCAGTCCGATAAGCTCACAGGCGCAGGACAGCAGCCTGCTCCTCCAGTCGCACGGCCCACGTTTCTCGAGACAGCCTCCTTCGGGCTCGTAACGGGGCACAACATCAACTGGCGTCGTCCACGATTCCTAAACTCCCGCACCGCCCGACCTCCTCAATCCAACACCGGACCTTCCTCGGACACTTCAGTCCACGGCAATGCTGACGCATCGCAAGAGCCCTCCGCGCATTCCCAGGCCCAAAATTCCAACCCCGACGAACACTCTAACAATGCCAACGCAGACACCGTCGTCGAAGACGCAAGTCTACAAGTAAGTGTCATGATCGCCATGCCTTCGCGATACCGTCCGCGCGTCTGGAGGGGGGATAGATCCCACGGTCGACAACAACGACAACATGACCTTGCTCGGCGCGGATTCGGGGGGGCTGCTGCAGAAGAAGGTGAGGAGGAGGACGAGGAGGAGGAGGAGCTGCCCGACATCGTACTGGGTACGGCGGAGATGCCGTGGAAAGTGTCCGTCCCCATCTCCCGATCGGAATCGGACTCAAACCCACACTCCAATTCGAATAATTCGAGTCAGCAGCAGCAAGGAACAACAGCCGCTGGGGGACGACGGCATACAGAAACGGCAACTCCTTCGAATCGGTAGTTCACGCTCTTCCATGTAATTGTCTGTGTCTTTGTCTTTGTACGACTTTCTGCCTTTGCTTTCAGCTCTCTGTACTCCACGTATTTTCATATCCTTTCTTCTAACGCGTACTCCATTAATGTTACAACGTGTCCATTTTAAAGAGACGTGGGGGAAAAAGAGATTGTATCGTGTTTGTTGTTGAGAGTTTTTGTATCGTACACACGGACACTACGTAGTATTATTTCCACCTTTTTCTTACATGTAGAAGCAATACATACATACATACATACATACATATCTGCTTCTCCATCTCTTCTTGATGTGATCAATCAGTATATCAAGAGTATTCGTATAAGATATCCGCCCTCCAATGGGACGGACGGGCTAGATCTCGCAAGGACGGAAATGAAGATAATTGGATAGGATAATGAAGGGAAACTTTTGTCACTACAGACGAGGTTATATAAGCTTATATGTATGTCCTGCCGTAAGACGATGTACATACTTGATTTTGTAAGAACCCTCCACCACTAATGAACCGCGCATCGTTTTCGTTCCCAATTTTTTACTTACTCACTTATCGTATCGTTCATTTTCATCTTTATTTTCATCATTCATCTGGAATCAGGATCAGGATCGGGATAGGGATCGGGCTAAGAATCGCGATCGAGATAAGTACGTACGTACCGTACGACCGCGCTAATCAGTAGTTACGAAGTGGTAAGTAAAGAGCTATCACCGGCTTTGCATGTATTGTACGTACGTAAATATCAGATACAGTTCTACGTTGTAATACTGCCATTAGTCTGAATGCTTAGTATAATGCAGTAAATGCAACCTGGTTGGACGGTACTATGTAGTCTTGTAAGAAATTATACTAGCATTTCTAGAACTTCGCAGATAACACCACATAACCACTCCCGCGCCTCAGAGGAGCAACAAAAGTCGAAGGAACCTGACGAGCAAAGGCATTTTACACTGTAGAATCTGGAATGGAGATATGATATATTTAAAAAAAGGGATTGTTTTCGTGAGCAAGGCTCGAGGGCAGCTGTTTAAAAGAAATGAATACTCCGCATTGATTCAGGAACTTGAAAACTGGCAGTACAAACAAACAATTAAACAAACAAAAATACCATCTGGGACTGAGGAGAGTGAGTGAGTCCGAGTCTTCCAGGCAGGCATCACGGCCAATATTAATGTGTCCGTAATGACCAAACCCAACACACCCTCCCGTTCTCTTTTTTTTCCGGCTTGTACCTGCAGGCGTGAATACATACACATCTGCTCCTCGAACAATGGATAGACGTCATCAAGTTCCCTGTTTCCAGACGCATCCGAGATGATGGCTGAAGGTGGCTCAGCAATCTACTCCTACAAGCTCTGAGAAGGAGCGCAGAATGCAGCAGTCGGCGTGAGTTAAGTCTCTAAACGTAGATAGTAGCAGCACTACATACAGTAGCGTTCACTTCAAGTACTTATATTCACCGGTGACATAAACGCACATGCGTAGTCTACAAAAACGGGAGCGAGGCCAGGTACACGAGCAAGACGTGCAAGACGGAGCAGGAAGCCGAGTGCGTGCATGTCTTGCTACATGCTCAAGGGCAAAGTCAATAACAAAGTATCAATACCGTGACCCGTGCGTATGGACAAGAAAAGGAGGCTCAGGTACGTGTGAGTATACTCCCCTGTGGTATGCTTATATGTATGTAAATGCATGCATGCTAGGACTAGTCTGTGCAGGAATACTCACATGCTGTGCCGGCGTACTGTCAAGAAAAGAAAAGGTTCTTTGTTATAAAGAAGTTCCTAAAGAAGACGAAACGATCCTGCTAGTCCAACATATACATGAAGTCAAAGTCAAAGTTGAGTTCGCACGATGTCGACGGACAAGATTGGCATGAATAAATAGATGAATGGATCATGTAGACAGTGTTGGGATGACTCGGAAGGAACAGACAACGCCAACGTGTACGAGGCGTTCAAGTTCAAGCTATTATCGTTCGTAACCCGACTGACATACATGCCTATCCGTCAAATAGCCAGACACCCCGCACGAACTGTGAACATTTACTCCACATCAGCATCAATACAAATGTTATCATCAACATGGCCCTGCCGCTGCATCATTTAACGCCCTCCGTATCCTCGTTGTCAGTGGTGGATTGTCTACCAGTACACGTAACCTGGCTGGCAGTACAGTACTAGTCTGCGGCGGGCGTTCAAGTTGGTTGCAACAGCTGTGATCCTGTACGGCGACATCGAGCCTAACAGTGGCGTTTTCGCATATACCCGACCTAGATTTATCGGATATAAGGACGAGTCCTGCTAGTCCTACCGTCACACGGGTAGACAGATCATAGGAACAAGGACGAGACAGATAGACTTGCAGAAGGCGCGCCCAACAAAGTCTAATTGATGTGCAAGACCGAGAAATCCTAGGGATCGAGGAACTGTAATTGCACAATATTACAGTTGTTCTGGATCGCATAAGGCCTAGGACGAAAGCGAAAGTACTCTAACACGAAAAAGGCAAAGTGATAGATGAACAGATCAGATTTACCCGATAATTCCGGAGACGCGCTAGACGACGGAGATACGTTCGGCGTAGATGTTGGAAGGTGCATGTCCTATTATTCGACGGACGAAGGAAGCAAGAGGAGATCGGAAGCCTGAGGAAGATGAGAAGCCTCAGCCTAGTGATATATGATCTTTGAAGACCGGTCGAACGGGCACGATTTGCAGGGAAACGACCGGCTGACCGGAGACAACAGACGGGGACGGTGCTGTTGTTGAGATATACAAATATGCCACGTCCGCATGAAACAAGAGAGATAGGCAGACGAGAGAGCGATCAAGGAGGAAGGTTGACTGTAGAGAGCGAAGATCGTTGGATGACAGATACCGGGAAATAGACATTTAGCAAGTAGGAGACAGTGACAGTACTAGTGAGAGAAGGAGGTGGCGGACAGGAGGAGCAATCACCGGGCGTCTATGAACTGAACTAGTACTGTCAATGCAATGCTAATGTAATTGCCGCGAAGATACTCGAGGAAATCAAACATACAGCACGTTCGCGAATGAGCGAGATAGAAGGCTGAACTCCGCGCAACAATTAGACTGAAAGGAAGACGGAAGGCGCCGCTGCAACGCAAGTGCTAGTGCAAGTGCAAGTGCAAATGCCTCGGCGACCGGGGGAGTGGAAAAGCACGCCGCCGGAAAGAGAAAAAACTCCGGTGGATTGTAAAGAGGCAAGAAGGAAGCGAGTCGTTTACGGTCCGAATGGAGTCTGTCCACAATAAACGCGAATCCCTATGTCATTACATTACAGCAGTATGTCTGTATGCGGCGCTGATGATTGTAATTAACTATTATATTACACGTGACACATGGCACGGAAGCACAGAAGCATGTCGACGTCGATGTTTGCTTTGCCGTACTCGGCTCTGCTCTATCCTTATCCTTATCCTTATATTATAATAATGGCCTGTCCCCGCTTCGTCCCCGCCTTCCCTTTCTCATCCCTCACCTGCCTCTCTCCTCTCCGCCCTTCGTGCACCGTCGCTCTTTCACCCGACCGACGTCCACAATGCCTCCCGGCTCCGCGCCTTTCATACAAACACAACCAAGGCTGTCTCGTTTCACAATCCGAGGTCTTCTCTCCCTCCCAAAACGACTCTGCTCCCCGCCCGCTGCAGTCGGCAAGGTTCGCTCTTTTGGCCTCACTCCAATATTCGACGTCCGTCTCGAGGACGTCCTCGATCGAAAACACCTCCCTCCGCTCTCTCTCAAAGACTTCGAAGAATGGCTCCTTTACGTCGAACAATCCGTCGAGAATCTCTATTTCATTCTCTGGCTCAGGGAGTATACCGCAAAGTATGATCGCTGGATCGCCAAAGTACGCGCAAGAGAGGCGAAGAATAGGAGTCATCTTCAACATCATCATCATGGTCGCGGAGGCTCACATCCTCCCGCGGCCTACCGCGTCGCGTGGTCCGTCACAACTCCCTACTCGCCTGCGTTAGCGCTCTTCTTCTCCCGCGCACGCGAAACTTTCCTTGTCCCTGGGGCGCCCTACGAACTGTCCTTGCCTCCTGCGCTCCTCGACGCCCTCGCCGTCGTCAGCGGGCATCCAGACCCGGCCGTATTAGCACCGGCTCGCGCGCATGTTGAGGAGGCTTTACGCGGTAGCTTAGCGCGGTGTGTTCGCGCCGCATATAGCAATGTTGGAACCTACCGCGCAGCGTGCGGGATTGCTGCAGGCATCTTCTTCCTACTCGTCGGCACCATCCCACCTCTTGCGGTCAACTTTACGCGCTCACAGAATCGATGGGAGCGACTCGTCATCCTACCCGGGCTTTGGTTCGGACTGACAGTCTTTATTGCCAGTCTTCGCGGGATATGTATGATGATCTATATTTTTGGTGACTTTCGGCAACTACGAAAGTATGTCATGTAGTATAGGAGCGAGCAAAGTGTTGACTGTTTCTTGGTAGGTTTGAACTCGTGCGACCGCCTCCGCCGACTCTGTTTCCCTCGCTTGAACCTAAATCTCGAAGTCCAGCAAGCATCGCTGCGCCAACTCGCCCTGTAAGGGCATTGACGGCGCCGCCGAGAATCGCTATTCGCATTCCGACGAACACGCCTTCACTTTCCTACGGGACTACCACCTCCGTCTCCATTTCAACTGATACAAGCTTCACCGGGACAGGCACGCAGACGTCGTATACGAATGCCACATCGCAAACACACGCGCACACGATCTCAATCTCGTCGCTCAAAAGCCGGGGTGGCACATCCAGTCTTGTTTTTCCTCACGGACATGGGAGTAATATCTACGCAGATTCGGAAACACGCTCGGTCCCTGCGTATGCGTCGGATGATGAGAGCTTTGTGGACGATGACGAGGGGGAGGAGGACGGGATGAGTACGGCGAGCGATCACGGGATCTACATCTCGCCCGCAATGCCTTCACCTGATACGGCAGCAGAGGATGACCCAGCAGTCGTGAATGCCGCTCTTGCACTAATAGCGAGCGAGGCCGCAGGCGGGTCGACGGGACAGGTTCAGCTGGCCGGATTGCCGGCGCCTCCGGCACAATCTGCCATTCCTTCAGTTCCTTCAGCTCCTTCGACAACTGCACCAGCTGGTCCGAGCGCTTCAGCTCCCATGCCCGCGAGGTCATCACTACCAGCTTCACAGATCCCAACTGCCCCTTTCATCCCGGCGTACCCTTACTCGGACGCCGACTCCGTACGCGGACGCAAACACTCTCATTCGCGATCGCGATCTGTCTCGAATAAGGTAGAGGACATCGAAGCGGGAGCGACGCCGCCGTCAATTCAATTGCCATTAGGGCCATTTGACTTTGACGCATTACCAATTCTGTCACCCCCATCTCCCGCTCTACCTGCACCCGCTGCCTCGGTAACAGGAACGCGACCACGTGCGCCTGACGTCTTCCTCGACACTAGCGCTTTGAGCGGTGTCGTAGACGAGAAAGCGCAACTGACGCTCCCCTCGCCGACGACGTCTGGTTTCGGATTGGGGTTGAACACGGTCACTGCTGTCGGGACAGCGACGGAGTGTAGCCCTGTCTCTCCTGCGCGCTCAGACGACGCTGCACGGCTGTGCGAGAAGGGCTCTGGGTCTTCTGGTGATGCTGCAGCGGGAATGCGAGCGAGAGGCAGGAGAGCGAGCTGGTGGGGTCATAATGCACATTCTCATGGTGGTGGTGGTAATAGCAACTCACGATCACACCTCCCATTCTTCCCTCGCCTTCCGCGTGTCTTCTCACTGTTCCACTCACGACACCACTCTCATTCTGCCTCATCATACAACACGTTCAGCGACTTCTATCCACATACCAAAGAACACACAGGCAAAGACAAAGGCATCCATCTCGAAAGCCTCGCAGAAGGCGGTATGAGGATGGGTAGCCGCTTGAGCTGGCGCACGCGCTGCACCCTTGAGTCGCGCGTCCCGGCCTTTGGACCCGTCACGCGCGTGCTCGCACCCGTCGTCGCACGCGCACAGTGGGAGATCGTGGTGCGCGCGGCGTGTCTCGCGGCGCTGCTGTGCATTATCACATGTGGGGTGGTCGTTTCGCTGCCTGTTCCCTCAGAGAGCTAGAGAGTACGTGCCGGTCCCGACGATCTCTTCGTTCGAGAGTTTCTTTTTTTTTCCCCGCCTCTTTCTTAGGCCTCATGGGTTTGTCTGTTCTCTTACTTTCTTGGTCTCTTCGCTCTGTCGTTGCCTTTCATTCTATCTTTCCTTTCCACGTCTAGGAATATTCTTTCCTCCATTTTTTTTGTTACTCGTTATTCTGGTGTGCTACACTTTCGCTGTTTCGGGTTTTTAGGCCTTTCTTTATATCCTTTTCTGTCTGCATTCGCGCTTTCTTGTCTCTCCTGCTCTCATTTTCCGGCCCTGATTTTTTCTCTCTGAAATTGTTGTTGTAGTACCTTGCTCCCTCAAGCCTCTTTTTACTTTCCTTTCTCTGCGTCTTCTCCGTTTTTGTGACACATTCCCGCCCGAGTAGAACTAGCAAAGCCGTTCATTTCATTTCATTTATTCGTTTATGTACTTCATTAAATCGTTCACACACTCATTCATTCATTCGTTTCGCCTTTACATAAATTTGGGTTTGGTTTACAACTTCCGGGGTTTACCCAAACTCAAACTCCACCCGCCACTCCCGATCTTATCTCCTCGCCGCTGCACTCGGTGGCTTCCCGCTCACTATAGTCGTATCCGTAGTAGTAGCAGTAGTATTAGTATAAGTAAGTAGGACCTGAATCATATCATATCAGTACTATATCTCATCCGCCCCACCACTCTTCTCTCGTGTTCGTATTCCCCGACGTTCCCTCTTGGTGCGGGCATCTGCAACTATATCTATATATCGTCCTTGCGGCTTCCTGTTCTTCATTTATCGCATCAACTAAAATTCAAGTGACTTCATCTCATCTTAGACCAGGCTAGGCTAGACCAGGCCAAAATTCTTACCTCCGAGTCCGAGTCGTTCCCAGGAGGTTATTTCAGAGTTGAGACTTGACTTCGCGTTCGCGTTCGCATTCGCATTCGTATTTCGCTTTCACACCCTAGTCCGAATCAATCTGAGTACGAACCCAACCCACCACTGGCAGCTGAAGGTGGGTTCGGCATTCCCTTTGAAGCTGAAGCTGAACTTGAATTTGAACTTGAACTTAAAGTAAGAGAGAGCCTTCCGTCCCGTGTTCTCTTCCCTTCTCTCCACGCACGAATACAGATATCAGTCGATGTTATTTTTAAAATTAATTATAATCCATCTGATTTGATCTGATCTGATATATACTCACGCGCCGCCCGACCGGGGAAGTATAATCGACGAAGATCCGGAAGTGCGTATCGTATCGTATGGGTCTTTACACGTTCTTCTACCGGATCGAATCAGATGGGATAGGATGGGATGGGATGGGATACATAGAGGAAGCGAGAAAGATCAGGGAAGACTATGCGTGCGATTTGATTTGATTGCCAGCACCAACATTAATGTGAACTGATTGAATCCTTCACGCAGGCACGCACGGAACGGAAGTAAGAAGTAAAAATAGAAATAGAAATAGAAATACAAAATATAAAATACAAAATACAAAATACAAAGATCAGTGTCAAACAAATACAAATACAAATACAAATGTAAATGCCATGCCATGCCAAGATGAAACGAAACGAAGCTCGACGAGCTCGAGCTCGATCTCCCACCCACCCCCGTAAAAAGGGATGCTTCCGGACTCCGGAGTAGGAGGTTGCCGTTGCCGGTACGGACATGCACATACACATACACAAGATTGATGATAATGCACGACGTCGATGTTTGCGGTTGGACCACGCGGGAAGAGGAAGACGAAGACGAAGAGGAAGAGAGAAGAGGAAGAGAGAAGAGGAAGAGAGAAGAGGAAGGAAGGAGAAGGAGGAGGAGGGGAAGGGATCCGCGCTGTCCTCATCGTCCTTTAGGGGAAACGGGTTGCCGTCCATAGCCGCATCTATCTAGCTCTCCTCTGCTCTTCTCTTGCTCTCCTGCTTCCCAGACGAATCGATCCAGCAACGTGAGACGCAGAAGCGGACAGGCGGAGGTTCCGACCAGAATAGAATAGAATGGAACGGAACGGAACAGGATGGATTGGCCTTTTTTTTCCTGCTCTCCACTGCGAGCGAAGCATGAAGCGCACATCAGTATCAGTATCGGTTCGGTTCAGTTCAGTGATTGCGTTCTTTTTTTTCATTGACGTCACCATGAATCAACAACACACACGCTTCCAAACCATCCTAACATCCCAATCTCGTCAATGAAGCAGAAATACTTACATAGTTCTAGCTTATGTACAGCTCTCTCTTCACATCTCTTTTAGCTATGACGCACCCGTCCTTGATCGTCGTCCTCGGAAAGCACGGCTCGAGCACCGCTGATTGGAGTGACTGGTTTTCGTGCAGTATCACGAAATCTGCAGGGGAGCCCACGGTGGGTATCAACGACGTCGCTGTGTTATCAGAGTCGGAAGCGGTTTCATAGTCGGATTCGGGGAGACCGACAGCGCGTTTTGAGGATATCGAAACTGCTTCCTGTGAAACATAAACAGTATAAATCAGAACCTGCATAAACTGAGAAAAAAAGGCGGCTTGAATAAATACCAATAATCGTCCGCATCCATCAAGCGTCCCATCTTGGTACACAGCGACGCCAAGCGGGCACAACCCCATCGGATCCGGCGTGCCCTGCGGCGTGAACGCGTTCCCGACGTTATTCACGCTCATAGCGACGCGCAAATCATACTCTCTTCCCAGTTTGCAGACGTTAAGCGTCCCGCGCCGTTGCTGCTCGGAGGCGCGCCCCATCATGTACACGTCGCTCTGCGGGAGACCGACAAAGTAGACGGGGAGCGAGCTTATGCGTTCGCGTAAGTCGGATAATTGTGCGGGGGAAAAGAGCGTGAGGCGAGTAGCGTGCCCGAGGACTATCGTCCGCCCCGGCATGCGTTCTGTCCAGCGGATCTCGTGAAGCACGTCAAGGAGGTAGTAAATCAACGGTGCTGTATCAGAATTTGGATCGGCAGGTAGTGGTGACAAGTCGTAGTCGATGTGAAAGTCCGCGTGGAGGTTATACTTCACCGCAAGGTCGAGTACGAAGCGTATGTTAGCGCGTTGCTGCTTGCGTGTGCGCTCGACATAGGGAGCAGACCCGATGGCGCCGAGGGAAGAAGTATAACGCTCGGCTGCTTGAGAAGCAAGAAACGCGTTTGACCCGGGTGTGTCGTCCGTATCATTGTCGAATATAGGATCTTGCATGAATACTGGAAAAATACAAGCTATCAATGTTAGTTTTCCTTAGAAAATAGGATTCGACGGACATGTCAGTTGGATATCACAAGCCTCCCGGAAGTATTCTTTCAACTTGATTCCAGTCTTCAACCCGGCATCTTGAACGGTCTTATCGACTTCGACGTGTGCACGCATACAGGTGACGCCAGACTCAATGCTCTCCCGTACAAGTCTCTCGCCGCGCTTGTACAGATCATCGGTATCACGGATGAAAGTCTCCTTTACGGCGGACGTGACTCGAAGAGCCTCTGAGAAGTCCCTGTGTACTTCAAGTCATAACACATCGGCTCGTATTCATGAAAGAGAATGGGTTTCTTTACCCTACGACTAGTGGTGCATCTTTGTCGAGTATAAAGCATTTGTCTGTGTGTATATGCGAATGACATAATCTGCGCGGGATTGATTGGGTTGGTTCCAGGGCGCGTTCAATATGAATAGGAATACGACTTACGATGGAACCAACAGCCCGCCACGTCCATTCACATAAATAGAATCGTGCTCCCATTCATCATTCCAAGTAAATTTCTCCTGTGGTTCCATCTTCAGAACATTCTTTCCATTGCAATGAATCGTATACAGTTTCGTTGTGAGATCTTGATCAGTATGAGCGAGCCTTACATTTAGGATGATTAAGGACATTATGATGGGTGATTGGCTGAGAAAAAGTCACGGCTCTCGTGAAGCCGCCCGCATGTGATCTATCGGCTTCAACGCGCATCACACATAATTTAATTTGGATAATCAGGGTTCCAATCACATCCATACCCGAGACTCGAGATTGATAAAGGGCTTTCATATTTTCTTTGAATAACAGGGGACCCACGGTATCGTGCTCCCGTACCGTACCGTACGTTACGCATCGCAAAGAGATGAGCTACAAGCACTGCGAGCACTGCAAAGGCGGGTATATCTTGCCCGGCACGCCAAAGGGCGAGATGCGCGATGGCGCGTACTTCGTCGCTGGGTCGCAGGCAGCAACAGCCGAAGAATCAGAGGAGAGCAAGAAGAAAGCTATCGTGCTCCTGACGGATATTTTCGGCTTGCCGTTGGTGAACAGCAAGATCATGGCTGATCGTTTCGCCGACAGTTTAGGCTACGACGTCTGGGTTCCCGATCAGTTCGGCGGTAAGCTGGCATAAGCTCTTGTCTGTTCTGTATACGTATTAGCAATCTTATCGGAATCATGTTTTCAAACCAAAGGTTGGCCTATTATGGAACCGTCAGAATTGGACGGTAAAATATCATCAAGGCCAGGCGAGAAATTGTCGTTCTTGACAAAGCTCGGGTTCATCTGGCTCTTGATAAGGCGTCTCCCGCGTCTGATTTATTCTCGACCGTCCGTGGTGGTCCAGCGAACTCAGACGGTTCGTATTCCCAGAGACTTCTTCACTATCACGTAGAAAGTTCATTCTTTTATTGTTTCACCCTAGTTTATCAAAAAAATCCGAGAGGAGAGAGGTTACACGAGAATTGGCGCGATCGGGTGAGTAAATACGGCGTCAAATTCAAAAACTGTTGAGCTTACCAATGGTGACTCTACTAGATATTGCTTTGGAGGTACGCATAGAGACAAAGTCAACCATTCCTCGTTATTGATGCGCCTTGTTCTATCCAGGCGTGACGGCAGTCGGTCTGGCGAGCACGGACTTGATAAATTCAGCTATTATCTGCCATCCTGGAGGCTTCAGTACTAAGCAGATCGCACAATTCAAGATCCCGACTTCATGGCAATGTGCGGAAGGTGAATGAAGAATCCCGTTTTCTGTCTTTTCTCGGACTCACGGCCCTGCCCTTTTCTCCCTAGAGGATTTCTCTTTCTCGCCAAAGCTGCGCAATGAAACAGAGGCGATTTTGACTTCTCAAAAGGACATTGAACACGAGTTTTGCGATTATAAAGGTGAAGCTCATTTGCGCAAGGTTTGATGTTCTGGCCTCGCTTGTTGACATTGTATGTTCTCATTCTAGGGACCGTCCACGGATTCGCTGTACGTCCGAACCTCGATATTCCTGAATCCAAGGAAGGTTTCGAAAAGGCGTTTGAAGCGAGTCTTAACTGGTTCAAGAAGACACTTTGAGCTTCCTGCGAAATTCTGTGCTGCCCTATTGTTTGTCTTCAGCTTAAGCCAAATTCCTTCTTATATATCATATTTACTACTTGATCAAACTTTGAGATCGAAGATCAGCTTGTCTACCTCATATGCATTAGAACTTTCTGTCATGATTTCATTGTATAAATTAATGAATTACCTGCTGTCTGTTCGGCGGTTGCGGCTTGATACTCTCGGTGAGGTGTAGCTTCTGAATATGCTTTCAGATCCTCTTCGTCTTTGAATTTCATTATTACGCCTGTGTTCGACATTGAAGATCAGTCTGAATATAAAGGTAACAGCAGGGTCTCCCACCGTCGTCCCATCCTCCGTCTCTGACATGCGGAAGCTTAGTCCCACTGAGCAGTTCCTGGATCTGAGGGATGGATGTTTTGAGGGCGGTAATGCCGTCTTTCCAGGCCTGCTTCTGTGCAGCCGTTGCCGTTTGGGTGAACTTGATCAACACTGAAATTATCATTAGTTTCTCTGTCTTCGCTCTCCTACGGATTTACCTATGTGGTATATTGCCATGCTGGTAGTAGAGTCTTGACTCTTGAGAGCCACTCACAATCACAAGCCGCCGTTGCTGACTGTATGCGTGTCGATCTGCAGCTACTTCATATGGCAATGCTGGCGACGGCGAATCTGTAACGCGTCGTGCCCTAGACCGGTGGTTGCTTTGCAACTTTGAGCAAAACAGTTGACGACAACTACTCAACCATGGACCAGCAAGAGCGCATTCAGGCCGCGTCGAAATTTCTCCTTCAATCACCCCCAGGCGAGATCAACGATGTCCTCAATGGTGCGCCATTCTGAGCTTTGCCGCTGCGGTTCTGACACGCCCTCATCGATGTGCGTTTACTGTTCTGCAGACGTACGGGATATCATCGCAGATGACGAAGCCTTACAGGCAGGCATACTACCTTCGCTCGAGCAATACAACCTTGAGCAGTTCATTACTGCCGATGTTCCGGGATGCGACTACCAAGTGCGTTTACTGAACTCGTCTATCATGTTCGCTCATTTTCAAAATGCTGATTATTTCGGGCGCTTGTTCAGGTAATCATTAGTGAGGCTGGGCGAGTGAAAGATGCTCCGGAAGGAGAATTTCGCTTCTTAGACCCCCGTTCAAAGACGACGTTCATCTTCGATCACCTACGATTGGTAGGCGCTTCAAATACTTGTATGCAAAGAAACAGAAGAGAGTCCTGAGTCGAAAGATATTAGGAAGCATCTGATCCGCAACCGTATGCAGCTGATGAAGAATCAGAAGCATTTCGGTGAGTGCAATAGAAGTGCACCTATTCTCTTCCGTGTGCCCAGATTGATTACCCTTTACGACCAGCTCTGCCCTAGAAAACGCAACGACGAACTATCTCGCAAACCATTTTGTCGAAGGGGTCACGAGTGTCTTCTCGAACCCAGATTCTTCATCGAAATTCATTGTGCAGATCGTAGCGAATAAATACAATCCTCAGAACTTTTGGTACGCTTTGACTACTGCGTAAATATCAAACTCTTTTGACTGTACAGTATAGGTCCGGTCGATGGAGGTCTGAATATAGATTAGACTTAGAATCTCGAAAAGTCGAAGGGAAAATCTTAGTCAATGTCCACTATTACGAACAGGGTAATGTATGTTTTATTCCTACTCGCATCTCGAGTATCTGTAGTAAGCTCTACCTTCTGAAGGTCCAACTCTCGACAACACATAACATTTCTTTCGATCTCCCACCCACTATCTCTGCATCTTCTCCATCAAATCAAGCCGCGGACAAGATTCTCGCACTGATCGAGCATGAGGAGGGGAAGTACCAGGCTACTTTGAATGTCGCATATCAGGAGATGTCGGATAAGACGTTCAAAGGTCTGCGCCGCGCATTACCACTGACGAGACAAAAATTAGATTGGGATAAGGTATCAGTCATTGTTGCCGCGTATTTCGCAGTCTGACTCAGATTGCTTTGCTTGGTGTCTATAGGTGTTGGGATACAAATTAGGAGCGGAGTTGACTGCGAGCAGAGGCGTGTTAGGTGGATCGTAGCCTGTAAGTAGAAATATAAGCACTTAAAAAATCAAGACAGATTCTGCGTTTTGTTGACAATTGGTCATGTCTAGACACAGTTATAATAACATTCTCTTGTACTGGTAGTCTGTATGGCACAGCAAAATCATATGTGGAGGATGACACCTCAGCGCAAATTACGCTATCGAAGGTCGGTTGATTAATCGCGGATACATCAGTATCTCGAGTTGCTTCGCAAGAAAGAAAGCACTATGATAGTTTGTCCACGTACACTACCTCAACCCTTCCGTTCCTTCATCAAATTCAGCGTACCTTGCTAAATTATGCGTTTGTAAAGGTCCATGTATCGGATACCCAGCATCTGCCTGCGGTACTTCATCCATTGGAGTTACTCCGCGGCCAGGGAACTCTGATAGCTGTACCGGCGCTGTTAGAGGCATCCTCTTGCCGCTAATCCTTTCCTGCACAGGCGGCATTGCAGGCAAGTGGGCTGGCGGAACCGATGCGATAGCTCCCGGGAACTCTGACAATGCATTCGGGACTCCCATTGATTGAGGCATTCTTCTGCCGCTTACTCTTTCCTGCACAACCGGCATCGCTGACCGGTGTGTCGGTGGAACTGATACGGTTCTTGTTTTGGGTGCAGACGGATGCCGTCTAGCCCCCTTTTCTGAATGTCGTCTTCTATTTCCCTTGAACTCATTGAATTTATCAATATATGGAGGAGCGTGGGTCGTGCCATTTAAGGAGTCAGAGATGGTCGCAAGGAGACCTTCATCACAGATTCAGCATCCCGAGATATCCATAACATAGGTAAAAAGGACCGTACCTGTACGGACTTCCTTGGACGACTGGTAAGCACAGACGGTCCAGCACGCATTGCACCATATTACAGGTGGACGATTCCGCGCATTAGGATTGTACAGCTCTTCATGCTCTGTATGCCCGTGCGTGCACCATCGCGATGACTCCGGTTCTTTAGTGTCGGGATTCCACTTGCACATCACAACAGGTCAGCCGTTGATGCGGAAAGTCGTACTATTCGTGAAAAGGGATGATTGTAAAGGAGGGAGTGGCATGGATTGCGTTTTGGAAGGCAAAAGAAAGAAGCAAAGTAATTGCTAATTGAATTCATAAGCAATGGGAACGGATGCAAAGTAGGCCGAATTCGGGTTTGGGGCGTATAGATTACGAGAAAGCTCAATCGACTACATAGTCCTACAAGTTGTAACTTGAGGTGCGGGTTGCTTTCTCTTTCTTTTCAGAGATTTGACACGTTTTTCTGTCCAAGAATATCGTATTTCCATTCTTGTAGATCCGTCGGGTTGCCTAAAGGAAGCCAGCATTGTTTTCTGGCGTACGTATGCATATTTACGCTATGATCTTTAGCTGACAAGTGTTCGTGTGAATTCTAGATGCAAAAATAGTTCGCAAGTATGACACGCGGACCACCCTCCGCGACACAGAGGATCGCTCATACGAAGTGCCTCACGAAACGAGTACGGTGATTATTAAGATCTAAAACCATACTAACAGACGCAGTCTTTTTTCTAGCAGAAAAAAGTAACGATGACTAATTAAGAAGGGGATGCGGGTTGAAATGGACTTCGGTCATCCATCGTATCAGACTAACGCCGAGAAAGAAGCGCTATTGTGTCAGACAGTGTGTTCATGAAAGAGATGATTATTCAAATACTAGGTGAAATTCACACTGTACCGGTTTGTATAATAGCTCGGTCTGTCAGACTGGGCTGTACCGCATCAGAACACGGTTATCCACGTTCGTGGAAGAAGTTATGGCACGCACCAAGCTCATTTTCTACGACATCAGGACTCTCGTCCCTGGTCTTTCAACATCTGACAATACGTGGCGCGTGAGGTGGGTTGCGTTTGCACTGGTTGTTTGCTCTCTGACTGGTACTGACATAACAAAGACTTGTACTCAACTATAAGAACCTGCCTTACGAGACAGTATGGGCTGAGGGTCCAGATATCGCAGCGACATGCGTCGCCGCCGGCATACCGCCTCTCGAAACGCGCGCGGATGGTTCACCACGCTACACCTTCCCAGCTCTCGTCGACCTCACGAACTCTGAGACTCCCGTCCGCTTGACCGACTCACGTAAGATCATCAATTACCTCGAAACGACATATCCATCAAACGATTCACAACGGGCGCTCTTTCCGCCCGGGTCATGCGGATTCCAGGCTCTCGCAGACAGCTATTTCGACAGAATAATCCATCCGCTCGCCTCTCCATTGGTTATATTCCAGATGATGCAGAAGCAACCGGAACGCGTCCGGCCGACTTTTGAAAAGTACGCGCCACCTGGCAAGACCCTTGCGGAAGCAAATCTGAAGGGCATGGAGAGGGAAGAAGCATGGAGCAAGTTGCGCAAAGAGTTCGACAAACTCGGAGCATGGGCAGAAGGAGATATTTTCTTCTCGGGAGATAATCTAGGCTACTTTGATATCCATGTGCTTGCTGGGCTCACCTCGATGAGGCTTTCTATAGGCGACGAAGAATTCGAGAAGGAACTGGGACCATCGGCTGGCGGAAGATGGGTGAAACTTGTGAAAGCCTGCGCGGACCTCATTAGGTGATGAGCGTGTGGCGATCCGTTGATTTAATCCTATGAGATTTCATAGTTTCAGCGTATTATACTAATACTTGATTACCACCCTCGGTCATTAATCAGGGTCCTTGTCTTGAAGTTGTCAATACGACAGACTCAGCGATACTACGAGATACGTAATCCTGACGATCGGCAGAAGAAGTGTAGACTGGCTGCGTAATATCATTCGCACATGGAAAAGCAAACTCATAAGTATCACTATCTGGTACTTTGTTTGCTGTTTGTACTTCGCAAACTGAGGATGGGATCGTCACGATCATCAGAGTTTCTATATATGGAAACCATGGAGACCAAAGATGATCGATATCAATACTCAATAGGTCTTGCTCGATACCTCTGGATGAAGCTGCCACGAAATATATTATGAAGCTGGAAAACAATACTATCACATATAATACTAGTAATGTGAACTACATGCTTGGGTATCCGGAAGGGAGGGCCCACTCCGATCACATCTAGATCAATGCTTCGTCAAGAATGATGTCAGCACCCACTTCATCCATTCAAGACTCCGTATAAACCTGGCCTGAGGTGGCACAAACGCACATCGAACCATGACTACCTCGAATATCTTTCGTCTCAAAGGATCAATCCAGGAATATGACTGGGGAAAGCCTGGTAGTTCATCTTTAGTTGCGAAGTTTGCACATGCTGCTGTGGGGCAGGACTTTGAAGTCAGTGATTCAAGGAATTATGCGGAGGTGAGTATCCAGCTGTATCCAATACTCCATTCTAAGGACATGAATTTTTCTTTGGTACTAGATATGGATGGGAACACACAAGAACGGACCATCTGCACTTTGGGACAATCCTCAAGTCTCACTGCACGGTCTCATAATGTCGTCTCCTCGGTCGTTTCTTGGCGCACGTCTCACCGGACCTTCGTTTGACCAAAAACATTTCGTAGGAGATGCCAAATTCTCGCATACTACCGACGTTCCCTTCCTCTTCAAAATACTTTCTATAGGTAAAGCGCTTCCTCTACAGGCTCATCCAGACAAGAAACTGGGAGAGAAACTACACAATGAGGATTCCGGACAGTTCGTAGACTCCAACCATAAGCCAGAGATTGCTGTCGCGCTTGCAGATGGATTCAAAGGTTTCATCGGCTTCCGGGACCCGAAGCTCATAGCAGAAGACCTACTGAGTGTTCCGGAACTCAACGAAGCGATATGTCATGACCAAGCGATAGAGAAGTTCGTTCGAGAGCAAACCAAGGAATCGCTGAAAGTCATCTTCACAAAGCTCCTGTCGGCAAGCCCGGAGCTCGTGTCAAGGGCAGTATCAAAGCTGATAGCTCGGATCGAACGACAAGGCGCGTCAGCCACGGGGGACAATGCGCTCGCAGCGGATCTCGTTCAAACATTGAACAAGCAGTACCCGCAAGACGTTGGAGTGCTAGCAGCGCCGTTCTTTATGAACCTCGTCACATTGAACCGCGGGGAAGCCGTTTATATCGGCACAGATGAGGCACACGCGTACCTCGAGGGCGACATCATTGAGTGTATGGCTGTATCGGATAACGTCCTCAATGCAGCGTTCGTTCCCCGCGAGACGCGCAATACGCAGACCTTTGTCGAAGCGCTGACTTACACCGCGCGTGAGCCACAACATTGGGCACTCCGGCCTACGTCGTACAAGCGATCCAAGAAAGGCCGGACAACGGCTTTTGACCCTCCCCTGGAGGAGTTCACTGTGCTATGGACGCAGTTGAATGGGGAAGGAGAAGAGTACCTCGAAAATACAGAAGGACCAACGATTGGGATAGTTACAAAGGGAACGATCGATTTTGAGGAGCAGGGACCGGATCGCGAGAAGTTGACGCTGGGTGAAGGAGCAGTTATCTTCGTGAAGCCGAAGACGGATCTTGTTGCAAGAAGCACCACCGACGACGGAGAGGTCTGGTGGGCGACATGTGCTGAGTAAAACCAGAGAATGTAAATTTACAGTGACGCCGAAATTGCTGTTGTACGTTTGAACTCATAATAATAACTGCTGAGGAGAAACGAATACATGCGTGAACACAAGCACAGAGAAGCCAACTGAGTACGTATGATACGTATCATCAGGGTCTCTACTTGACGATCGGATTTACGCCTCGGAGTGCTAAATATTCTTTCACGGTACTAGCATTCTAGAGATAGAAATCAGCCGTCGTCACATCGTAATAAAACAGGAAGATTTCACCAAGGTCTTAATAAACTCGTAGATGCTTTTATCATGGTATCTTAGACCGGTCGCAGGGTCTGTATAAGGAGCCTTCATCAAATAGAACGCGTCAGGTCTAACAAGGGAAAAGGTTGAGGGTCAAAGATATCGTACCTCCAGCCCAGTAATGTCGCAATAGCGCTTTTGAGGAAGAATTGAAGGAGGGGCTTCTATGGACGTGTCTGTATTCTTCGTTAACTGCGCCAGCCCGTGAAGGCATGTAATGCTCACAAGTTGGAATGTCTTCCTCTTCCACTACGCTCAGCGTAGGCTTCGTTTCGGAAGCACTCGGTTTATCAACGTCCATCTGATTCTCATCCCCTCTTTCTTCACCCTCAGCAGTCGCAGGGATAGAGGCACCAGCTAATGCAGCTTCGCGTTCTGCACGTCTACGCTCTCGGTCTAAACGCTCACGTTCTCGCTCTTGTGATAGGACAGACTTGAGCGTTCGCGTCCGCCGAGCAGCATTCTTCGTGTATGCAGGATTTTTGAATGGACGCGGATATGTAAGGTAGGAAAGAGATTCCGCGAGAGTCTGTAAAACGATCCGACAAATGATTTCCGTAGGTATTAGAAAGCATACTCGTTGACGAAAAAGAGAAACCAACAGGTGTTTGTGGAGCAGATGCATCGGCAGGTGTATTTATCGCGGACGATACTGCCGTTTTTCGTTTGCCTGAACCTTTAGGCGGCCTGGGCAATACATGAATGAAATTGCCTCAATACCTATCAATAGTGTGGGCGTACATTTTCAGGAGACTCGTTCAGCTCTGGACTTGTGTTGTGTACGGATGGACCTTGTTTAACCAGAAGTAGAGATGATGGCGAAAGAAGGAAAAGGCTCGACGTGGTTGCGGTGGTTGAAGTTGATCGACCAAACGCGTCCTGCCTTCTGCCACGATGACCGCGTAGCATATACTGTTCAGCGTCTCAAAATTTCTTACGTCCTCACCTTGTTAATCTATGCGGCTAACGTATCGTATCAATATCCACTCATGGCCGATCCAAATTCTACCGGCCTAGATTACACAAGATTCACCGTGCCACAGCTAAAGGCGCGATGCAAAGAACTCAGCATTACTGGTTACTCAAAGCTTGGGAAAGCTGCTCTGCTTCAAAAACTTGCTCAGAATGGGGGATCGGGAATTGAGGCTCGGGAGACTGCGTCTCTGGTATCGACTAAGATCTCTGATCAAGACAAGGCAAGCTCGCCTACCGAGTCTCATGCAGTTACTGCCTCCATTTCTCGAATTACAGCCATCCTCTCATATACTTCCTCGACAATTCCTGCAGCTCCTTCTCCTGCCGAAAGCGGCGACATGAACTCGCATAAGCAGATGTCAAGCACGCGACCGTCTACTCTCTCTTCTACAACTGGTCTGGTAACTTCAGAACAGGCAAGACCAAAGCAGAGTAAAGAGAAGACCACCGCGACAAAGAGGACAACTGTCGACTCTACCAAGACAGCTCAATCAGCCACTCAAAAGAAGAGAAAGTTATCGGAGAAAGGGCATGTTAGCAAAGGAAGCGAGAATGTGCCCCCGAATGGACTAGCCGCGAAGAAATCAAATTGCGATCCTTTGGCTCAAAGTCTTTCTGAGCCAGAAAATACACCTTTCAGCACACTTCTTGAAGGCCCATCCGCACTGAAAGCGAAATTTCTGAATTGCGCTCTTAGCCCTCAAGAAGCCGAACAAAAACACTCTGCCCTAAAATCCGCTTCGAAACGCTTTCAGCCGCTTGTCGCTCGTCCGAATGGCAGATCAGGTCAAGCTGAAGTCGAGCCGCTTCCCTTACGAAAAGTCTCACTCGAGCATCTCGTACATCTTGACTTCAGCGCAGCTCCTCTTCTTCGGCCACCCGGGTCCCTAAACGCAATAAGCATTCCGCCATCCCTCTCAGAAAGAAAACGCATCAACGCGTGGTCTGTAATCCTTAGTGGACTCTCTGATTCTGAACGGAGAAAATGTGCTCACGTCTCTCGAACTATTCGTTATGCAGGTCAGAGATATAAGTAATCGTGTTCTTGTTCTGGTCTCACTGACTTCATTTTATTCGCAGTATACCTTTCAGCAATTCCCATCATTGCCCGAAACTTTGGGCCTCGGAGATTCTCCCAGTTATCCCTGAAATACAATATGTCTATGACGAATTTTTGGCCATACCTCAAGCATCTACGCTGTGAAGTTTCCGGAAGGCGGGCAGTATATGCTGCTTCCTTTCTTTCAAAGTTCTTCAGAGACCTCGTGCCTATAGCGGACAACCTTTGGGGCTGTCCTGACAATGATAAGCAACTTACGGTGGCATTAAGGTATGTGTCCATATTTGAGAATAGATGGCTATATAACTGCTTTACAAAACAGGTTCCTTATGACTCGCCTCTGGTTTGCGATTTCCTTGAACATAGCCGATACTGAAAGGGCAAGGAACACTATCGTGACCGACGCCCAAGAAGTTGTGAAAGACGAGATTTGGAGAGTAACAGTGCTTGTGGATTCGCCGCGGAGTGCGAAGGATCAAAGATATTCTATGTTCTACGTTCTGGAATCCACTTGTGAAGTGATCGGACTCCCTGCAGCCGCTAGGGACCCACTTTCTATCACCATGAATGCATTGGATTCAACAGTTTCGAGCTCTTCCGGAAGACCATTTCTTCGCACTGACTGGTCAGATTACATCCAGCATCGCATATCATGTGCCCGAGACGAGACTGCTCAGTTTCCTCTCCTATACTACCTGAAAACTACGAATGCGGAAGAGTATAAGAACGGCATCAGTACACTGTGGCTGAAGAAAACATCCAAGGAAGAAGAAGTAGGTCAATACAAAAGGAAGGTCGCCGAGCGCTATATCTTGGCCTGCGTTGTGGGAAATAGGTATGTATGCGGCTTCTCGGAGCGAATATTCTTACGGTCATGTCCATCAGTGTCAGCGGAAAGTGGATGTCATCGTCCCATATGGCACAAGTATTTGCAGGCACGGTCTCGGAATGGGATGTTGTCCCGACGTCGCTTTTACAAAGGGAAAGCCAACGAGTGAACCTGTTTCTCCCGGCGTATGTCATTCCTGTTGTCCTAACCATCAAGCATCTCGTCTGAATTGAACTTAAGGCACCATCTTATTGAAAGTGTTCATTTTACGACAAGCGAGCCGGAGATACAAGATTTGCATCCGGCACTTGCGATTGTCCAAACTCCGAGCCGGGAATATTTCATTTTGCGAGACAATGGGATGGAAGTCGGGTGTGAGGAAGACGGGGTCTGGCCAGTCTGGAGGGACCTTCTAGGCTGTGATGCACGAGGAGTCGCATGTCCTTGATCACCTGAATATCAACTCTGAATGTCTTTTGGTCTTCTGCTTAAATTAGCCCAGAGTGTCTTACCAATTCTAGGTAGAATGACTCTTCTCACTGAGTTTCTCCTGGGATCGACCATCCGTCTGGCTCCTTTGGCAGCATCTATTGATCTTCGCTGATGCGTTTTGGTAGTCTCTTCCGTGTATTTGTCATCCTTCACACTGTCGGGGACCTGACCGCACGCCATTGAGCTGGCTGTTTATCTGTCCATCATAATCCGGAATTGATGAAGGCACACCGAAATATGCCTCGACCTGAACTAGAGCTCTCGAAGCTCTCAGGTCCCCAAAGAATCCGTGGTATGAGCTTTGACGCCGAACCTTGCCAATAACGTGTCATCTTGGAGCAAGAGCATGAGTCAAGAGCAGAGGGATAAAGTATTCACTGACCGTGAATAAATAGACGTCCGGAGGCGGCGATCTGCTCTCAGACTTCGACCCGTTTCTCAGATCATGAAGATCCCTTCCCTCACGATTTGGTTTCTACCAGCAGTACTACTGGTACTGGAGAACCAGACGCATGTTGCTGCTGCACCTTCGTCTGATTTGGGCATAGGCGACATCCCAGCTGCGATTCTGAATTTGTTATTGAGTCCTGGGCTTCAAGTGTCTCAATTGAACATTGAAATGTCCGTGAGTGCACGGCAACTTCTGGTTTCTCAACGATTTTACCTGAGAGTCCAAATTTGCAGGTCCTTACGCTGCTTTTGAATACGGCATCGTGAGCGGTCTATCACTTCTACTTCCTCCCTAATCAAATTCCAATCCATTCATTATGCAGATTGGATTTCGATGGTCAGTGGTGACATTGTATGAAGAAAGACCTATCTCATGCGCTCATAGCAGTCACTCCGGTGCCTCTCGTCGAGATAACTGTTGATGGGATGAGTGCCCAGATAGGAACACAAGGAACCCCATTCTTTAGCTTCAATCAGACCTTCTCGAATTTCGTCCTTTCAGGCTTGAACCCGATCAACAGTGGCATCGTGCCAAATGTTGAGCTCACGCAGGGTGCGCTACAAACACTCAACGTAATCTCAGACACTAGGTTTGATATCCTTAGCGCGACGTACGATCTCCGGTGAGCATATGCTTCCTTGCACGGCTTTCTTTCCAGTTCGTCGAGATGGGAAGAATACTGACGAATAGTTTCATGCCAGCGTATTGACGGTTAACGGAACTGGAGGGATCCCGCTCTCATTGCCGGCTGCACAGCTAAGCGTTCCGACAAAGTTAGACTTCCAATGCCCGTAACGTTCCATGGTATCGGGGCTGACCTTTCATATCTGTAAACTTACAGTGTCACCTTCGGTCTCCTGTGAAAGAACGAGAACCTCAATATACATTGTTGATTGTGTTGCTTTTACCTACTTAGTCTTCTCATGCCCATAGATATCTGAAGAAGGGATAATTTCGGTATTCTTATCAAATCGAAATAGCACCGGATCTCGGTAAAGACTGGCAACCGAAGATCCTCAGATAGAGGTCCAGACGCCGTCCAGAGAAGAGAGTTCGAGATGAGATGCCTTTGCTTTAAGGAGTCATGCCGAGGAACTGTTTGACAGAACGTGTACCTTCGGGCTATTAGTGACCCACCACCGCTTGCATGAGAATCAGGAGCTTATAGCATGTCCAAGAAGATTCTGGTGTGCCTTCAGAGCGGTCCGACGGACAGGCATACATGAACAAGACCTGAAAAGCCTATGAGTTCGAAAAGCCTTGCCGAGACAAGATGCTCGCTCGTTTTCCCTCGATTGTTTTTGTCGCTCTGAGTTTCGCGGCTTCGGCTTTTCCTCAAGCCATAAAGGTGGAACACATCACAGTTGGATTAACTGTATGTTCCAAAACGAGGCATATTTTTCAGATGCTGACTATGGCCCCAGACCGATTCACTCACCCGTAATCAGGCATCGTAAAGTATTGCCATCATTGTCCAATACAAGTTACTCATCGAGGTATTTGGCTAGTTTGAACTTCGATGGTGATATACACACTTTGCGCGGGCAGGTAACAGAACTAACGACAGAACAACTCTCAGTATCCAATTCTGGTACAGCGTCTACAACGATCAAGCAGATATCCGCAGACCTCGGGACTCTCGTGATCCCTGTAATATCGTTCAACCAGTCGTTCAATAACCTTGTCGTACCTGCGGGAGGCACGGTAAATAGTGGAACAGTACAGAATGCGACACTGAGTCTAGGAGTTCTGTCGCTTGTCCAGTTGATCTTGCTGCCAACGCTGGATATCATCAGTGGGGAAATGACGCTTAGGTACGCAAAGCCGATCATCTGCTTGGACTGATGCTAACATATATTATTTCATCACTCTTGCATGACAGCATGCAGCAGAGCGGTATACCAACTAAGTGAGTCAACGAACACACCTCTTTGTCGGAAAGATAAGACTTACCAGACAACAGTTACACTCTGAACCTGGCATAATGCTTTATCGCTGTATGTACGTCTTGACAAAAGTGATGCAGAATGAAATAGGGTATAAGCAATTGCAATCGTGAACAATAAGTTACTACAAAACCTCTTCCGCCATATCAATCATGCCCTGAGGGTCTCCCTGGATGGGATAGAAGCCACCACCACGAAATTCGCTGGAGGATGATTCGGAGCTGAAGCTGTTATGTAATCGTTGACGTGTTCGAGGGGGCATCCGCGAGTGAATAACCGACACGGGTACCTTTGGCAGTGAAGATGGAAGCGTTGTCAGTGGAGCCGTCGCGGCTGCATCTGCGGCTTGAAGTAACATCCGCAACTCAGCGTTCTCTTGTTCAAGTCGAGTGAGCTCTATCTCCCGTTCCAGTGCCCAATCTGGTTGGTTGGCTTCTGTAAGCTCTAGCGTGAACCGAGCTTCGACTTTATCCGAAGTTGCGGTCTCCTCGTTAGGGACGGTGAAGAGAGGGGCCGTCGAGGGACTCGACAGAGGCGAAGGAGGCGTGCGAGGGGCAGGCTCTTCACCGCCCATGAGACGTAAGACCATTCGTAGTAGACGCGAGCATTTGGCAATCAACAGAGAAACAGAAGTGTCGGCGGCGAGCTGTGCGTCGAGAGACCTAGTTTCTGACTCTAGCAACAACTGCTCATACAGCCTGATCGTTTCGAGTTCTTTCAGCTGTACATCATGCTACGTTTACCAAGAAGTTTGTCAATATCTTTGAAATTTCTAGAGAATTCCAGAACTTACTGCATGTTTGCGGAAGGTGGACATGACCGTGTCAAGTGTCTGTTCGTACTCTTTCAACAATGAATTGAGCTGTTTGTTGTCGTATTGGAGGCTTTGGTTCTCCGCAGACAAAGCATTGTTCATCCGCTCCAGCTCCGCATCATATTCTTCTATATTGCTTTCTCAGTGAGGTCCGCGTTTTAAGTTAGTACAGACAGACCTTGCGAAAGGTGGAGATTAAACCTGAATAACACTACCACGTCAGCTAGGAACAAAGAAGATTAGGCTTCCATCCGCACCGCCTAAGCACAAATCCCGTTTCAGAATGCAATGCTTGTGCCTACCAAGCGAATGAAAGCCATTAGATCCTAGACCAGTTGCTTATAGGATGGGTCACGTACCTTCAGAATCATAGAATGACTACGAAGTGCGTCGGCTTGCGACTTCGTATGGGAGAGCTGCTCACTCAGGTCGACAACCAGCGCCCACAGTTTCATGAGGTCCCGTTCATAGTTGTCGTCCATGATGGCCATTGTAAAGACTGTGTATTCGTCGCGTCGGCTTCGAACTCGGATTGGACCTGACCCTAAGAGGAGCGTGACCGACGCGATAAGTTTAGAGCGGCGTGACGTTTGTGAGTCACGTTCGTGACAGCAAGATGTACATCGCTGAGTGAGCGATGCTCTCTGTCTTGCTCTCTACTCTCATCATCGACGACGACCTTGGTCATAATGAGCAGGCCGCCGTTTTTGCCACCGCCGCCGGGCATGCCGGCTCCTCCCCTCGGTATGCCGCCGCCTCCACCAGGCATGCCTACTTCAACTGCTAACGAGTCGTCGAGTTCGCGAATACCGCCAGAGGTACTCGCGCAAAAATCACATAAGTGGATCCAGATGCAGAACAAGCGCTATGGCGAGAAGAGGAAGGGTGGGTTTGTTGATCCCGGCAAGCAGGTGAGTCAGAGACTTCTTGTGTAGTAACGAGACCTGCAATACTGAACGGTTTGTTTGTTTTTAGGATCTTCCGCCTGAGCATGTTCGCAAGATTATTAAGGACCACGGAGACATGAGCAACCGGAAATTCCGCAATGACAAGCGAGTTCATCTTGGTGCGCTCAAGTATGTTCCCCATGCAGTTATGAAACTGCTAGAGAACATCCCGTATCCCTGGGAGCAGGTCCGTGAAGTGCCTGTGCTTTACCATATTACTGGTGCTATCACCTTCGTCAACGAGATTCCGCGTGTCATCGAACCTGTATATCATGCACAGTGGAGTTCCATGTGGCTTGCTATGCGTCGTGAAAAGCGAGACCGTCGGCACTTTAAGCGCATGCGCTTCCCACCCTTCGACGATGAAGAACCGCCTCTTGACTATGGCGACAATGTTTTGGATGTCGAACCTCTGGAAGCTATTCAGCTCGAGTTAGATGAGGAGGAAGACAAGGCTATTATTGATTGGTTCTATGACCCGAAGCCGTTGATCGATACTCCCCACGTAAACGGTCCATCGTACAAGTACTGGTCACTAACGCTACCGATCATGGCCAATCTTTATCGACTCGGTCGTACTCTCCTCTCAGACCACGCCGACAGCAATTCGAGCTACTTGTTCGATAAAAAATCGTTTTTTACCGCCAAAGCGCTCAACTTGGCTATTCCTGGCGGCCCTAAGTTTGAGCCTTTGTACAGAGATATGGACACATTTGACGAGGACTGGAACGAGTTCAATGATATCAACAAAATCATCATCCGCCAGCAAATTCGTACGGAGTACAAGGTTGCTTTTCCGCACCTATACAATTCTCTGCCTCGCTCTGTGCATATTTCATCGTATCATACACCCAAGAACGTTTATATACGCACAGATGATCCTGACCTGCCGGCCTTTTATTTCGATCCGCTTATTAACCCCATATCTTCACGTGGATTCCAACCTAAAAATGCTTCCCTTGTTTCGCATGAAGACGAAGTTTTCGGGCCGAATGGTGCTGATGAGGATGATTTCGAGTTACCGGACGAAGTCGAGCCGTTTTTGGCGGATAAGGAGCTGGAGAATGAATCCACGGCGGATGGTATAGCGTTATGGTGGGCGCCGGCTCCATACAGCAGACGCTCGGGACACACGCGTCGCGCACAGGACGTTCCATTGGTAAAGAACTGGTACCTGGAGCATTGCCCTCCTAATCAGCCTGTCAAAGTTCGCGTATCATACCAGAAATTGCTGAAGGTTTACGTGCTCAACGAGCTGAAGACAAGACCGCAAAAGCCGATGTCGAAGAAGAACCTGTTTCGTCAATTGAAAGCGACGAAGTTCTTCCAGACTACAAAGCTTGACTGGGTTGAAGCTGGTTTGCAAGTTTGTAGGCAAGGTTACAATATGTTAAACCTGCTTATTCATCGTAAGGTAATACAGTTACTGTGAGACTTTCAATGGGCGCAGACTGATTGACTCTCCTTGCAGAACTTGAATTATCTCCATCTTGACTACAACATGAACTTGAAACCGGTCAAGACACTTACAACGAAAGAGCGCAAGAAGTCACGTTTCGGAAATGCGTTCCATTTGTGTCGGGAAATCCTTCGTCTCACAAAGCTTGTTGTCGATGCGCATGTTCAGTTCCGGCTCGGTAACGTGGATGCCTTCCAGCTAGCGGATGCATTGCAGTACATCTTTGCCCATATCGGAGCGCTCACCGGCATGTACCGATATAAGTATAAGCTTATGCGACAAGTCCGGATGTGCAAGGATCTGAAGCATCTCATTTACTACCGGTTCAATACTGGGCCTGTCGGCAAGGGTCCAGGTTGTGGTTTCTGGGCCCCAGGATGGCGCGTGTGGATTTTCTTCATGCGTGGAATCGTTCCACTGCTTGAACATTGGCTCGGAAATTTGCTGGCTCGCCAGTTCGAAGGACGCAACAGCAAAGGCGTTGCGAAGACAGTTACAAAGCAGCGTGTCGAGTCGCACTATGATCTCGAACTTCGCGCGGCTGTGATGCATGATATTCTGGACATGATGCCTGAGTCGATCAAGCAAAACAAGGCGAAGACCATTTTGCAACATTTATCGGAGGCATGGCGTTGCTGGAAAGCGAACAGTACGTACCATATTAATGTGCAAGGAATATTACTAATCTTTTCTCATTCAGTTCCTTGGAAGGTTCCTGGTATGCCAACTGCCATCGAAAACATCATATTGCGATACATCAAGAGTAAAGCAGACTGGTGGGTATCGGTAGCTCACTACAACCGTGAGCGTATTCGGCGCGGTGCGACAGTTGACAAAGCAGTGGTCAAGAAGAACTTGGGTCGTCTCACCCGTCTATACTTGAAGGCGGAACAGGAGCGACAGCACGCTTACCTTAAGGACGGTCCATACATCAGTGCTGAGGAGGCTGTTGCAATTTACACGTCAACGGTACACTGGCTTGAGAGCCGGAAGTTTGCGCCTATTCCTTTCCCGTGAGTGTCCCTTTATTTGCCTGGTGATGCCTGGTGATGCCGACTTTAATAACTTCTCCGCATAGGCCTCTTTCGTACAAGCACGATACGAAGCTTTTGGTTCTGGCTCTTGAGAAACTGAAGGAAGCGTACAGTGTAAAGGGCCGCCTGAATCAGTCGCAGCGAGAAGAACTTGCCCTCATCGAACAAGCGTATGACAATCCCCATGAATGTAGGTTTTATTCTGGACTCGACCAATATTGAGATGAACTTATCATTTCTTCCTTAGGCTTGTCTAGGATCAAGCGTCTGTTGCTCACTCAACGGGCATTCAAGGAGGCAGGGATTGAGTTCTTTGACACGTACGACAAGCTTATCCCTTGCTACGACATCGAACCGGTGGAAAAGATTACAGATGCGTATCTTGATCAGTTCTTGTTCTTTGAGGCCGATAAGCGTGGTTTATTCCCGGCCTGGATCAAACCAGCAGACACCGAACCACCTCCCCTTTTGGTTTACAAATGGTGTCAGGGAATTAATAACTTGACGGACATTTGGGAGACTAGCGATGGCGAATGTGTTGTCATGATGGAGACCGTCTTGTCAAAGGTATACGAGAAGATCGACCTTACATTGCTCAACCGTCTCCTCCGCCTCATTCTCGACCACAACCTTGCGGATTATATCACAGCAAAGAACAACTGTGTTCTTACGTACAAGGACATGGCGCACACGAATACATACGGAATGATTCGTGGGCTGCAGTTCTCGGCATTCGTCTTCCAATACTACGGTCTTGTCCTTGATCTCCTTATCTTGGGTCTGCAACGCGCAAGTGAAATGGCTGGTCCTCCGCAGATGCCCAACAATTTCTTGCAGTATCGCGATGTTGCCACTGAAACCCGGCACCCTGTTCGTCTCTACTCGCGTTACGTCGACCGTCTGCACATCCTCTTCCGATTTACTGCAGAAGAAGCCCGCGATCTCATTCAGCGGTACCTCAGCGCGAACCCCGATCCAACAAACAACAATGTCATTGGATATAATAACAAGAGGTGCTGGCCGCGCGACTGCCGCATGCGTCTCATTAAACACGATGTCAATCTTGGACGAGCTGTATTTTGGAACGTCAAGCAGAGCTTGCCTCGTTCATTGACGACGATAGAATGGGAAGATACTTTTGTCAGCGTCTACTCCAAAGACAATCCTCAGTTACTCTTTTCAATGTGCGGCTTTGAAGTACGCATTCTTCCCAAGATCCGCACGTTGAATGGAGAACAGTTCTCGCTTAAGGATGGTGTATGGAACTTGACCAACGAGCAGACAAAGGAGCGCACTTCACAAGCTTTCCTGCGTGTATCAGACGAAGGTCGGTGATCATACAGCCATTAATCGTGCCTATTACTCAACAGTGTCTGATTTGATAGGCATTCAACAATTCAATAATCGTATCCGTCAGGTCCTCATGAGCTCAGGGTCAACTACGTTCTCAAAGATCGTCAATAAATGGAATACGGCGCTCATTGGTTTGATGACTTACTACCGAGAGGCGGTCATCCACACGAATGAACTGCTTGATGCTCTTGTCAAGGCAGAGAATAAGATTCAGACACGTGTTAAGATTGGTTTGAACAGTAAGATGCCGTCACGTTTCCCTCCTGTTGTCTTCTATACCCCGAAAGTGAGCAGATCTCAATCATGTTCGCCTGTTACTCACTGCTTACATTCTTTCAGGAACTCGGTGGTCTTGGAATGTTATCTATGGGTCACGTACTCATTCCGCAGAGCGACCTACGATGGTCTAAGCAAACTGATGTAGGAGGCAAGTGCTTTCCGAGTTGTACCACCAATCGATGAATCTGACACTTTATCTTAGTGACGCACTTCCGAGCTGGGATGACTCACGAAGAGGATCAGCTCATCCCGAATTTGTACCGCTACCTCCAGCCATGGGAAGCAGAGTTCTTGGACTCGGCTCGCGTATGGTCCGAATACTCGATGAAGAGGAAAGAGGCGAACGCTCAAAATCGCCGCTTGACGCTGGAGGACTTGGAAGACAGTTGGGACCGAGGCATCCCTCGTATCAATACTCTCTTCCAGAAAGACCGTCATACGTGAGTTCGTTTTGCACAGCTTCAAGGCAATAGCTGACTCTACTTGTGTTCAGTTTGGCGTATGACCGTGGTTGGCGCGTAAGAACGGACTGGAAGCAATACCAACTTCTGAAGCAGTGAGTTGTTTTATCCGGTCTTGCTATATATACGCCACTCACTCACAAATTGCAGCAATCCATTCTGGTGGACTTCGCAACGGCACGATGGGAAGTTGTGGCAGTTGAACAACTATCGCGTAGATGTTATTGCAGCACTTGGCGGTGTTGAGGGGATTTTGGAGCATACTCTTTTTAAAGGTACCTACTTCCCGACTTGGGAAGGTCTTTTCTGGGAGAAGGCATCCGGGTTTGAAGAGTCGATGAGATACAAGAAATTGACGAACGCGCAACGCTCCGGTCTCAACCAAATTCCTAATCGTCGATTCACCCTCTGGTGGAGTCCGACAATCAACCGGGCTAATGTCTATGTCGGTTTCCAAGTTCAGCTGGATTTGACTGGTATCTTCATGCACGGCAAGATCCCGACTTTGAAGATTTCCCTCATCCAAATCTTCCGTGCGCATCTGTGGCAGAAGATTCACGAGAGTGTTGTTATGGATTTGTGCCAGGTTTTCGATCAGGAGCTGGAGCCGTTGCAGATCGAGACAGTGCAGAAGGAGACAATTCATCCTCGTAAGAGTTACAAGATGAACTCGTAAGTCTTTTCATTTGACCTATGCATGACGTTTCTCATCTTTTTCTCAAGTTCTTGTGCCGACATATTGTTGTTCTCGGCTTACAAGTGGAATATTTCTCGACCATCTCTTGTTACCGACGTGAGCATTCCTACCTTCCTCTCATCGTCTTGTGAATCTGACTTTGTTATGTTTCGAATAGAATAAGGATGTCTTAGACGGAACGACAAGCAACAAGTACTGGATTGATGTCCAGCTTCGCTGGGGAGACTTTGACTCCCATGATATCGAACGATACACCCGTGCCAAGTTCCTTGATTATGTGAGTATCTCCGATAAATCTAACCGCGTGCGTTATTTACGTGACTTGCAGGTCTCGGACTCAATGAGTATCTATCCTTCTCCGACTGGCGTTATGATTGGCATGGATCTTGCGTACAATCTGTGGTCTGCCTATGGGAACTGGTTCCCTGGCATGAAGCCTCTCATACAACAAGCGATGAGCAAGATCATGAAGGCGAACCCGGCTTGTCACGTGCTACGGGAGCGTATTCGAAAGGGTCTTCAGCTCTATTCATCTGAACCAACCGAACCTTACTTGAACAGTCAAAACTACTCCGAGCTTTTCTCAAACCAGATTATATGTGCGTTGCGTTTCTTATACAAATTCGCTCAACAGCTGATATCTGGATTTGGAAGGGTTCGTCGATGATACTAACGTTTACCGTGTCACTATGTAAGCAATCGTTAACTACCGATTGCACGCAGTGTCTAAACCTGCATTTTTAGCCACAAAACCTTTGAGGGCAATTTAACTACGAAACCCGTAAGTATTCTCTCTCTTGATACCTTATCTGTTTACTTATCCGTATCCTTTCTTTAGATCAGTACGTTGTTATTCTTCGCTCTCTTTTCAAGCAGGTTCTGAAGTATGTGTAGATGGAGCAATCTTTATCTTCAACCCGCGATCAGGACAGCTTTTCCTGAAGATCATCCACACAAGTGTCTGGGCGGGTCAGAAACGTTTAGGTCAGCTCGCGAAGTGGAAGACGGCTGAAGAAGTAGCTGCGCTTGTTCGTTCCCTTCCTGTTGAAGAGCAGCCAAAGCAGGTTATTGTGACCCGTAAGGGAATGCTGGGTACGTATTTCTATTGCATCATCATGTACTTGACTGAGTTCGCTATTGTTCAGACCCACTTGAGGTTCATCTTCTCGATTTCCCGAACATCGTCATTAAGGGAAGCGAGCTTCAGCTTCCTTTCCAGGCATGTATGAAGATGGAAAAGTTTGGTGATCTCATCCTTGTAGGTTTTCCTCTGATCTATTTTCTGATGAAGAATACTTCTAACTCTGTCCTTAGCGTGCAACGCAACCTCAGATGGTGCTCTTCAACCTTTATGGTATGAAACCCTTGTTGAAACCCTTTGAATAAATCTGCTAATTCTTCGTGCAGATGATTGGCTGAAGTCCATCTCCAGCTATACCGCATTCTCTCGCCTCATCCTGCTCTTAAGAGGCCTGCACGTAAATAATGAGAAGGCAAAGATTATTCTGCGTCCAGACAAGTCGGTTATTACCGAGCCCCACTTTGTCTGGCCTTCCTTGTCCGACGAGGATTGGATAAAGGTGGAGGTTGCTTTGAAAGACCTCATCCTTGCAGTACGTCTACTATGCTACGAATATCGTTCTTCGTGTGGCTAACTTTTTTGAAGGACTTCGGCAAGAGAAATAGTGTCAACATAGCCTCATTGACGGCTAGTGAAATTCGAGACATTATTCTGGGTCAGGAGATTGCAGCGCCGTCAGTGCAGCGCCAGCAGATGGCCGAACTGGAAAAGAGCACTGAAGCTCAAGCGCAAGTCACTGCTGTTCAGACGTATGTTTATTACTTCGGTTCATCTTTGTGGGAACCCAATGTGACTTACGTTCGATTCACAGCAAAACGACGAACATACATGGTGACACGATTCAAACAGTCACTAGTACGTCGCGAGACAACATCGCGTAGGACTCAACTAATTAATGCCCCTCTTTTCTAGCGACCAACTACGAGCAACAGGTCTTTTCGAGCAAATCTGACTGGCGCGTTCGAGCTATCTCCGCTACCAACCTTCCATTGCGCCTCCAGCACATATACGTGTCAAATGACGATGTCAAAGATGACGCAGCTTCTTTCACTTATGTCATCCCGAAGAACGTCCTGCGCGCTTTCGTCATTTCTGCAGACCTGCGAACTCAGGTAGCAGCATTCCTCTATGGTGCCTCGCCTCCCGATAACAAGCAAGTCAAGGAGATCAAGGCTGTTGCATGGGTTCCTCAGCGTGGTACCAACAACACCGTCGAGCTACCTTCGCAACTGCCAAAGGATGACTTCCTTTTGAAGGATTTGGAACCCTTGGGATGGATAAAGACGCAGGCGCTTGAACTTCCTCACCTATCACCAACGGACGTGACAACACAAGCTAAGTTGATGGCAGATCATCCGGAGTGGGGTCCTTCATCAATTTGTATAACCTGCTCTTTCACTCCGGGTTCTGTGTCCCTCTCTGCGCATTCGTTAACAGTTCCAGGATTCGAATGGGGTAGGAAGAATAATGACACTTCCCCTAATCCTCCGGTAAGCTTATTCCTCTCTTTCATACGGGTGTATCTAACCTGTGTACGCAGGGCTTCAACCCCAACATGTCCGAGCGTGTTCAGCTACTTCTTTCAGATCGCATATTGGGAATGACTTTGGTACCTGAAGGAAAAGTTTGGAACTACGGAATAGGTCTTACGCAGCTTTGGTCGCCAAACTTGGGCTATAGTATGACTCTGGACACCCCGCTACAATTCTGGGCCGAGTCTCACCGGCCTGCAGCATTCTTAACGGTGAGCTGTTTCCCGCCTTGCTCAGATAATCGATGTGTTCTAATCATAAATGTGCATTGCAGTTTGCTAACATGGAAACTGGAGACGACAGTGCGGACGTAGAAAACAGTTTTGCCTAGATTACCTTTTTTCATGCTTCTTGTCTCGACGTTTTCTTTTTTGTTCTGACATCTATGTATCCATAATAATGTTATATTGATACTAGTACAACATGATCCAAGAGATCCCAGTGAGATACATACGCAAATAGTAACTCAAAACAATGCAAATGCGAGACCACACTATACTGCAACTGCTCCAGTAGGCTCTAGTTGCGTGTGAAAAGATGGGCTATCATCCGTCGTAGCCGGCATGATGTTAGATGTGAGTGATTGAGAGCTGCGATCCCTGTCTTTCTCAGATATAGTTCCGTTCCGCCCTCGTCGAGGAGGTGGAGGCAAAGCCGTCATTTCCGGTGTGGGGGGAGAACCATTAGAATGTTCCGGAGGTGGATAATCAGTTGATTTAGCGGGTATCTGCTTTGGGAAAGTCGTCGAGATGGGTGTGGATACATGTAAAAAGTCCGTGTCGTCAGTCGAGGGAGCGGATGAATCGACTGGTGAAGACATATTGAGAAAATTCAAATCTTTGGGTATTGCTGCAATTGGCTCTCCTATCGGTACCGAGTGCGAACTATTGTCCTTTAAGGACGCGACCGAAGATACAGTCACCAACGGCGGCGAACCTGGCAAAGTGGTAGGCGGCCCTACACCCCCTCTAACCCCTAGCGGAGTCGAAGGTGTACTCTTCATTCGCAAACGTTCTCGAAAGGAATATCGGCTAGAAATAGGATCTCGCGGAGTGGGAGGCAAGGGTCCAGTAGGGGGTGGTGCAGGCGGTGCTATCGGGACATGAGATGTGGTACCGTTTACTACAGAAGCTCCGCTACTAACGCTTCGGCGGCGAAGAGGATTGTCGGACCCAAAAGACATGGACTTCGAAGGTGGAGGACTAAGAGAAAATCGCAATGACCTGTGTGAAAGTGATTGCCGGAAAGATGTTCGCCTTGGTGGAGAATCATTTGGGGTCGCGGTATTCGCTTCTGAAGGAGTCGGGGGTAGGGCTGAGGTAGGAGCAGGTCGCGGGGGTGGAGGGATGGATGTCCGCTTCGGCGATAAAGTCTTAGAAGTTCGCAGCGAAATATAGCTCCCGCGTGCAGCAGATTGGTTTGTAGAGCCAACACTTAAACCGGATGATTCTGAAAGACGCCTTCCAGTGAACAGGCTTCCGTTTTGAACCGAGTCCGAATTAGACATGCTTCGCAACGAGGATGATCGGCTCGGAGATCCGTCCACAGGAACCTGTGCATTTATTTCTCCAAGCAAAGATAATTGCGTTGATTGTTGAGGGACAGAAGGTGGGAGGCCTGCTGGTGGACTCAACATCTTTGGGAGCTTGCCGGCTCTGATACGTCGCTGAATGCCAGAGGGAGACCTTCCCGCAAGCTGATCACGGTCAGGTGCTGTTGATATGAAGGATGAGACGGATGATGATAACGAAGCACGTTTCGAGCCAACATCGACAGCACCGAGAGCGCCGGTTGCGGTGCCAAGCGATTCAACAGGAGAAGAGGGTCGTGACCTCCCGTCCATACTCAGTCTTGCACCGTGTAGCGAGATGGCACTCTGAAACGATCTCCTGGAAGGAGGGCTGTTATCTCTCGCCCGCTCTTGTCTCGCGCTGTTATTAAGAAGACCAGCTGAAGTCCATGGCCGTCTGTTACGAGGTGGAGGAAGAAGAGCTGGTCCCGCATTCACCGAGGACATTGAGTCGCCCCTATTACGTTGACTGCTTTGAATGGAATACCATTCCGGCAAGTCCTTTTCACGGTCCCTTATACTAACCTTGTCAAAATTCATTTCTGTCGTCGATAGTATCGGCCCAGGGAACGGATTTGCTATAGGTAACGCCTGGGCAGCGATAACTGGTGATGAAGGAGCAGATTTCGGATTGCTTGACGTAGCATCAACGTTAGTAGGTCGAGTCATGTTAAGCAATTCTGCACCGCGCAATGTGAAAGACGCTGCATCGACCGGACTTGTCGGAGACTCTTCTTCGCTTCGACTTGTGCTGCCATGCGGCACGGATCGAGTACGTCCTGGGACAGAAAAAAGACCCTTCAATGAGACCATTCTACCGGATGGCGATATCGGACGTCTGCGTTCGCTTGACCAAGATCTCGTAGTTGGCGTAGGACTGTCAGAATTACGGGCTCGATTCTCCTCATGTGAAGTTCTCGAAGGCAGATGAGCATGTGCGCGAACGGTGGATGCGACATCATGAGCGCGCATAGTCAACATGACGTCTAAATCACCCCTTGGTCCGGATGATGATAATGAGTCCGTTGGCATAGCGAACCCTGCCTTTTCTGCCCTAAAAAAAGAGTATAAGTAAGCACAAGTAAAAAGACTTCGGGAAGCGGAACATAGAATTGTGTCGCTTCGTTTTAGGCTTTGGGTCTATACTTGGAATGATAACATACCTTTGGTCGAGAACGGCGCTTTTCAATGTCGATATCCAATCCTGCGCTTCACTGGGATCGGCTATAACGAGAAACCACAAGATCTGACAAATTTCCTCCACATTCAGCTCCCGTTTCTTTGCTCCCACGTCTACACCACCAACTTTGACAACCGAACGTTTCCCCGCAATCTCCTCGTCGGCTACGAAAACCACCGAGTCTTCGTTCACCTCCAACCTTTCGAGTTCTCTCTCGTCTAGTCCCGAGGACTTGAACAGATGCAAATGATAAACAGATGGCAACCGTTCCGGAGGAGTAAAGGGGTGGAAACCTCTGAAAGAAGGTGACTTCGGGCGAGGCGGGCCAGTTAATACAATTGTCCTGGTTCTCCATTGCCGTGAAAAACTGAGGAGAAGCAATGGCGAGGAAGCATAGAATCTCAATATGGTCGACGATTTGCGCGACAGAGGGGCTAACGCGGAGAACGAACATGGAAAGGCCGGAAGCTGTTGCCGAGAAGTCGCATTAGCAGCGGAACTCATCGGTGTTCTTCCATTCGTCGACAGGACAGGAGGGACGAGCGGCGGTAGCGGCCACTGACAGGTAGCACTTGGAGTTGCTGGAGTAGTAATGCCAGAAAGAGAAGAATTACAATTATGCCTATTGTCTCTTGTTTGCTGCAATTGTGGCCCAATAGGCTTCTCATGCTGTTCGGGAGTTACGGTTATGTTCGTCCGAGATCGATCCAGAGCACGCAGCCTTTCAACCGCGTTGCTGTCCATACTGGCTTCAGGATGGCTTTTGGACCAGTGTTCGTCTATGAATTCATTGTCGTACCGCATATCATCGCTCTCTGTAACTCGTGACGATGCATCTTCTCTGAACAACGGACTAATTCCGATAGATTCGGCGGCAGCCTCACGGAGTCGGTCGCGTTCTCTTCGCTCGTTCTCCTCTTCTTCGTCACGAACTGAAGTTAAAGCGGACTTGGCCGCGCTAATTTCAATGACATCTGTCATGCTGTGCAAGGATGAAGGTTGCAGAGCCCAGTGGCCTTTAGGTTTCCCTTTCCCTTTCCAAGGTAAACCTCTTCGTTGTTGAGGATTGGTTTGAGTTTGTGCAACAGACGGATTAGCGCTCTGTTCGATAGAAATACGTCTGGTCATTCTCTTCGTGATAGATGCTCCGACCCGGGTAAATCCCAGCGCATCCGATGCGGCAAACAAGAGACTTCCGCGCTGCTTCCTATGAAGCGAATTATTGGTAGTATTGATTGATGCGGTTGAAGGATCATCGTCCAAGTGATTTGAGGAGCCGCCAGGGTGGCTGGCGAAGGGATCAGCATCTGGAAAGAGAATATATGTGAGAATTGGATTTCTGTTGATTTATACGTAGATAGTCAAGTAATTGGGAATTAAGAATTCGAAAGGCGCAGTCCTTCCTTATTAGGAACAAAATGCTCGACCAAGCATCGCTAGCTGAGTCAATTGATTATTGTATACATTGACTTTGGAGGAGCCTTCAAGATACGTCAGACACGGCGGTCTGAACAAACTAATGGGCTTCCCTGAGGTGCAGAAAATCCAATTGCGAGTAAAAACGGTAACTCACCAATGCCAAAGGAACTTTCACCTGCATGTTCTTCCCGCGCCTGTTTCTGCAAATGTCTTGTACGAGACAACTCCCTTGAGTTCGAATCCGTTGACAGCGTTCGGTTACGGCCCACTATGGTGGAGAATGCATCAGAAAACCGGCCAGCAGTTTTGCTGTTGTTGCTTGCGGTTGTCAAGCCTGGCTGTTGAGATGAGGACGGTTGGAAGGGACTGTTGGCAGGCGAGGTCAGTCGCGGCGCCGGCGACGACGTGCGACGACCAGCAGGCAAAGCGGTAACACTGGCAGCCATGATGGACGGAAGCGGGCCACGTCCCTGTACCATAAAAGTTTGCTGATCTCAGTGTGTTTCGGCAAGAAGACGACGCCAGAAGTCAATATGCATGCTCACCGTCGACGTTGACTGCCCGTCCTCGTCTACGTTGGCGCCTACGCTCGTCAGCGTCGACTGCATCAGTGCATGGTCGGTCAGCTCACGCAGAGCTGAAGCCTGTGTAGGGACGTGATGATCAGCGCATATGTGTCAGCGATCCGAAATTACGTAACTCGGAACCTGTACCAGGCCCAGCTTCGAAACCGGTTCAGCGTTTCAACCTTTTATTTCTTCCGACAGTCTGAACAAATATGAGTATTGCAAAACGGACAGCTCGTATTCACCTGTGTTATCCATCTGAACCTGGCAAGCCACAAATTTGAGCTTGTGAAATCTTTTCTTGATGACTACTCTCTGGTCATCATTTCCCTATGGCTTTCTGAATAGCCCCAGCGTGTGTACTTATACTCGAATCCAGGTCCGTCAGGTAAACTATTGTCGTCTCCGTTGATCTGCTCTTTCTGAATTTTACACTGAGCTGTAGACACTTCTGTGTTTCATGGTTACCTTCGGATTTTTTTCTCTCTAACCGTCACTGTGGTTTTGGCAACGTATGGTAAGCGCACGAGCAGACCACGCGGCACCAATCTTATTAGGTTATCGGCCGCAACAGCTAAGATACGATGGGATGGTACAGTCGATCCAGCCATTTGCAATCCGTTGGGGGGCCAGTGATTTTCTGTCTACCCCGTGCGTAATAGACCATAGCAGCATCGGAGATAGTAGCTATTATCACTCTTTTCCGCTCGAACCTACTCAAATGCTGAGTCGGTCGATTTGAAGTTACCACAAAAACATATGCCAGGTTTACCAGTGATTGCCGCGGATCCTTGACGAGTCAGATCCTATCGCCCGTTACCGAGCCGTCGTAAGTGTATACTCCTTTTTAACGTTTCTCCATCCACGTACTTCGCGAACTAAAACTTCCGAAGGTTGTTCATAAGACACCCTACACGACGCGAGCATAACGGCATCTGATCAAAGAGGAGAGCAGAAACATTCATTTAAATACTTCCCTCTCTTGTCATCTTCCTTGGTCTACTTCAGCGTCCCCGGCGTCGGAAGCAACGATCTTCATTGTACCCGCGTCTATTTGATCTTACGTCCGCCGACTGCCGGTTATTCACGGTCTGTTCACGGTCTACGCGACTATTTGTGCTTCTGCCCACCTGTCTTCCCCTGACGAGGGTCGATTCTTGACTGATCAAAATCTTCCGAACTCTGCCGCCAAGAGCGGAAACATTTTGGCAAGTGCGGCTCTATCTAATCATTGAGATTTCCTTTCCATATACTTACTAGGCCCGCTCTCTCCACAATAGTATAAACTTCGTCGGAGATCTTTTTTTGCATCCCCCTCTTAGGTGTTGTCAGCAGACGAAAAACTCCTTTCGCCTTTTCTGGTCGTAACTTTGCGCTCCGAGCCGCGTCAACGGGAAGAGTCCGAAGAACGTCCTCCTACTTGCCCGACAACGTTCTTTGCCCCGAAGCTCTATCCGGAATCAAACGTGTTGCCTTCGCACTCGTTGGATTGGAGAATCGGACTTTCTCTATGCCAGTGATTTGCGGAAAGTTTGATTCAGAGTAAAACGTATTTAGCAGTCGCCTCTTTCGTAGAAATTTGTTCCTTCTATATCTGCGCGCCTTGTTCTGTCCGTACGCCTGTCTACCATTTTCTCCAACCAACGGACCTCTTGCTTTTTCTCTTGTCTAGAGAATGGACGAGCAAGACCGTTCAATCTCTAGCTACTCGTATCAAGGCGAAGATAGGCGTCAACATGTTCTACCTAGCATTTCCTGTAGGTACTTTTTCCGGTTGACTGCCCCGACTAGCTGGTAAATTTGACTCAACTCTGATTAACCTTCCAGCGCGCCTTCATTACAATACCAACACAATCAGTGACGCGCCAGCCGCGAGGCAGCCTCCTGCTGAACCTCCGAATTACCAGGAGTCGGGGGCATTCAGCCATGCGGCTTATGACCCAGTCCACGACGCTTATGACCTACCTCGTATCGGCTCAGCCCAGACCGGTGAGATACAGGGTGTATATTCGTCCGAAGCCTATCATAGGGCAGATCGTGAAACGATGCATACGTATGGAACATCCAGACGATACGAAAGTATGACACTTGCGCCGATTCAAACCCACCATCACGGTCACCTACTGCATGCTCCGGCTCACGGGACTGAGCCACAACCGTTCAGACCGCCAGTTCGATCTCAATCCCCCACAGGCAGTCCCCGCTCATTCCAAGTTCATACTCAAGTCCATGCTGGAGGCGCATCGTCAAGCGCACTAGCTCATGGTGGCACGTATCCCGCTCATGCCGGTGAAGAAGCAGGCCCATACACGTCCCTTCCCCCTTTGACCACCCCCGGGCAAGCGTCTACGTCCTCAGGCGATGGAAAGGGCGGTTCTAAACGGATTGTCATGGCTTGTCACCAGTGGTAAGCGCCCATACCCTAAATACCGGAAAGAAGTCCAGCAGCTCATAGACGCAACTAATATTTTCTAGCCGCGGTCGTAAGATACGATGCGACGCAGCTCGTCCCGCTTGCTCGAATTGCGTGCGTCGCCGTGAAGAGTGTCGCTACGACGAGAAGCCAAGAAGGCGTGGTCCCGACAAGGTTCCTGGTTCGCGTATGCGATCGTGCAAATCACGCAAGCAGGTGTCTGAGGAGACTCACCCCTAGACACGGTTCGTAATTCTTATTATTTATTTATCTATTTTGAAACTCATCGCAGATCTCGTTGTTAGGCACTGAAACCCTTAAGAGTGGCCGTTGCTGGAGTCATAACAAAGGGACTTCCATTATTCTGATGTTGTCTAAAGACAATGAAAGTTGTATTTTTAAGGCAGATCGCTTATACGACTTACCGCTCGTTCTGTTTTACGCCAGTGCTTTCCTATGATATCTCCTGTATCAATGTCGTTACCCCGGACGTTCCTTTCCTCTACTTTTTTATGATCCATCATGCTGAGCGAGTCAATGAAAAATGTAGTTTTTGCCATGCCCGATCTCTCAGAGTCTCAGAGGCGCGCCTTGATAGCGAAGTCCGCGGTCAACTAGCTTTGGCAGTCGGTGACATAAGGTCTCCGTTTTGCGGGCTTCACAACACGTTACAACATTCCGACTGACGTTGAGAACCGCAGAGATGGCCGGCTTTTACGGCTCTTTCCGTAGGCCTGACGAATAAGCGTTATTTATATGTAAACAGCAGTTTACCTCGTGGTCATTTAAGATGGAAGTAAATAACCGCTGTCGTAATTTCGTAGACAAGCTTAGTGATCAGTATCTTCCTTTCTTCGGGAGTCACTGTGTGCCAAAAGGGACAAAAGGAGCTTACCATACTTCAGGAACGTAAGAAGCGAATGATTATCGGTCTTCTAGGCGCGAAAAGAGCAGAGTGCGCGCTCCATAATGAATTAGCAATAGTCGTGTGTCCTCAAGCATCCGACGGTCGTCGTGAGCATGGACCTATTCCGCGAGTGGAACGAGTCAAACTTCTATTCACGGTGAGGATTTGGGAACAAGTATCTGGCACAATACGTAAAGTCCTGTAGCTTGCGGGATTCAGAGTGCATTCGTGCGATGAGGCGGAAGGATAGCTCAAGGAATCCCACGAATGAATATTTAGAAACCGCTTCTCCTGTCTGAAGTTCAGAAATTGACTGGTTCTAGCCCTTCCATACGAGTAAGTCAAGAACAATGCTAAACTTACACGTTCTGAAGTGCTTATGGAAGGGAACCCTCAAAGCCGAAGAGAGACATTTGTTTGGTATTATTTGTCCATTTTCACTTCCGTTTGTCTTTTGCTTCTTAATTAAGCAGCTCCGATTTTTTCTTCTAGTTTCACGATATTTAAAATAAAAAAGTTACGGAAGAATCCAGTCCAAGTGAAACATATGCAATAGACGCAGAAACAGAGGTCACCTTGAACAATGCCTAATCCGGCATTTGTTGATTTAGTCCCATCCAGGTCTTGCTTTGTACTTTCGGGTGATTTGAGTCTGCTACTATATTTCAGGCGACAAATGCTTGCCATATGTAGCTTCGCTGAAACGAATACTACGATGTCAGACTCATGAGCCAGCGAGTTCCTCACCCGACTTTTACGCCCGCAAATCAGGTGCGAACGCCTACCTCCGGGACAGGCACAATAGTATTGGGTGCTTATGCTTGGAAACACGTAGCCTATTTATATTAGATGGAATAACTGACGGCCGTACACGCCTTACGAGGCATCTGAATTGCTTAGTTCGACTAGGTGCGATCTCGAAATGTATAGCGAGAAAAGCGGAATCCCCGCCGAAGCCTTTGTCTCCTCAGTCAGTCACGTATTGCCTTTCGCAACGAGTCCTATACTGAAAAAGCCTGTAACTTTACAAGCAAGGCGTTAGCCTCTCTATGAGCTCTTCCGCCGCATCTCCAAGAATACGTCGGCCATGAATCTGACGTCAAGCGAAGTCATGCTGGATGTAAAAATACGTCCAAGCTATGATCACCGATTTTAGATGCTCAGTGCAACTCTCTTGGCAACCTGTCCACATAAGTAATTATCAAACAATTCATCGTGAGAACAGAATCGGCCGACAGCGAATCAGCTTAAGAGCTATATCCAAGTTCAAATTTACACGACGACCAACCAACAGGAAGTATGTCGGCATTCATGTTCGCCGAAACCGGAAATAGCTAGAGGCCAGACCTGTCCGAAAAGACTGGACCTCATAATCAATGAGTCTCATAAGGGTTTCTTTGTAAATTCGTGAGAGCCTATACAATAAGGCTCGCCATTGCATTTATTTACATGAGAGCTATCAGCGTTTTTGACTCTGCATATGCACTGAGGTTAGTCGACCATTCATTCCCCGCCCAGTCCCAAAGGAACCGGATAAGAAGAGTATTTCGCATAGTCACGAGCAGGGAAATGCGATGCCCCGTTCAAATAAACGGAATCCAAATAAATTTCCAGGTCCTTGTCGTTATGTATGTAAATTTGATCCTGGCCGAAGTAGCTCTCAAAATGACTTCCAGAGCTATATTTGTCGGATATCGTTGGTGTTTAAGAATGGATACGGCTAAGAATCCAACGACACGGAGATAACCCAGAATCTTCCGCTTTCCCCAGAGTCATCGATCCTATCCAACACTAACGATGATCTAGTGGAAAGCAATAGTGTGGAATGAGACCGGATAACTTGCGATACACTTGAGTAGTCCTTAGGGGCTCACGCCAGTAATTATTCGGGATTAGGCCGACCAAAGCTTGAACGCAGCACCGGTATGAAGCAAATTATTGGCCTTCTTATGCGGATTCCCAGGTCGACTTCAGAGTCAGTACGAGACAATCGCGTGAATGAGACTGAGAAGTCTATGGTTCGAAGTACGAGCCTGAGTACAAGAGAAGGTTGAATTGAAACCATATGACTACCTGAGAGAATTCTTGTACTCAGGGGTGTATCGTAAGAAGTAGCATGAGAATTGGAGTTTAGATGAAACTCCAGAAAACTTGCTTATTTCGCTGGATCACGGCGAACAAAATGTCGCAAAATAAGACGTGCTTGTCTTTTCTTCCGCGAAAACAATAGGTCGGTATAGCGTGCCTGACAAAGAAGCACTTGGCTGAAACTTGAGAGAGAGTGGGCAGGACAAGACTGAGACTCTACTCTCAGGGAAGATGTGTCCTTATCAAGAAGCAGCACTGTTACGGCAACGTGATCTCTCTAGAAATTAAAGTTTAAGTCTCTTACCTCATAATCTGATCCACGTGACAAGATAACGTAAAATCCAACGCAGTCGACTGCTTCTTTTCTTATCTAGAGTTCATTCGGACACTTCTACTTCTAAATAATCTTTGCGATCCGGTAAGACCTGATACTAGTGAGATTTATTGTTCGATTATGCTCGCCTAGGAAGCACAACCTAGTGCATGTTGCTCGACGCACCATTCTCATCTCAGCCTAAATTGCCCAAAATAACCTCGGCATCGGGGAAAGAACTGGAAAGAACTGATCATGTTGCTTTTCTAGACATGCCAGGAAACAAAAGTCTCTCATTTGATGCACTTTACAACCTTACGGGACGTGTGGCCTTAGTGACTGGTGGCGGAACTGGCATGTATGTAATCGGGTGCTTCATAAACCTCACCGCTTCTAATTTCTTTGAAGTGGACTTATGATTGCAATGGGTCTTGCGACCAATGGCGCCAAAGTTTACATCTCGGGCCGACGTAAAGATGTGCTGGACAAAGCAGCGAACTCAATCGATGAAGATGTAAAGGGATCATTACATCCGTGAGTGGATTTTGATGCTTCGATCATGAGACTAATGAGCTAATGACATTTGCAAGTCTACCGATGGACGTCACAGACAAGGCCAGTATACTGGAGGCGGTCAAAGCAATCGAGGAGAAAGAAGGGAAATTACACATTCTCGTCAATAAGTACTTCTAGAAACAGTTCTATATTAAGCCCGTCTCTGATTAGAGCTTACAATAGCTCTGGACAAATGGGCCCTGTATCAACATTTCTCAACGACATGTCTGCACCGGAACACAGGGATCCAGGCGTTCTTGGGCGTGCTTTATTTGACAATGAATCGTTTGAGTCGTGGGCCGATTTGTACCGCATCAACACTTTCTCGATCTTCTTTGTCACCACTGCCTTCCTCGACCTGCTTTCTAAAGGTGCTGAAGACTCAAAGCTGTTACAAAGCACGGTGGTTAATATCACAAGCATAAGCGGTATTATGCGGATTGCTCAGAATCATGTCAGTCTCTTCCAAATACCTATGCGATTGTTTTACTGAGTTTAAGAGAATTGCTCAGTTCGCCTATAACAGCGGCAAAGCCGCATCATCACATCTTACTCGCTTACTTGCGACAGAATTTGCATTGAAGGGTGTCCCGGTGCGAGTCAATGCTGTTGCACCAGGTATATACACAAATTTCTATCCGTCAAAATGAATCCTAATGACAGCGGCTATCTGTCAATGAAGGCGTTTACGCAACAGAGATGGTACGGAGTAATATATCAGATCCCAGCTCTTGTAGCGCTGAGCAAGCAAATGCGGTTGGACAAAGTATCATTCCGATTCCCGCAGCGAGATTTGGAACGTTCGTGTCTTTGGCCGAGCCTTTATTACTTACTACTTTGCTTATCTACACTTTCCCCATAGAGCGCAAGAGATAGTAGGGACTGTCATTTACCTCGTTTCTCCTGCAGGTTGTTACACGAATGGCCAGGAGCTTGTCGTTGATGGTGGATATCTCTGCGTTAATCCGTCGTCAGGCTAGAGCTGGGTTGCGTGCTGAGCTGTCGGACGTATGTATATGGCGTACTGACTACAAAGTTACCCACAAGGTCGAAATAGCCTGTCCGAATTAGAATTGGAACGATTCTTTTAATCCGACTCCTCCAACTTCAAGAAACTTGCAGCGAGTTTATCCAGTAAACGTATGGGGATGGGCTGAAAATGTGTATCTCACGATCTTCGAATATCTCTACTGTATACCTTCAGGTCTGATTCTCCATCGCCCGAGACAACCGAGGATCTTCCTCTACGCCGCTACATCTCGTCATTGTCAACTTATCAAATTGCTAAGGAAGGACGACCTCCCGTGGCAACGTTATCTCCTACCTTATAGACGTTTTGTAACTGAGTTACTCACAAATGTTCAGCATTGACACACACTCTGAGGAATTAGAGACGGCATGAATTCATTTCGGTTGTCGCTATGGACCGTTTTTGCATCTGTTCTATTATCGCGGCAAGACAAAGAATCAGACCATCGACGACATGTCTATGCTGCATCTCTCTTGACGTATTGAATTATCACTCTCACATCAGTCCGAAAGCGCCGTTAATGGATTATTATACTCATCGAAATCGTTTCTTGTCCAGAAATTCGGCTCCAGAACCAGATTATAACCTTCTTCCTTAATTCAGTCAACGATATTCTCTGTGGCTCCAAAGACAACGGCAACCGAGATCCAAGCAACCGGTATAACTTCGCGGTTGTTTTATCTGACCTTTCCCGCGAGCGTAAGCTATACCCGCCAGAAGCTAGTCCAGTGACGTATTGATACATCCTCGAGAATTGACTCTGAAACTTAATTCTCTGTGGAGGTGAAGTGGATCATTGAACATTGATCTTGCCGATTTTGGTCAACTGTTCTGCCAAGGAGGTAAGGAGCATCTCGAATCTCTCCATCCGTCATCCACTACGCAAACCTAGTGTACGAACGTCATGTGGAACAGGTTATGTGAGACAGACTCTATTGTTATGTACTTGGAGATTTCAAGCCCAAAGCAGAGAGAAGACCGAAGTAGTTGGTCCTATGTGCAAACTACCAATCCAAGTTTAATAGCGACTAAGATTGCTTTCATGAACAATCAGAAAAGTCCGTTTATTTGATGTTAGTTATTCGATCCCTTCGAAGATCATCCTGATCTTGGGCCATCAAGGTCGACATGAGATCGACAGGATCGACGTCTAATTTCAGGTGCTTTCATTAGTGGCTGTTCTCCATGTCTGAGATTTCCGAAATGACATACTTGGGCGGTTCAGACTACAAAGATGAGTCTTTCCACTCAAGTGACGCACCTGAAACCTCCCTTCACACCTGCATCTACTGCAGTTTGGCATCATGACAACCCTTCCCGTTGCCCAGAAAGTCATTTCAGACAAACCGCCTAAGAATTCCGTTGCGTCGCCTACCGTTCAATCAGAGCAAGAGGCTGACGTCGACAGGAAAATGCGCCTGTATGGCGTCATACGGGCATTCCAAAATGGTCGCATGCCTGACAATACTCAGATTGACGAGACTCTACTCTACGTCCGCGATCACTCGCCGATCAATCCAGAAGAGCTCAGCGATGATGGCAAACAACTTGTGCATGATACTCGCGTACTGATTGACACTGTGAGTCTTTCGCGCACACATTGCTCTTAGGTTTGGTGATTAATCGCACAACAGGCCAGGAAATTCGTCAAAGAGAAGAATGCTGACGAGGTCGTACAGCAATTTCTGTATCGCACTTCTGGCGCGGCAGTGAAGGAGAAGAAGCCGAACACTAAAGCGCCTGTTTCTGAGAAAGAAACCAAAGAGGACAGCAAAAAGGGTGAGCAGAGATAATATAGACTTTTCTACCATGCCACTGACGAGCCAAATAATAGCGGGAGAACATTTGCGCACCTTGTTCAAGCTACTTATCAGCAACAGCGAGACACGCAAGTTGCTTTCAGATGCAAAAATCCTTGGACGTAGTATTTTTGCTGACGCGGCTACTAATGTTGCTGAGCGCTCTCGTCCAAGGAAAGAGGACGTGGAGAAGGTTGACCAGGCTGCTCCGCCTCATGAATTTCAGGAGGGGACAATGGGCAATGATTCTTCTGCAACACCTCAGGCCACTCGGACGGGAGAGTCGACAAATATGACGGAAGATACTTCTCCAGACTCAAGACGCCACGCACTTGATATCAAAGCTTCGAGCCCAACTACGAATTCTTCACAAGATGTTTCTTCAAAGAAGAATGCGAAGTCTCGCTTCCAAGATGTATCTGCTCGCGTCCCAGAGAAGCACAGAAAGTTAGCAAGCAACGAAGTAAATAACGCGAAGGGATACCTGCAAAAGCAGTTTCCCAAGGAGCGTCAGGACCAGCTAGTGCATCGTCTCAAGAAGGTGGTTGTCGAATGTCAGGAGCACGAGGACTACCAAGAATCGATTTCATGGCTCATCTCGCAATTCGAGAAATATTTCGGACGTGGAAAGCGGATCACCACTTCTGGCTCTAGCCAAGCTTCGGCCTCATTCTTTGAAGATCCAACTATCAGTCAAGCGGCGTCTGAGATGAGGATCTTCCTGGAAAGATTGGCAGATGGTCGCAGTATGGAGGGCATGTTCAGTGCGGCGAGAAACTTGCAGAAGGATGCTGAAACTGATGAAGAGCTTCGGGAATGGTGGACTCGAGTGGACTCATTTGCAAGAAGGGTATGTAGAGTCCTTCACCGCACTGAATATCCTCAAACTAACTGGCATGCAGGCGCTTCTTGAGTCAGGATTCGTCTTGAAGCCAGAGTTCGAAAGTCAAGCCCACCAGCTTCACGCCGAGTCCCGCAAGTTTTTTGACGCAAAGTACAAATCCCATCTTGACGGTTTGTTTGACGCTATACAAACTTGGTTTCGCGGATGGTCGGAAGATCCGTTCAACAAGCGTCTTGGAGGGGACGCGACAAGGCTTATGAAAGATCTTCTTTTCAACTCGGAAGGCGGACTCGCGTTCAAATCGCACCTTTTGACTGATATTCGCAAGGTCATTCTACCAACTTTGATAGAGAAGATCGGCTATGTCCCCATTCCCCGAGTGGAATTTGTCAACAAAAACATAGACCTCATCATCGAAAACTTCACTCTCCAAGGACGCAACTTCCTCCCAAAGTGCGTCGTTTGCTTTTTAACTTTGCAAGTTGACTGACATCCGGCGTCGTCTTAGAATTTTCGAGATCAATGTGCAGAATTATGTCAAAGTTTCTCCGTACAAGGAGATAAGGGATGAGCATCACCACGAGTTTACTCTAACCCTCTCTCAGATTCAAGCGGACGTCCGTGATGTCGCCTTTTATTTCCGCTCCAAGAAAGGTTTGTCCATGAATGACACTGGTCTCGTGGATGTATTGCTCGGAGGGAGGGGCATTACGGTCAAAGCCAGGCTAAGCAGCAATACGACGGAGCGCGAGAACGGTCACCTTTTCACAGTGAAGAACGTGAAGGTTTCCATCGATACGCTCAAATTTGCAGTCCGTGACGTGAGTATCGTCGGATGGGCCCCGGACAAACTTCTCAAAAGAGCATTTGTTTTCAGAGCAAACACGACCTCCTATACCGTATCGTCAGCACAATCGGGACCGGTTTCATAAAGCGGGCGGTTTCAAAGGCTATTTCTGACGCTGTCCGGACCGGGCTTGAGTCCGCTGACACGAAGCTGGTCGACATTCGAAGCCGCATGGCTGACGCCGATGAATCCGAGGACAGCTCAAGGATGAAGGTGCTTAAAGACGTAAGTACCTCACTCTATAATATTCCTGGTTTGACTAAGAAGTTGTTTTCCAGCTGCGGAGCAAACGGGAGAACAGCGACAAGAAGGCTAGCAAAGATAGCCAGTTCCGCATCATGCCTGAGCAGAATTCCATGCTGCTTCCCGATCAAGGCCACAAAACTGGCTGGGCCCGCAAGCAGTTCGATCGTGACGCAGCTGCTGCGGAAGGTGAAGGATGGAGATCCAGAGCGTGAGCCCCTTGTATAGTCCAGTACACACGGTTTCATTAACCCTTCCGCAGGTTCTCAATTGTTTCAGGATCCAAGTGATAATGCGAGGTACTTGAATATCCATGCTATTTCATTTAGTATACACTGTTTCCACAATTCCTGTTTCCGTCTTTTCGATCAGTTACTCTATTGTACCATATAATATATTCTTACTTTACATTGTTCCCAAATTTCGCGCTCGATCAGCAGCGGCGTTTCCGGCATTTCTTCCGAATACGGCATCACTCGTAAGTCCACTGCCTCCAGGATAATTGCTGTAGAATAGTCCTCCGACAAGCTCGCCAGCGCAAAACAGCCCTGGAATTGGCTGTCCGGTGTTGTCTGAGATTACCCCTGCTGTTACCGGGTCGATGGCGAGACCACCAAAAGTGAATGTGATTCCACAGGTGACCTTCACGGCCAAGAAAGGTGGCGCGGTCAGAGGAAGAGCCCAGTTACTCTTCGGCGGTTGCACACTAGAGGTGCCGGATGTGTCAGTTGAGAGACCATCTTTGACAGAAGGATCCCAGGCAAGTTTGGGATGCAGGGCGCGATGCGCCGCGACTGCTTCGTTATATTTCTTGACAGTGTCGACAAAGACAGATGATTCCGCAAGACCTTCTCCAGCAAGTTTTTCCCCAAGTTTCTCAATACTGTCTGCAAATACTTTCCGCACAACCTCGTCGGCGTATTCCTCCTTCCGTAACCAGTCAATGACCTGGTTGTCATACACCTGAAAGGCAATGCTCCCAGGCTGTGTGAGTATCGCGCGACCATACGCAGCGTAGGTATAGTTACGAAAATCTGCGCCCTCGTCCACGAAACGGCATCCCACAGAGTTAATCATTAGGCCGAGAGGATATCCGGATTTCGTGTATTGATTGCTCAATACATGGTCTCCAACATCGGGATTAGCGTACGCATCCCAGCATGTACTGTGGCATCCACCTCCACTGAAATCACCCGTGAGCCTTGCACCAAGAGCAGACGCAAGGTCAAGACCCTCTCCTGTGTTAAAGGGCGTCCCGCGCACCTATAACTTTATTGATAAGTGCGACGCCTACTGTTTTACATGGCACACTCACGAAGGCGCGAGACCAGTCTTCTCCTAAATATTTTGAGCGCAAAGATTTGTTTGCCTCAAATCCCCCACAAGCAAGTATAACGTTCGGTGTCTTGATAGTGATTTCTTCACCGTCTCGTTTGACGATCAGTCCAGAAATAGAGTCTCCTCCCTTCACGATTGCAAGCGCGGGAGACTCGAACCACATCTCCACTCCTGCCTTTTCCAATGCAGCATGGTCATCGGCAATAAGGCCCTTGCCTCCATCTATCACGGATAAGACGAGACCGCCCCAGAATTTCTGACGTCCTGAAACTTGATACGCTTGGCGGTTGAAGGAAAGAATGAAACGTACACCGACTTCGCGCGCCAACCATTCTACAGCTGCTTGCGAATTGTCAACAAGTTCCTTCACCAATGCCTCGTCCGACTTTCCCTGAGAAAGCCGCATAATATCTTGCGTGAAATTCTCCGCGCGATAAGGATCCATGTCAATTAGAGCTGCTTGTTCCGGCGAGACATTGTGGACAATCGGAAGCAAATCCCGTAGTCCTTCGTGAGTCGTTCTATGTGCACCAGCGGTGAAAAATCCATTTCCTCCTGCCCATTCCTTCGGCGCCTTCTCAACGATGAGAACACGCTTGCATCCGGATTGGACGGCCGCTAGAGCTGCGCAAGACCCAGCATGACCACTTCCTACGACAACACAATCGTAGAAACTGCTGTTCATGCTCCCAGGCTATGCGGAGTCGAAGGTTTGGTAGAAACAGCAGTATCATTTCTAGCTTCCTTCGTACGGCCCGGCTGTACATGAGAGTGGGAGGAAACTTCTTACCTCAGCGCGCATGATACCTACTGGTATAAACATGTACAAACATCTCAAAACCGGTACTCAAATTGATTACACGCGACTGTATCATTCACAAGCAGATTAATAGTGTAAACTACATATATGTATATGTAAAACATTCAGGATATGATTTACATGCAAAACGAAAAGTTATTGGTTGAAAGTTCGAAGGAATGTCGCTTGTTGACGGTTATGCTCGATGGTACATCCGCTTTAAATAATTTGGACTCGGCGGAAGACCGAGTTTGATCAGACGAATGGGCTCGTGTGACCGACGAATGCGCAGACAGAGAGGACAACCTTCGAGATACTGCACGATCTGTTCGGATGTTCGGATGTATGAGCGTAGTTGATGACGGCGGTGACGGGGCAAGGAGACTCAATATCTGCTGATAATTTAACCCGGCTGATTTCTTTCATCTAAAGAGAAAAAACTCTCAGCCCTCTGCTCGAAGAAGCGATTGTCAACAGGTATGAATAGTTGGAAAGTTTGAGCTGGAAGAAATGTAACTCAAGACTTCCAAGCCGTAGTTCTGTTGTAGAAGTCATGGAATATTTGACTGAGCTTGTTGATATAATCGGATGCATCCAAAGCAGCATCCGGTGGGACAGATCTCTGCTTATATTAATATTGACTCAAAACAGCCACATGATTGAGTGGGGGTAGTACACAAGAGAAAACGCATAAAAACCCGAAACAAGTGCCTAAAAGTACAAAAATACATTCAAACTGAAAATCTTGCCTTCATGGCGCCACCGCCCTGTTCTGTCATCCTTGAATATACTAATTGGAAGACTGCTCAGCTGGAGCTGGAGCTGGAGCTGATTCCGGTGCAGACGTCGTAGCAGATGGCTCTTTCGGTTGTATTGTCTTGAGCCAGTCTTCGACGAACTTCTTGTGAGCAGAGAAATGCAGCAATGAATCATAGACATCTCTGTTCGAAAGTAATGTTTCAGCCGAAGACGGATAGATGAACAGATTAGATTCATACTTCACGATTCCCTCCGAATCGATAACGAACGTCACTCTACCTGTGAAGACAGATCGGTTAACCGTTCAGACAGCTGAAGGGTCGAATGCAAACTCGATGGAGCCAATCCACACAGTGCTTTACCAACACCAAAAGCCTTTCGAGCCTCGCCTTTCGTGTCGCTTAGAATAGGGTACTGAAAACTGTTGACTTACATCCATAAGAAAAGAGTAATAATAGCACTTACAGTCAATCCGTTCTTTTCAACAAAACTCTTCTGTTTCTCGACTGGATCTGGACTGATTCCGATAATCTCAACCTGAGTCGACTTGAAAATTTCCTCGCCTATACAAGCGCGTGAAATAAAGTCCAATACTGTTGCCGAGCAGTGCAAAATCACGCTAACCAGACAGCGCGTCCCTGAATGAGCACGCCTCTTTCGTACACCCGTACGTTCCTGCAACACGTGCATTAAACTTTTATCCGTAGCTTATGAGAGATTGAACTGACCGGATGCTGGATAAAAGAAGATAACGACAGGTCGTCCACCAGGCGTGAATGTGAACATGACACCGTCGTAATTAGGCAACGACAGTTCTGGAGCTTTCTTTCCGATAAGTTCATGCTTTCCCATGAGTGGCAAAATCTATCGATTATTCGACAAGAAATGGAAGCAATCTCAGTGCAAAGTCGCAAACGAGGATATGGAAGAAGGTTGGGTGAGACGCAGCGAACCCAACCATCTGACCTCCTCCAAGCCAGTCTTCAGCTTCAGAGCGTATTACATAATTCCGTTTGCGCAGATGGAATTTCCTCTTTTGGATTCTTTGCGCTTGTAGTTTGCTCCTGATTATCGCGTCTTGCATATTCAGCATATCCAGCGCCCTTACGAGAAGGCTTGCTATTATTATGGAAGAACAATCCGAGTACTGCGCTCAAGAACTGCAAGCAAACAAGCGTCGATACTCACTTATATGCTTTGAAAGAGGACTTTGCTGATGAATAGAACCATCGCAATATCTAGGAAGCGCCGTGTACAAGGTCTGGATCTCTGGTATAAGGACTAAAGTTGATTGTATCGGGGAATCCTTTTCTGCTACTCTCTTAGACAATGGCAAGAAATGGTCGTGAAAGCGATCTAGAATACGAGCAATCTGAATATGAGGACGATGGTAAATATCATTGGACTGTCCTCTACGCTACTGAATCTAATTTTGATTATTTGAAGTCAAGCGTAGGTCAAGAGGGACCGGTGGATCTGGAACTAAAGCATCACGCTGGATCGCAGTTCTACTGATCTTCATCGCTTTTGTTTTCATGGCCTTTGCTGCCGCAACCCCAGTGACCAAGAAATTCTACTTGTTCTCCGTCAAAATTAAAGTCGATGCGCTCATCACCAAAGTCACTGATAACTTCCAGTTTGGTGTATGGGGATACTGTTCGTCAGGAGTCAAAAACTCGTAAGTCGTCTTCAGAGTGATTAAGAAGTATAGCTGATAGAATCTAACCGTATAAATAGGTTTGGCATCGGTAAAGCCAAGATCAACACGAAACTAAGTAAGGGCGGATGCAAGGATAGAAAATTAGGTTGGACGTTCAAAGATATGTAAGTTCCTGTCTCATCTCATTGATAGTATGGCTGACGCACGTGTGCATATTCCATACACCAGTCCTGGAATGTCTGATGATGTGCAGGATGCGATCAGCGCTGGACTGACGACCGCCTTCGTGTTACATGTCGTAGGTACGAATTCACTTTTCTCATTTATATCTCATCGATGAACTCGCTAAGCGTTCTTGAAAAGCTGCCGTCACGCTGTTCCCTGCCTTAATCGCGGCCATGATTGGAGCAGCCAAGAGTGATAGAGTCATTCGATATCGTGAAAAGGGCACCTATCAGGATCCGTTATACAGACGTGCACGTATTTGCCGGAGAGTCTTTATATGTGTCCTCATCGCTATGATCTTCACCGGGATTGTGTTCGTCCTCGACGTCGCTGGTGTCGTCTTGACCAAGGATACTGTGCATAACAAGAGCAAAGGTATGGCAACCTTGGATTTCGGGCCCGCCGTAAGTGTTCTGTACTCACAATCACTTTCTTGAAAGAGTATTGATCTATTCTGATGATCCTATTATAGTTTTGGTTCGTGGTTGTGGCATTTGCCCTCATTCTCCTCGCGTTCTTCATCGCAGTAGTCGACCTCGCTGCGTGCGTTCTCCCCTTTCTCTCAGTCTCTCTCCCGTGTGCAAAGTGCGAACTAAACTCGATTCGTCCTAGGTCAGGCAGAAGCGCGCCTCCTCCTCCACTCGATCGTAGAACAACAATAGACCGTCCTCCTCGTTCGGAGGACCCGAGCACGCCTAGCAGATATAGCCGAGATGATGATGACCGGTTCTATGACGTTGATATGAACTCGCCTCAGGATGAGAAGAGAGGAAGGCTCAGGTGATAACATTCTGCTTTACTCAATTCATTCTCCTTCGTATCACGTCCTTTTTGCTTCGTTAATGTAGATGAGTGGTCCTTGTCATTATATATGTATACCTATACCTATTAGCGTGTTCGGTAGTAGTACTGTTGTTTTACTTTTGGAGATAGATTGCTAGTCAATCTTATGATAACCATTTAACGCCTTGCCGGACAGCGGATTCCCTGAACAGTTCTCTAACGTCCTCAATATTGTCTGGATTTGCCATCCATGTGCCGTTTGCATCCTTGTCTCCCCAGTGGAATGTATGGAAAGTGTCGACTTCCATGCCTTTTTGCCACCGGTCACGTACAAACGAAGCGTTGAATGGAGGTTCCCAGATCCACCACTACAAATCGTCAGTCACAGAGAAAATGGACATTTCAAAAGCTAACAAGGACGGAACCTACATGATCAACAAAGAGTATATCTTCATCCTCCGGTACAAGAAGGTGCACCACAGTAGGCACCGCGATTTCCAGGAAACACGACGTATTAAGGAACGTTCCTAGTAGCTCCACGAACTTGTCCGTAAGGCGAGCAGGGACATAGAGTGTATCCGCTGAACCACCAATATACCTCGTTTCATTTTTCGTAAAACGCTCCGCCATACGATCGCGCAGCTCCAGTGGAGCCTGCTCGAACGCGTACTTGCAAACCGGAATACCATAATGTGGATCGCTGCAAAAACAATCGTTTCAACCATTTTTCTCATTATGACGTCTGGTTCTGATCTGAAGTACTCACCCCCACCTGCGACACGTAAATCAGTCAGAACTTTCTGGGATGATCATTTGAATAGCTCAAACAGCTGAACATACTCACCACCAATCAACCCACCAACCTCTGTACGTCTTCTCGAAGTCCGTTTCCGGGTCTGGAGAAATTCTCGCCGGTGGTGCATGATTGCTCGCATTCCTCCACGCTTCCTCCTCTATAGCTGGATTGGGCACATACTCGCCCCAAGGAGAGAAATACCATATCCGATCCTGGTCAAAGAGTTGCAGGCGTGGAATGTTGAGCAGCGTATCGAACGGTGCCCATAAATAACCTTTGTAGCAGTTCGATGAGTATGGTGGAGTGGTGAGGACTGTATAGAGCATATGATGCGCCATCTACGAGTATAAGGTTATATGAATTACTGTTATTGCAGACAAGAAGGTGAAAGGCACTCACTCGTCCAGCCATCTTATAATTATTCCAGTCACTAATATCCTCTTCCGACTCATAAGAGTCAACAAGAACATCATATGAATGCTCAAATCCCTTATCTTCTCGATTCTTTGGGCCGACAAATACCATCTGAAGAGTGCCGTTAATCCAGAGTTCGTCAACCGTCATTTTTCTCTCTGACTTACATTGGGGAAGAACTCCGAATATACTTCCCTGTAGTAATCCAAGTTGACATCGTATCGCGCATGGCTAAAGAACACAATGAGCAAGACGTCGTCAAACTCGTGGTATGTCCAATTTCCCGTAAAGAATCGCTTGGAAGGTAAAGGAACACGAGTGCATATCGGTTCAGGCGGTGGACATGAGGGGGGCGGAATATAAGGGAGGTCAGCAAATACCACGCTTTCCGTTGCTTGGATAGGATATGTGGACACCGCGAGAGATTTCGCCTCGACGGGTTCAAGGGACAAGTGTGACCTGACGAACGCAGCTATGCCAAGCATAAGAAATAGCGTTGCCGGAAATAATACCAGTGATGGGAGCGTCTGAAGTGCCTCGTTAGCCGACTGGTTCCCGGTTCCAATACTGAAGCATACCTTCTTTTCTGAGTGAGTACTACAAGCAGAGTCTACAGTTCCATGATGATGCAGCTCTCCCATCCAAAAGGCACAGAATCCGAGAAGCGCAACAGCCAGGCTGCACAGTTCGTTGACAGATGGAGGTCTATCAAGCAGATTTGTGTGCAGGAGCAGGAATGTTGTTGACGCAGATGTCGATACTCCGAACAGCACAGGGCCGTACTCTGAACGAAAGCCAATGAGATACGAAGGCATTGCGATGAATAAGTTGCTATACTACTTACCATAGATTAGATTGAGACTATTGATATCAACGGCTGCACGCAAGGCTAGCACAAGGAAAGTACGAATTGAGCTTCCACCAATAGCGATAGAAGTCGAGCCAGAGAAGAAAAAGTAGCTCGAAAAATATAGTAAAAAATAGAATATGAGTCCGTAACAAAAAATCCTGGTATTGATCTTGTTGGGTATCGTATCATGAAGCTTGTAGACCTAAAGTACCTCTCGTGAGTTGACATACTTGTATAAACAATGTCCTTCCTCACATGCTGTGCAGAAATGCAAAGGAGAGATGCAAGGAATGCAAGGGCGATGAGGAAGATGACTGATGTGCTGGAAATATTCAGTGGAGAGGCTTGATTCTTTATTTAGAAAACATGAGTAAGTTCAACGCTAATCAAAAGTTAATGTCAATCAACAGTACCTCAAAGCTCAGAAGGCCAAGGATCTGCATCAAATTCCCAGGAGCCATCAGAAGCAGTGATACGCATACGTGACAGGAAAACTAACCTGAAGAAGAATCCCGAGCCATTGCTGAGAAGAGCCGCTCCATACACTGAACAATCGCAGCGACACCGCAGAAAGCAGTGGGGCCAAAAGGGTAGAAAAGGGAATGACAAATGCATCGCGGATGTCTGAGATGAGAATGAACTCCACCTGAAAAATAAATTTCGGGATGAGCAAGGCAAAACATTCAACGAGGATGTATCATACTATATAAGAGTTCGCAACGAGCACAAGAGCAAGGAAGCCTATGGCGACGCTTGAGAGAGTCGTCCCAAGAACGAGAGGCTTTGGATCCGAGTAAGAAGGCATAGAAGCAGTAATTGCTTCGCTTTGCCAGTCTTCCTCTGTTCGTAGAGGTTCCGCTTCTGAGACGGATCTGGGACCGTTTTGACGGCTCCGACGCGTCTCGAAATAGACGAGCACAGCGCAGCAAACAAACTTGAGCACCTCTAAGGCTGCAAATCTCAAAGATATTGCGCGAAATGTCGACGTAATGCTTTTAGTTTCGTCAAATCCAAGGTCAGGAATGGAATTGTTGTCCCGCGTCAAGCCAAGCGCGACCTGAAGCAGCACTAAAATAACCTGCAAAACGTTGATTTTCTTCTCCGACCATCTCGCCAACGAAAGGAAGATACGCACGATTCTCCATTTCCATCCATCCGACCACGCTTTACCCACAGCTGTTCCTGTACCCGGGACCATCTCGTAACTTCGCTCATCGGCATGTCCCAGATTGACGAACTGCAGAACTCGACCGAAGTTCTTGGCGGGTTTCTTCACGCGCCGAAATAAGGACGTGAGACTTAGCATCACGCTAATTGCGCTATTTTTCGCACCGCCGTGCGCGACAATCGTGTGTCTAGACCTCTCGATGTAGCAACGATTTCAGCACGGATGGAGTAATAGGTTCACCGACCGCAACTGGGAGTGTAAGGCCGTTTAGCGGCGCAATCCTGATGGTTCTTACATAAGCAAGTGCGGAATCAAAAATTCTCGCACTTGAGGGTCGGATCTGATCGCATGTCAACGGCAACGGCTATAGTCATTTCAATATCTATGGATGAAACTTTTACTTTCGAGATGTTTTTTAAGCATTCTATAAAACAAGCGCCACCGTTTGGACTGCAGTAAGCCCATCCTTGCTTCCTATACAACGCTACATGACATGAGAAGTTAAACGATGTACTAAATCAGATTCCCTCAGGACATCACAATAAGGCCCTTGGAAGAAGCCAAGCATGACTGAAACCGCCAGACTTACCATCTTGGCATCATGAGGCAAAGGGAGACTGGCTTTATTACGAGTGACTGTGTTTCAAGTCCCTGATTTTACTCGAACGGTAAGGCTTTCTCCGTCCAACCCGATTTATATTGTTTCTAGCGTTGAAAATGCTTTCTAGCTAGTAGAGCCTCAATATCAGTAACAAAATTCAGGTATGAATGAAAATACATGAGCGCCTCTAAATTCGGATGGTAAAATCTTCTGTTTTTTAGACTCCAAATGAGCAGCATAATATCTTCGTCGAGCATTGACTGTATATGCCAGGTTTTCTTGATGAAAAAATCAATAATCACGATAAGCTCTATAGAGAGAGTTCTTCTCTCGGGACTCCATTCCGAGTGGCGCTAAGCTGACCTCACGACTCGAATGTCAGGAAAATAAAAGGACTTATAAGGCGACAGGGTTGATCGCTTCTATTCCCCCTGCCTGGATCCCCTTCACCATCCCTTGTCAAGCTTCAGCGCCTGGTAACACAATGGAAAATGAGCCTGTGGAGAAACCAAGGATGCTTCAGGTCGAGCCTGTTGAAGCAAGCGCTGCCTCTTCGCGCGAAACGATAGTCGAAACCCATGCAGAAGCCAATGACAAGAGCACTAAGCACGAGATTATTCTGAACACAGGTGCTAAGGAGGAGTCCACCATTCCAGAAGACAAGAAGCTAGAGGTTCTGGAACGGCTTAATCATGAATGGCAACACGACCCAGATAATCCTAGGAACTGGTAAGTGTGATCAATTTGTCCTTCCTGGTAGGCGAATTCGTTGGTCAATTGCTCCCACGTACGTAGGAAATTCTGGAAGAAATGGACAATGTGCGGTATTGTAAGCCTAAGTTCCTCCTTCTCTTTTTAGAATCTCGTATCTTATTCTAAATCTGAAAATAAGGTCGCGTTCTACACGTTTGTCAGCCCAATCTCAAGTAGTATGATGGCTCCAGCACTACCTCGGGTATGCAGTCATTCAGTGCCCTTTTACTCAAGGCGGCTTCCCTGCTCACAGAATTCAATTCGATAGATCGCAGAACATTACGGCGTGTCAGGTCCTACAATTGTCGGTGCATAGTCCCCTCTGCCCCAATACGAACCGCTAAATTGAATAAATTTCCTAGCTGAACATGACCTTGACTATCTTCCTCCTCGGCTACGCAGTCGGGCCTCTCTTCTTGAGCCCAATCACCGAGCTGGTCGGGCGGAAATGGGTACGTCCTTTCGTTCTCAAACAGGATGGTTTGTTTATACGGGCCTTCTCTGATGTAGGTATTACATTTGTCGAACATTGAATTTCTCGCATTCAACCTAGCTTGCGCGTTCGCTCCCAACGTCGGTACTTTGATCGCATTCAGGTTCCTAGCCGGTCTTGGAGGTAGTGCTCCGGTATGTAAGTGATGTCCGATCTTATTTCTGGGATAATTTATTGAACGTGGTGAAACTTCAGCAATCGGTGCAGGAGTCATCGGCGACCTCTTTTCAGAACGCGATCGCGGTGAGTGAAATTATTAGACTCTTCCGAATATTTTAACTAAAATGTATTTCCTTTACAGCCACAGCAATGGCCGTATACACGCTGGGTCCATTACTAGGACCAGCAGTCGGGCCAGCGATAGGAGGCTTCGTCGCCGAGACCATCGGCTTCAAGTGGATCTTCATCCTCATCGCCATAGCTTCCGGAGTCGGCGCCGTCTTCGGAATTCTCTTCCTACAAGAAACATACGCTCCTTACATTCAAATCCAGCGCGCACGTAGGCAGTTCAAGAAGACAGGCGAGAAGACGCTGGAGTATGACGTCTTACTCGACCAACGGAAAGACTTCGCCCAACTTATGTGGATTAACATGACGAGACCTTTTGCACTGTTACTTGGAAGCTTCATCTGCTTTATCCTGAGCTTGTATATGGGCTTGTAAGTCAAAACTTGACGACTTACGGATGACAATAACAATGGTTTCGCAGGACATACGGATACTATTATCTCATGAATTCGACGTTCCCGGAACTTTTTCCGGAAATCTATGGGTTCAGCACTGGTCTCGCCGGTCTTGTAAGGCTCCAATCTCTCTTGCTTCACACAGATCTTGTTACTTAATCCTTTCAGGCTTACCTGGGACCGGGAGTTGGATTCTGTCTTTCGGCTGTCTACGGTGCTTATATAGGGGATGGGATTTACCAGAAGGTAATATCCTTTTAACATTTCTGGCATTCCAGCTTTCGTCTCTGACTCAGTACTTGTTTCTTATGTAGCTTACCGCAAGAAACGGAGGAGTGCCGAAGCCAGAATACCGTATTCCACCACTAATCATCGCGAGCTGCTTCGTCCCCGTCGGCCTCTTGTAAGCCCCCTCTTCCTTCCTTCTTCCGATCCAACTCATCACATTCTTTTCTTAGCTGGTACGGCTGGTCAGCACAAGCCAAGATCCACTGGATAATGCCCATCATCGGCGCGGGGGTCTTCGGGTTCGCAATGATGGGCACGTTTCTCCCCATCCAGCTCTACCTCGTCGACTCCTTCCGCTACTCCGCCTCCGCCATGGCCGCGGCAACCGTCATTCGCTCCGTCATGGGCTTCGCGTTCCCACTGTTCGGTCAACAGATGTTCGACGCACTTAAACCTGGGCCGGGGTATTCGATGCTGGCGGGCTTGGCGATTGTTATCGGTATCCCTTTCCCTGTGTGGATTTATTATTATGGTGAGAAGATTAGGGCGAGGAGCGATTTGAACAGATGATGGATGTTAACAATGCATTGTATGTATTGGGTGAGCAGCACTCGGGCTTGAGGCACGATAACATATATGATTAGAACCTGGACAAGTATATTATGTACGATAGAAGCAAATTGCTGCCTAGAACGCTGTGCGGGATTCGTGTGATTTCCGTATTTATTTATTTATTTTGTTGATATCGAGGAATTGACACAGTAAGAACTTGAAGTATGTGAGTTGCAGACATAAGGAAGATAAACCGGAGCGCGGAGATTATTTGATATGTCCGGTGCGGCCATCAGAGTTGTAAATATCAGGACGAAGTGAAAAGCTTCACGAGGTTTCTCTACTACGTCGCAAAAGCAAGACGGATTTCGTAGGGCCTAGAGCCAAGTACAGTGCGAAAATGTCGGACCTGTCTTCCCAAGCACCTGTCAAAGCGGTGGGAGCAAGGTCCAATCCGAACTCTGGAGCGTTCAAAATTGTGACCTGGGCCTTGATAGCTGACCTGGTAAAGATGGTCTCATTGCGACATAAGAATGCGTGGTCCATACGGCCGACACTAGTAGAACCGTCCAAAGATCCAGATACCAGGTAGATAAGATAATCTGCTTGCGTCTTAGACTTGTTTCTGTCTTTATTCCATTCCGGAACCTTTCTCATGGCTGGAAGATGAAAACCTGGCCGGAGAAACCAGTAGAACTTCCGATCTCCGATGATGCATGTATTGCAGTCAATTACGACGTGGATGAGATTAAACGGACAAATGAAACGGTAGACAGCGAGGACAGATCGAAGATTCCAGTTCCAATTAGCTCGGATTTCCCGGTCCCGTTGCTTGTTCTGTTTTTTCAGTAACGCGAAGAAAGGCATACGTGTCAACATCCAACATCTCTAAACCTTTCAAGAGAACAAGAGGACGCACCTGCGTTGTGTTCAGCAAACCGCGCTCCCACCCGTTCTGAATATTTCAAGAACTTGTCCGTGCAATTCAATACACATTGTTCCTAATGAGAGAAAATGAAACGACAAAAACGACAAGAGGTGATGAAACCGGACTCGGCATGAGTGTCGCCCGGTTCATCAAAACTGAGCTAGACACACTTCTTTACTGCCAAGGGTCTTGCTAGTGAAATCATTACAACACGAAGTGAAGCAGCGTTCTACGAGGTTTGAATAGAGACGCATGAAATCTTGCATCTAACAAAGTACCCTTTGAGCTGTCTTTTCTTACGAAGATAGCGACGAACCAAATCGGTTACCTGCTTTTTTCTCGATGACACGAGTCATATGCGCCTGCTCGGCAGCGTTGAACTGGGAGAAATCCATACTGTAAAAAAAATCACTGATAGACTAAGGACCAAGGACCAAGGAGAACGCGAGATGACAGAGACCTGAACCTGAGACTCAGACTAGACACGCCACGCAAAGTTTCGTTTCGGCGCGACGCGAATGCACGTGGCATAATAGTTTACGTAATTTGAATAAAATATAGGAAGGACTGAGTCGAGTCAAAGCCGAAAAAGTGAGGGACGGGTTCATCGGAGAATTTTTACTTTACACTATTTACATATTTATGTATATACAACTGATCTGTGATCAATATACGTTCAAAGTATAAAAAGAAAGTGAGTCCTTAGCTCTCTTCTTTTTCCCTCGTATAACTCTACTCAACTCTACGCTCAGTGTCGACCGAAATGATGCTTCCACTCAAGGAAGCCGTAGCCAGGATCGAGAACAGACGCGTCAAGCGAATCAGACCTCTCATCCCTCCTCAAATCCTCCAGGAGGACCTCCCTCTGTATGCACTTCATTTCACATTATATATGTGCTCATTGATGTTGATGCGAATTATCAAAGAACGCTTTCGGCAATTGAAACAGTACTCAGTGGTAGACGGGCAACGGAGGAAATCTTGCACGGAAACAATGACAGACTCATCGTTGTAGTCGGGTAAGTCATTCTGCGCATAAACTAACTAGACGAAGAAGAAGAAGCTAAAGCTTACACAAAATATCAGACCATGCTCAGTGAACAACGTCGAAGCCGCCCTCGAATACGCGCATAAGCTCAAAGCCTACTGCCGACACCGCAAAAGACGACCTCCACATCATATGCGAGTCTACTTCGAGAAGCCACGCACAACAGTCGGCTGGAAGGGCCTCATCAACGATCCAGACATGAACGGGTCTTTCCACATCAACAAGGGTCTCCGAATTGCACGTCAGCTCCTCCTGGACATCGCCACGATTGGGTTACCCGCGGGCTGCGAGTTCCTCGACACCATCACACCGCAGTACACAGCCGACCTGGTCTCGTGGGGTGCGATTGGCGCACGGACTACAGAGTCGCAGGTGCATCGCGAATTGACTAGTGCGCTGAGCATGCCGACGGGATTCAAGAACTCGACGGATGGGAGTGTGGGTATTGCTGTCGACGCGTGCCGTGCAGCGCGAGAAGGGCATGTCTTCCTCTCCGTTGGCAAGGAAGGGCTGAGCAGTATCGTTGAGACGGAGGGCAATTCTGACGTCCATATCATCCTTCGTGGCGGATCAAAGGGGCCGAACTACGGGGCTGAATACGTCCGGGACTGCGCAGAGAAGCTAAAAAAGGCAGGACTGCCGCAGAAAATCATGGTACGTCCCTCGCTATCTCATATTCTTTATATATACGCTTCTGATTGACTGTATGTAATTTTATTCAGATCGACTGCAGTCACGGAAACAGCCAAAAGCAACACCAGCGCCAAACAATCGTTGCAGACGACATCGTGAGTTTCTCCCTAGGCCTGCTATCCTTTTCTTCCCCTTCTCTGTTTAATGTCATTTTAAACTCACCCTACCCCTTCATCTCCAGGCAAAACAACTCTCCTATGGCGACACATCCGACAAAATCATGGGCGTCATGATCGAGTCCAACCTGCTCGAAGGGCGACAAGATATCCCGCCTGCGGGCCCCTCCGGACTCAAGTACGGCCAGTCAGTCACCGACGCTTGTATCTCTTGGGAACAAACACTTGGTGTGCTGGATCGATTGAGGGAAGGCGTGAGAGGACGGAGGGAGAATGTCAGAAGACGTGCGAGGGGGTTGGAGGAGATTAAACCAGAAGAAGTCAATGGAGTGAATGGACTGAATGGACACGCAGAGGCGTAGTCCAAGCTGAGGGACACACGGGGAGGAGCCCAGGCTTTGCTTCGTTTTGGATTGCGTCAGATGGTTTGTAAGAGCAAAAAAGGGAAAGGAACAACACCGCTGCCTCTGTAGTATCTCAGGTTGAAAATCTTGGATATCTGCCAATGTACACTGACAATTCATCTTTGGAATCATCAACGAACAACCATGTCAAAATCTCAGATCACGAGTCTAGCGATATGCAATTATTCCAAGAAAGGAGGACAGAAAAATATGAGGATGAGTAATACAGTCCCACTAGCTAATAGACAACAAGGCAGGAATGAGTGCAAAAAAAAGAGGGTAGGAAAAGTCGTAAGTGGATGCGTGTCATGTACAACTCATCAGTAAGGACAGTAAGAAATATGCACATGAAGTAGGCTGTGTGTGGTGTTTTGAGGGACGTGGAGTGCAATGCAGGTAGTCAGACAAACAGAGGGACAAAAGGGCAGACAAACAGAAAGACATAACAGAGCAAAAGAGAAAGAATGAGTGCGTAGATAGGAAAGCTTGAGGTTGAAGGTCGTCCGAATGCTACATGTACAGAGTGAACTTCCCCTCATACCATTGTCAAACATACGTGCGTGAGAAGAAAGAGAGAGAAAGAGAGAAAACTGAAGGTAGAGCAAAACCGTCAACGTTTACAACAAGAAATGCATGCCAGTGCGCACCGCGCTCTGATGTAGAATGACCAAAGGTGATCGAGCCTTTTGCCCATAGGAAAGCGATTAATAGTCTTCATATTCTTCTTCGTATATTTCTTCTTCTGCAACCTCTGCAACAACCCCCTCATCCTCCTCAGTCGAGCCAGCCGCGATTGCTTGGAGCTGTTCTATAAGGCTCTTTGAACCAAAAACAGCAACAATAAGCTCGTGCAGACCAGGAAGGAAAAAAGCTACGCACCTTGGCTTCTTTATTCTGTTCCTCTTCAGTGAGTAGTTGCCCCGCCAAAGCGTTGTTAACAGCATGCACAAGGAGCTGTTGCATGAAAAGAGTGTTGATGATCGTCTCATCTTCTCCTAGTTCAGGTTTCGGTGGAGGTTCTGTGTGTAATTAAACGAGTGAATAATGAGTTGATCAGTAAATCATTCGGATTTGTCATCGCGATGATACAGAATTACTATGGGGTCTGAGTGAAGGATGACAGGACTTACGCTCTTCCATATTCAACCACTCGTCTCTCAACAGCTCGGGGATGGTCGCCCTTTCTTTCACCTCTCGTACAAGGCATCTCTTCATCGTGCGAATCACATCCTTTCTGACCGGCCTCGCGAGGTGCATCAGCGGCTTCGACGGCCCGTCAATCTCTTTTGCACCCATGGCGTTCATACGTGGGACGCTTGGTACAGTCACCTCGGGAAAGTCGATCATGTGGTTCTTGTCTGGGATCGCCTTCATTTTGTGGACCATCGCGAGACTATGGAAGGGAGGACCGCCGTAAACCATTTGGTAGAGAATACAGCCTAGGGACCAGACGTCGCTGGGTCGCCCGACTTTAAACCGTCGCATTCCTTCTGGTAGATCAATAGTTTCTGGACTCATGTAATTGACAGTACCGATCTTTCGAAATTGTCATGAATATCTAACTTGAACAAGTAGAGAGGATACTGATGTGCTTACCTGATGATCTCTCTGAATATTTGTCGTATCATTTGCAATCGCTTTGGCTATCCCAAAGTCAATCAATTTTAGCTGACCCTTAACAAGCACGAAGTTTGCTGGTTTCAAGTCCGAATGCACGATTTTCTCATCGTGGATGACTTGGACAGCCTCAAGCATCTACGTGCAGAAAACCTCTAGACTCTGATCAAACATCGAAAAAAAAAATAGCGCTTACCTGCTGCCAATAATAAGCTACCCAGATCATGTTGAGCGGTTCCTTCTGCTGTTCGGTGAGTAATTTGGCTAGATCTGAAATTGAAATCAACAATTAAATTTTAATCCAACCACAACAACCACTAACCTATTTCGCCACACTCCATGACGACCAAGAGGTGCCCTTTACCGTGCCCGATGCCTCTAAGCTCATTGTCAATAATACGTATGACTCGGCGATTGCCTTCTAGACGTCTCAGCAAAGATATCTCGTTCATATAACCTGCGAGCGTCTCTTCGTCTGTTTTGTCGAGAGCAACCTTCTTGATTGCGAATATCTGGTTTTGCGAATCCATCACACGATATACGCGAGACGAACCGCCCTTTCCGATCTGATCTAGCCTGGTGTAGGATTTCCTATTTACGACAAAAGTTCGACCGTTCGCGGCGTTGAATTGTTGTTGCTGTTGAAGTTGTTGTTGTACTTGCTGCTGCTGCTGCTGTTGCAAACGGCGACTGGATCTACTGTTATGATCAGCATATTCGCCAGCGACACTTTTAGGCCTTTCCACTGCTGTCGGGCTCCGACTGGTCCGAGCAGTATTAGCCTGGACGGCCGTCGTTCCGCCTAAACTGCGCGATGATGGCGATAAGCGAGGATGTTGCTCAGCTTCCACGTCATCATGCCTCGCGTATTGAGGGAAAGGCACACCAGAACGTAATGTGTCCGAGTCGCGTCGCTGATGAAGACCATGGCGAGAACGAGACCGCGAAAGACCACTCTGCACCGGAATATACGGCGGAGACGGGGACCGTTCCGGTTGATACTCTGCTGCTTCTGTATTTGAATTTGAAGATTACGAAAGCCACACATGATTTAGGCTCTTACCATACGCTTCCTCTTCTGCTATTTCTTGCTCTTGCCACATTCGTTCCTCATGTGTAACTCGCCTTGCACCAAAACTAGTATATACATTGGCAGAACGCGACGAGAGCGGCGCATGATGAGATGGCACAGAACGCGAACTTGACAGGTATGGATGTGGCTCTCCATTCGTTTCTAAAACGCTCCGGCGTTGGTATTGCTGGCGATTGTCTTGGCCGCCTGCACGCTCGTCTTCTCGCCGCTCACTTGCCTCATGCTCATTGATTACAGGAGGTAGTCGTTTTGCAGGAGCCAGCGTGCGAGTGACGCGAGAGAATCCAAAGTGATTCTGACGAGCCGGTAGAGCAGCAATGGGCCGCGAGCTGTGTGGCTGAGGCGGCGACTGCCTAGTTTCAATGCGTTCGTTTTCCTTCTCCTCTTGTGCGCGACGCGCTCGTTCGCGCTCTCGTTCTCGCTCCGCCTCCTCCTCTTCACGTCGTATTCGTTCCTCGATCTCTCGACGCTGACGTTCGGCCTCTTCCCTTCGGATGCGCTGAGGACCTCCGAGCCTGCGCCCGGTTCCATGTAGACCGCCTGATAAAGGTGCTGCACCCAGAACTCGGGAAGGCTGGCCCGGGGTTGTCATGCTCACGGGACCGGAAGATGTACGACTCAGCTGCCGCGACGGTGCCAAAAGACTGTCCGTAGTAGGAGCCATACTTGACCCTGCCTCGGGCATGCTTTCGGACCGAGAAAGAGAAGACCTCCGCCCAGGAGCGTTTGAAGGTGAGCTTGTCGAAGGTAGCTCCGACGTCTGAGGTGGTGTCGGAGGAGCAGAATGAGGCGACTTTGATGAACCCTTTGAGACGCGAATGAGCTTGCCATCTGAGTCGATTTCATAATCGAATGAAAGCTCGAGAGACTCGTCTGAGGTTGAGAAGGAGGACGGCGAGGAGCGAGAGCTAGGACGAGCCGGCGGACTACCCAAAGGCGAAGACATTCTATTCTCTTTCTTGCCTATATTTCTTTGATAAAAATTTATGCGGTACGGGACCGTGGCTGGCTTGTCGAGCGTCGTGGCTGCAGGACGCAAGTTGACTTTTGAACCACAACGAGGCGCGAGTCGAACTTACGTAAACCCCGTGACCGCGTGCCCACAACTCGTCCAATTCCAGCGACCATCTATTTGGCTGCGACGATGGAGGCTCTTTTCTTCAACGTATGTGGCGACATTATCTGCTTATTGTTTCATGCTGATAATATGTACAAAAGGTGTCGAATGGCTTCTTAGAAGGCATTGTGAGGGGATACAAAGCCGGTATCCTTAACCAAGGTCACTACGCAAATCTTACACAATGTGAAACACTCGAAGGCGAGTCGAATGGTTCCTCACTCAGAGCTATTACAGTCCGCTAAGAAGCCCTAATCAGATTTCCGAATGCAGCTTTCTGCAACAGATTATGGGAATTTCCTCGCAAACGAACCTCTTCCACTCTCCACGTCGACCATCAACGACAAGGCGACACAAGTGCTCGTCGACCAGTTCAACTTCCTCAGAAGTAATGCCGTCGAACCTCTAAGCACCTTCCTTGATTATATCACCTATGCATATATGATCGACAATGTTGTCCTCTTAATTACCGGAACACTCCACGAGCGGGATACTCATGAGCTTCTTGAACGGTGTCACCCGCTTGGTGTGTTCGACACCATGCCTGCGCTTTGTGTCGCCACGAATGTAGAAGAGCTATACCAGAGCGTACTCGTTGAAACTCCTTTAGGTGCGTCATAGTTTTGGCCCAGAGGTAAACCAACCGACGTCAATTTCTAGCTCCTTACTTCAGGGACTGCTTGTCTGCGGCCGACCTGGACGATTTAAACATCGAGATCATCCGCAACACCCTTTACAAGGCTTACCTAGAAGACTTCCATCGTTTCTGCACGAAAGAAATCGGCGGGCCTACAGGAGAAGTTATGTCTCGCATTATCGAGTTTGAAGCCGACCGACGCACACTCAGCATTACAATCAACTCCTTCAACACTGAGCTCTCAAAAGAACAGCGTGCACGACTTTTCCCTGCGATTGGACGTCTCTTTCCGGAAGGCAACAATGTTCTCGCACGAGCAGACGACTTGGAGCAAGTCCGCCAAGCATGCGATCCTATAGCCGAATACCGAACATTCTTTGAATCGTCTAGCAGCTCCGCTTCTGGAGGAGACGACAGCGTCGCAGCCCAACTCGAAGACAAGTTCATCGGGTATGAAGTACATCTTAACAAGCAGGCTTTCCTTCAGCAATTCCAGTTTGGGGTGTTTTACAGCTATTTGAAGTTGAAGGAGCATGAAATTCGGAACATTACGTGGATCGCGGAGTGTATAGCCCAGGATGCCCGTGATCGTATCCAGGATTTCATCTCGATTTTCTGATTTACACGCTTGCGTCGATTTTTGTATTTATGACTTTCCTGCACACAAATAATCTTCGTTTTAATTCGGGCGATTGGATGTGGACTAGGAAGAGCAGCTTATCTTCAAACTCATTCAACTTTTTCCTCGATGCACCCCTGGGAGTTCACTGAAGCACTACTTACTTGAAATTGCATTATCTTAAGTATCGACAAGTTTCGTCAATCAAGATTTGATTTGAAGACAAGTTGAACTGCACCGCTAGCTAGCACAATTGCACTTGGCGATCAAAGCAGCACGGCACTATCACAAATAGGCATTCCGCTCTAAATAGACTTCAGCCTCAGAATACGAACTCACCTCACTGGCTTACTTTCGGAAATATGCTGCTAAAGCCAACGGAGCTGAAAAAGACCCTGACTAAGGTTTAATCAGTCCGGATCCGAGATGAAAAAAGCGGAATGACTCGACAATACCGACAATACACGCGTGTAAGAAGTACTGCTGGAAACATACAATGTATTGTTTGAGCTCCGTCTGAAGACAAAAGACTTTATTCATTCCAAACAATGGAACAAAGCTTTTTCCAAGAGAATACAAAGTGAATTGAATGCTAATAGTGTAAAAAAAATTGTGACCGCCACGTGAGTTAGACACGCGACGCGCTGACAGTAGATCGTAGACCAGCTTCGACGCGTGCTGCTTTTATAAAGACAGTTTCCTTTCAGCCCAATTGCCACACCTCTTGCTCGTCACTACAAACCACCACCATGGCCGCCATATCCAAAGGCGATGACTCCGAGAAGCTCACCATTGAAAAGGATACTGAGGGCAAAACTGGTGGCTTCTTGACATTCACTTATCCTCAGTTGCCTGAAGACACAGATTTTGAGACATACAGAAAGACAGACAAAGATTGGAAGAAAATCATCCAGTGGTATAATGGCGAAAAAAAGGCTATGGGGATAGAGAACTATCGGAGTCTTAAAGAACGATTCGTCTTGCTCCAGTGGCCGCGGGACCCGAACGGTCCTCCCATGAAGATGACGCCGCGTGGAAAGGATACAGGCAACGGTGAGTGTACCCTTTGCGCCTTCGGATAATCATCCACGAACAAGCTAATTGTCATCTCAGGATGCGAACTCTGGGGCGCAACTTTATATGACTTCTATCGAGTTCATCGCATCCCATCCTGTTCAGGGCTCTCGACTATCTGTAAGTGCCCTTGAAGTAAATTATAGCGTACTCGGTATTAACGCTCTTATATAGCAACAGGAAGCAAACTTGCTGCCTGGATGAGAGAGATCGGAGAGTTAGACTGGGCGCAAAATCAGCTCAAGCAGGCAGACATGGAAGAAGAACCTCATCAAATACCCGTTTACGATATTGGCGAGTACATTGAAGTTATCGAAGAACAAGTCTGGAAAGGTAAGTTCGGCAAACCCATGGGTATCGACAGATCAATTACAGAAACGGTATGTACTTTATAATCACCTTTCTAGGCGCATTACTATTTCGTTGGCTGTTTGTACAGGGTACTCAATCACTATATGCGTCCTCCGAATATCCCGCTCCGTGGCCTGTACGACCAGTTCGCATCCCGACAGCCCGACTTCAAAAGAAATTCTCGCTTTCGTTCTTACCTCGCAAACTCCTCGTCCATGATCCATGGAATGTCCTCGCCGTGACGAATCCAAAGACCAAGAGAATGCATCAGAACAGGCTTTCGTGTAAATGGGGAACAGAGCCAGACATTGTACGCACGTATCATCTGCAGCTCACTGAGGAGGCGAGCAAGCGGCAGAATCCGCAATACATAGGACCTCGACCGGAAGGCTACACAACCTGTCCCGTAGCCCATTTATACATCACCCCGAAACGCCGCATCGGTGAAGGACATCACTCTTTCGTGTATCAGGTCGAGCTAGAGCTTCCGCGAGAGATGCTTGTCAAACCTAAAATGTGCTATCAATGCGTGTTGGAGAAATATAAAAGGAAAATGATGACTCAAAAGCTCGGAGAAGACGTCGAAATGGATGAGGAAGAAAGCGAAGTCGATGATCTCAGCATTCAGCAGACGTATTCACTTTTTTTCAAGAACGGCGAACCATTTGATGAAAACGATCGCAACGACAAGCGATTTGAGGTCCTCAAATACACGGAGTTTCAAAGTATGCCAGCGTTCTGCAAACATCTCGACCGCGGTATCCTGGCCCCACCTAGCCAACGCGTGAGCGTGACTGCGAAGTTGTCCCTTCCAGATGACCACATCGAAGCTCATTCAAGACATCTACGCGACGAAGCTGCAATGTATCAAGAATTTCCGAGCCACATGTTCGAACACTGGAACGGTTACAACATCTTGCAGCCCATGCATGACCCCACGCCTGTTGGAGCTGTAGTTCCTCAGTTTTACGGGTTCTACGTTCCAGATAAAGAGAACGAGCCGATCAAGAAAAAAGAATACATGAGTCCGATTCTGCTGTTAGAACACTGTGGTATACAGGTTGACCCGGATACTTTGACGATCGATCAAAGGTAAGCATCATCCCTCACTCTTCGCTTTGTCCCACACCATTTACTTGAACTAATGTCTGCTCGCCTAGGCAAGAATGTTTTTCGCTACTCAGACGTCTCCACGCTGCGGGTTATCTGCATCAGTCCATCTACCAGCGGAACATTCTGTTGCAGCACGGCCCGCTCCAAGAATCCCCCTTCAAACGAAGCAAGGAGCATCTGCGCTTTCGGCTCATCGATTTCGGGCGTACGGAGAAATGCAAAACTGCCGATGCCTTTCATCAGCAGAGCTCCGAATTCACTAAAGCGAATAAGAATTTGCAGCTTGAGTATTATTAAAATCCTGTAGCCTGAACTTTCTGTGAAGTCTACCCATTTTTTGTCTTTCCTTGCGATTGTACCCCGGCCACTGTTTTTCCAGGGCACCAACCGTATGCTCTCGTCAATGCTTCCCTGACGCACAAATCAGTTCCTGTATCCGAATTTCATTGTCTGTATGTCCACCTGACTGGAAAGAGCAGAAATCACTACGGGCAATTTAGTATTTTACATCGGATGATAAATGGATTGATATGTAATTTGATATTTTCAATATCATTCAATATCATACTGCATATTCTCATTAGGGATATTGTAAATATCATCAAAGTATTTAGAATATCATCAAAGCAGATATTCTGATTGACCAATCGGGATAATTTTTAGGGATATCTGCTTCGATGATATTTTAAATATCCCTAATGAGGATATGCAGTATGATATTGAATGATATTGAAAATATCAAATTACATATCAATCCATTTATCATCCGATGTAAAATACTAAATTGCCCGTAGTGAATATAAGGCTTCTTTACATGCAATACGATAATGACTAGTATGTCTATGTAGTCTAGCGTACTTTTACCGATTTTTGACGCCTCTATCTAACCTAATCAAATCGACTTCATGCTCAAGGTGTCGGAGTCGGAAAGCATGGTCGACCTTGAACCCACAGACCAGACCTATTCCTCGTATCACCAATACACCACCACTTTTCTAGCATTTCTTCTGTGATCGGCTGTTCTTCGCTCGGCGGGTCGAAGAAATCGAGTGGGCCGACTCCAGCGCGGGTTGTTTCGTCATACAGATTAACTTGAAAGACGTGTGAGCTTAACAAATCCTGGCGGAAACTATCAAGAGGATGAGAGCTTACTGAGTTGAGCATCAAATGGTGCACCAACTTGGAAACTCCCAGCACCTTCGGGTAGACCGAGCGTGTTTGCTCCGCCACGAGTAGCAAGATAAAGCGCCTCCTTCCAATTGATACTCACGTCTTCCTCTCCTTCCTCTTCCTCTCCCGTTCCCTCCCTCTTCTCGATCTCCAAATGTCTTTCTCTTCTCTCTCCCACCCTCATCCTCGAAACCATCACAGCGCTCCTCATAGCATTCATGATATCCGCGCTATATCCACCGGCAACATCCGTCCCTAGTCCGACCTTCACTCCCTCGCGCAGAGCTTCGCGGAGCGGGAAAGGCTTGGACGAGAAATACGAGTTGGACAGCGGACAGTGGGCGATCCCCGTCTCGCGCGAGTGTAGCCGCGAAAGACAGGGCTTAGAGAGGAAAGTACAGTGTGCTTGGATCGTTCGTGAGGTCAAGAGTTTATGCTAACAGGTTTTGATGGTAAGCAAGCTCTAGTGAGAAAGAGAAGGAAAAGGGAATTTGCCCTACTTTATCGAAAACGTCTATATCTGGAATCCCTCGTTCACGTTGTACCCAATCAACCTGGTCCCTTGCTTCCGCGAGATGACTCTGTACACGCACGTCAAGAGCCTCCGACATCTCGCCAAGTCCAGCTAGAAGCTCATCCGAACAAGTCGGTACGAAGCGCGGCGTCAACACAGGTTCGACAAGTCGTTGCGCAGGCTTCATCTCCGCCTGCGCGGATCTAAGCCGTTCAATAAACGAACGCGCTGAGTCCAAAGACGATTGAGCTGAACCCTCGACGTATGTTTTCCGTGAGGAGATGTCCATGGACAGCTTGCCTACGAAGGCGCGTATGCCTGCGCGTTGCATCACGTCAGCGAGTATCAAACTAGGTGCATATATGCGCCATTAGTCCAGATTGAAATGGAACAGTATTAATATAATAATATAATCAACCTCGAATGAAACGCGAGAGGAAAAGTTTTAGACCTACTTCGTCTCTTCCTTAATAGTTCCAAACAGTAAAACGCTTCCTGTCCCATACTCCTTCAAGCGCCTCGCAAGCTTCTCAGACACTCTCCTTGCAAGCCCCGGATCAGAGTCCATACGTTCTTCGGCTCTGAACGCGTATTGATCGAGCCATTGCATTAGGGGAAGGTGTAGTCCGGTTCCTTGGTAGAGAAATTGAGGTGCATGTAGGTGGAGGTCGCAGAAGGATGGGAGGAGGAAGCTGCCTTTCGGGACAAAGATTGTTTCTATCTCCGTGTCTGTATCTGAATCGGATTCGCTTGGGAGGGAAGTGCGAAGGGAGAAAGAAGAGATGAATCCTTCCTCATTGACCACTATGAAAATATGCTTTAGACTTATTTTAATCGTAGAGAAATGCGCTCTCACCAAGACAATAATTATGCAAGATTCTAACTTCGCCCAATTGAGGCGTGTCTATGAAACTTCCGATAAACCGTTTAAACTTCATTATTATCAGACCTGCAGACTTTTCTCAGCGATACAGGGTGACACTTCCTATTCATGAGAGTCATCACCGGAATATTGAAGTGAGGTAACGCAGAGCTTACCAGAAGCTCGGACAAGCTCGAACAAGTGGTTGATGATAAGCACCGAACGCGGAGTAAATAAGGTTCGATCTTTGGTCTCTGATGCCAAGCTGATCTGCGCGCCTATTTAGCTCTTCACGTCACGTGTAGCGCGTTTCTGTCTCGCGCCCGACTTTTCTCACCCTGCAAAGTCGGACGACTGGTCATCGCCAGCTAGACGGAGACGATAGCTTCAGGGAAGAAATGGTACTCGAGATGCCAGAGCCGCCAACGATTTTCACGAAAACCTCTGCCTACTCTGTGAGTAGTAGTTGTTCTATGCTATGTTTGGGTGGTAAGGAACGCGTCTAACTTACTAGCTCGTATTTTCCTCTAGTTGGCGGCGGTCGCGACAATTGGATTCGTCGCGAAGACAGCAGCGGGTACTTTCCTTCCCAAGTCGGCGCGATGGCAGGACAAGTTCGCTTTCATATGGCTCGTAAGTGGGCGTACTATTAGCGCTATAATAAAGTTCTTACCATCGAGTTTAATTTGATTTCTGTGGTGGTGGTGTGGTGTTGAAGGCGTTCGACGCGATGATCCACTTCTCGTTTGAAGGGTCCTTCCTATACCTATCCGTCTTTGGTCGTTCCGTCAACACAAGCACCGGTCCATTCGCCGAACTCTGTTCGTCCTCTCCTCCCATTGCATCTTCTCCGTTCCAAACCCAACCCACTACTCACACATATTGTATTTGAAACTAACCAGGGAAGGAATACGCACGCGCCGACTTCCGCTGGGGCTTCTCGGACCCCACCGTCGTCTCGCTCGAGATCCTCACCGTGCTCGGTGCCGGACCACTGTGCTGCTACATTCTCTACCAGCTCGCCCGCCAAGATCCCGCGAGGCACTATTGGATCGTCGTCCTCAGTACGGCTGAGTTGTATGGCGGGTGGATGACGTTCTGCCCGGAATGGCTTACGGGCTCGCCGAACCTCGATACGTCGAACCCGCTGTATTTATGGGTCTACCTTGTCGTGCGTTTCATTTCATTTCCTAATTTATTGTTCGGTTCTGAAAAATCATTAAAATCCTTAGTTCATGAACGTAATGTGAGCTGATCTCGCATTTCATAAAGTACAATTACTGACTATAGAGCGACTTACTCTTCTGTTCCAGCTGGGTGTTCATTCCGCTATGGCTGATGTATGACTCGTATAACTACATCGCAAGCTCGCTACGCTTCTCCCAAACCAACGAGGCAGCGAAAAAGAAATAAGAAATAATCCGAGTATCGCTCATTTTTGTCGGAGTTTCGCGCGATCTTCTTTCGTTGGACATTAACTTGATTGGTTTTTTTGGTTCTCTCCATCTTACTGTGTTTCTCACACATCGCTTTCTACATTGCTTTCTGTATGGAAAAACGGAAAATGGAATAGAAATACGGAATTTTTCTAAAATATGAACTTTTTGACAAAAACATTTGCGGATTTCGTTGATCTTCCCAAATTCGTTACCATAGCTACGCACTTACACAACGGGAGAGAACGGAAAAAGCGGAGCGCGTCGATCATCGAGGACCGAGGGAACGATGCGGATGAATCTTATAATAACTTAGATTCCGTCTTTGAACGTTTCTGCCTTTGTCGTATACCTCAGGATTGCACTTTTATCCACCTGTAGCGCAAGCTTACCAGCGCACCTTCTGCGTATCAAGACGGCAACGGGCGAGGCGGTATTTCCTTGTATGGAAATGATATTCGTACGTATGTTTTTTCCGTCCCGAACAATTTGATTTGTTAGCCGAAGCTCGGCTTGTGTAGGTTAAGAGTACGCGCTATGCTTCTTCCGTGAGTCCGTCTATGTACGTACATGTGTTTCAGGAATTTCGTGCTGGCGAGTCGAAGGATGTTCTTTTCTGGATGGACGTTGTCAGGCTTCCAGCCAATATGTGCATAAATCGAGCGGCGTCCTGGGATGTTCTCCTCGGACGGTGCGCGTTACGCAGAAGAGCTGGTCAACAGATCAATAATAAATCAAGTGGTGCTGGCCGGGAAACCGGGTCTAAGCGATGCGGGACTTTTGATTTATTCAGAATATGAAGGAAAAAGAGGGTTCCGAAATATGCTAAAAAGAAGAGGAAAATCGGTGGTGCTTCTAGTTTGCGTTTTCAGTCCCCCCCACCATCATCACATCACGTCTTATACTTCATCTCTCATCTCTCATCTCTCTCTCAATCCTACTTGCTCCTCTTCCTTGCCGTGTTTCGTAGTGCTCGCGTCCTCTCCTTCATCCTTACGCTCTCTTCAGCTTAACAAGACTTTTGTTCAATAAGAGCACTCGAAAGCCCTCCTTTAAGACATAATGATGTTCAACCTCAAATCCACTCTTACCTTCCTCATCGCCTCTTCTCTCCCCTCCCTTATCCGCTGTGCACCTGCTCCCGCACCACGGGACGGAGTCAAGACAAGCAGTCCCGTAGTGAATATTGTGTACAACCCGCTGATCACCTACCCCACTGCCGGCGTCGTATGGACCGTGGGCGAGACGAAGACGGTTACGTGGAAGGCGGACGAGATCCCGGAGGAGCTGAAGAACTCGACGGGCACGATCCTGCTTGGGTATAACGAGGATGATAGTGAGAACTTGGACATTGGTTCGTACCCTTTTTCCGCCCCTTGGATTCTTCGATGTTTCACGTTGAAAGCGAGAAGAATTGTTGTACTGATTGATTAATTCTGATTAATGTGGATAGCACACCCGCTTGCGACTGGCTTCAACCTCACCGATGGCCAGGTGAACGTCACCGTCCCTGTCAAGTCGGAACGCTCAGACTACATCGTCGTCCGTAAGTCCACGACCTATGCTTCCTTATCAGAAAAGAATTAATTAATCACCGATGACAGTATTCGGCGATTCTGGCAATGCTTCGCCGGAGTTCACCATCAAGTCAGCGGCTTCTGCTTCTGCTTCTTCTGCGACGGCTTCTCCAACTGCGACTGCAACTGCAACTGCATCGACCTTGCCGTCTACTTCTGCGACGGATTCTCTCGGCTCTGGATTCATCTTCTGATTCTATTCGTATTCGCGAAGATAGGAGTCAGTCATCCCTTCGACCAAGCAGTCGCCTATCCACACGTCTTGTCGCTCCTTCACTACCCCTTTCCTTTCATGATGACACGGACATACATACAGAAAGACAGACTTACATAGTGTTTTCTTCTCGTTTATTCCCCCCTTTGCACCATAAGTAATCGTACTCGAGAGGATCTCCTTTTCTTGGACGGACTTTAGTTAATAGTAAATGATAAACTTGCCTTTTTGGACCTTGGACTTGAACTTGAGCGACTTTGTCGGCTGGAAGGAGGACGGATGTACCGTCTACGTAGGTGAGATATTCTTTAGGTCTAGGTGACATGTACGTGGCTGGAATGCCTGATTAGCAACTGAGATAGTGCTAGTGTAATATGACGTCGCTTTGCTGGCGCTTTTATGGCTTGCAGTGAAGACAGCACATTGAGTTGACAGTGATTAACCTGAATGCCCACTAAGATAGAGCAGCACTAGCCACACAAGATAGCAGGGTGTTTATGACGTGGAAGTGTTTAGCGGAAAGTATAAAGCTTCGAGATTGTAATCCAGACGAACGAATTGGTATTTGCTACAAAAATAGGACAGATCAAGATGGATACTCGTGTCGCGACTATCGAAGTCTTCTTGAGCGGATACGTTTCCCGTTTTGTACAGCTGGACCATACCTAAAGTCGTGCGCAGAGTAATGAGGGATCGACAAAGTTAGACCAAGAACCTACGTGTATCGCAAAGCACACAATTGATGTACGTACCCTCTAATCTTCTTCTTCGGCGTCGGCGGGTGCGCAAACTCCTTCGGCTCATACCCCTGGCGGAACTTCTCCATGCACCACAAAATATAGCGCCGATCCCTGACTGTAAGCCCCGCCTCCTTCAACGCGTGCCCGTCGAGCGACCAGAGCTCGTCCCACGAGGCTACTTTGACTTTCGAGACGGCGTCGCGTCCGATGGAGGTAAGGAAGGACTCGGTGGTCATGCCATCTGCTGACAACACGATGAAATAAACACGCGGGAAATGTGTGGACGAGAGAAGAAGGGGACTGACCCTTGGCCTCGGGAATAGATTTTTTGGATGCTTGGACTGCAAGGGAACGTGTTTGAGATCGTAGAGCAGACGAAACAGCACTCTGCGTCTGTCTGAAGAGGCTGCAGCTACTAACACGATTGAGGAGGTACTGGGACATGCTCAAACCAGGTAGATTTCGAGGACCAAGGAAGAAAACACCCTTGATTTTGATTCTTGAAGCGGAGGTATCTTCTGATTACGTATACATAATTTTCTCGATTAGGGAAGCTATGACGCGCCAAGCGCTTGCTGTTGCCGAAGGAGAGCGGACTTCGGCCAAGTAAACAAAACAGAACAGCGTTGTCGGCTCATTGCTCTTAAGCAGCGTCTCCCATCACCTGCTCTTCGACGACCATGGCCTCCCTGGCCGACATCGTAGAGCATGCAGCGAACGCTCGCAAACCCGACAAACAGCAAGAGCAAAACGGAGATGTTAAAAGACCAAACGGCTCCGCGGAAGCCGGCAACGACGGGGCAGGCGGCAGCAATATAAACACAGACTCCCAGCCAGTGAAATCATCGTCGTCATCATCAGAAGCAGGGGCGGCAGCAGAATCTGGGGCTGCTTTACCAAATGGTCACGGAAGGCGCTCACGTTAGTCCGCTGTTGTTGGCGGCAACTTCCTTCACCAGCCCGGAGCGGAAGCGGCGCGGCGCGGGGGACAGCGCAGACATGCCGCACGCCAGCAGCACGACGCCGTCGCAGAATCAGAGTCGAAGGACGAGCGTCGACTCCGCTACATCGCCCATAATCACCCGCTCGCCACACGATTCGCCCTCCGCGCGTACGGGCCCGCCGAGGTCCTTCTCGTACAACTTTGCGCGCTTGCCGAACCTCTCGCGGCAGAACACGCGTGCGCACGACGAGGACATCGCGGAGGAGTTCCCGGACGAGCTGGGCGACGAGTTCAATTTGGACGGAGACGTCGGTAATAATACCATCAATACCAATGGCAAGTCTATTCCCGTTTCTGGATCTGGAACGGGTAGTGCTGCTGCTGCTGCGCCGCTCCCGACGACCGTCTCGCGTCTGCGCTCTCAGTTTCGAGGGGCGCTCGACTATAATGACCCTGAGCAACGCGAGCGAGAGCGCGAAGCGAGGGAGAGACGCGAGAAGAATAGGCTAAGCAAGATTGCGGACTCCGATGTATGGATCAACCCGCGTAAATGGTTGAGCTCAGAGCACAACACGCACGACTCGCCCACGAATGAGGGAGAAGGCCGGACGAGCTATTTCGACTTCTTGAAACCGGGGGAGAAGGGTAAGGAGAAGGAGGTTGTGAACGAGAAACCTGACGGTGCGGTGCCTGCTGAGACTCCCGAAGGCGAGCAGCTGGAAAAACCGCAGGGACCGAAAGGTCTTTTCACGCGCTCGTCGTCGCATGATCAAGTACCTTCTTCTGAGAAACTCAAGGCGGGCGGCAGACGCATGGAGCGATCCCATTCGATGCCGCACATGAAACGGTCGGACAGTCGGAAAGCTAGCATAGCCAAGGGTGCTCCGCGATGGAGCAGGCTACGTTCTCTCCTGCCCACTCTCGCTCAGCAGGGGCGGAACGAAGCCGATCCAGACGCAAAGCGCGGCCAGATGGCCGTACAGCAAAACGTTGTGAACATTACCGATGAACTCATCACCGGTGGACTCGCCGTGCTCATGTTGAAGCTCTGGTTCGAGCGCGACGAAAGAGGAGCACGACGCGTTCCGATACTCTTGCACCGTCTTCGCGTCCGCATCAGCGACAGCTTGCACCCACTCAGTGCGAATAAGGCCGTCTTCCGCGTTGAATGCGAGTATGTCAATGGCGCAGCGCGTTGGGTTGTATACCGCACGTTGCGTGATTTCGTATCGTTACATACGCACTATCGACTATCAAATGCTTTTAATCACAACGTTGACGCACTTCCGGAGTTCCCGCGAACAAGTGAGTGTTTCCGGCATCTGTCTATATGCGATTTAGGGAAAAGGAATTTACACTTAAATTTAGGTCTGCCTTATTTTAAATTCCTCAGAGAGAAAGGAAAGGAGAATGATCGTGAAGTAAGGAAGCAAGACTTTGCCTTAATGCAACGTGAGACGCTTGAGAACTATCTTATTGGACTCGTTCGAGCTGTGGTAGGTTCTTTCATCCGTATACAGCGCAGATATAACATAAGCTCTCCGATAGATGTTTCACCCTACTTCAAACCGTCTCGCTGGTTTCCTGGAAATCAGCTCTCTTTCCATTCATTTGGCTCAGTCTGGCGGATGGCAAGCAAAGGCGGGTATGCTGACCATTCAGCCTGCTTCAAAGAAGAGCATCGGGTTTGGAAGGAAGAACGCTTCGTGGGCCTCGAGGAAGAAGCAGCGTTGGTGCTGTCTGAGGGAAAGCTACTGTGTTGCTCTTGAAGAGCCTGGAGAGGTAAATTTTATATTTTGGAATTGGCTGGAAGTTGTGCTGAATTTCATTCCTCCGGAAGCTTGAAATCTGGGATGTATTCCTGTTAGACTCAGACTTCAAGATTGAACGACCGAAGAGGTACTATAGACAGATCTTGCAACCGAATACCGACAGGTTCGAAGAGCGCTTGCACCACGGCGATGATGATGGACACAGTACACTAGGCAGAGTCAAAGCCAAGGTAGAAAAGGCTTTGCATTTCCGTGTCGGTGGAGGGCATATGCGGTCACATTCCGGTACGGGTCGGCACAGCACGACAGTGGCATCAATCGACCGACGTCATGCGCGCTCGCATTCACACGGCTCCTCATCCCGATCACGCAGATCGCAATCGCGAACGACTACAAGCGGCGACAGCAGTAGCTCGGAGTCAGAGTCAGAAGATGAAGGTCCGCAGCTAGTCGATCCTTCCACCAACGTAGATCCAATGCGAGAAGGCCGAAAGCATGAAGACGGACAGGAGGGAGAAGGTCATTTACCGGATATGGAGAATACGGAGAAGCAAGGACAGAAGAAGAACAAAAGCAAGAAGAGGAGCAAGGATGTGTCGAGGCATACCTTCTATGTGTCGAATTCCCAGATGCGGGTAAAGATGTTTGCGAAGAATGAGGTGCGGTTCTATCTTAATTTTGGAGAAACTGTGTTGAATTGTTTATTTTGTCTGCCAGCGCCAAATGCAGCAGTGGATCACAGCATTTGAGAAAGTTGCGAATTCATCGCATTGGACAGGCCGGAATAGGTTTGATAGCTTTGCACCCATTCGCTTGAACGTCGCCGCACAGTGGCTCGTCGATGGAGTGCGTAGTAATTTTCGTAGCGTGAATATTTTACGCCATAATTCTGATTCCTTTTCCTTTACAGCGCGACTATATGTGGAACCTTTCACGAGCTATTTTACTTGCGCGTGAGCGTATTTACATTCACGATTGGTGGCTATCGCCAGGTACGTCAGCGTTTCCTTTGGACTCAGAAGTGCATTTCCGACCTTGCAGCAGAGCTTCAGATGCGTCGACCGCTCAAGGAACGTTATCGACTTGATAGGTTGTTAGAACGGAAAGCGAAAGAAGGCGTCAAGATATACATTATTCTCTAGTTCGTCGTTCGCATTGCTTATCCTCTGATGATCAATACTAATATGCGGGACAGTCAAGAAGTTTCGAATAGAACCACCCCTACCGACAGCAAGTACGTCGCTTATGTCGGATTTCAATCTGCTTTCTCGTGGCTTCAATTAGAAAATTTATGCAGCTATACCAAGCAACGACTCGCCTCACTCCATAAGGATATCATGGTCCAGCGTTCACCTTCGCATTTCCAGACTGGCACTTTCTATTGGGCCCACGTAAGTGGTTTCTGCGAGATCAAAGACGGATAACCTCTTGACAGTACTTTAATAGCATGAGAAGCTTTGTGTTATCGACGAGGCGATAGCCTTTATGGGTGGTATTGACCTTTGCTTTGGAAGATGGGATACCCCTCAGCATGTTTTGGTGGACATACCTGACGCTGAAGGCGGAAATGACGATTCAGCGCAAATCTGGCCTGGTGAGAATTATTTCTCATGATCTGTTCTTGGATTGAACTCATGCGCGAATTAGGCAAGGACTACAGCAATGCTCGCATCAGTGACTTCTTCACTCTGAACAAGCCTTACGAAGACATGTACGATCGGCACAAGATTCCTCGAATGCCATGGTAAGAATACATTACTATACTGACATACCAAATCGACGATAAGAATTCTCTAACTCATCAACGGCGACAACCAGGCACGACGTCGGTGTACAAATTGTCGGTCAACCCGCTCGTGATCTTTGTCGTCACTTCGTGCAGAGGTGGAATTATCTTTTACGAATCAAGAATCACAGTCGGGCGATGCCGTTCTTGCTCCCTCCACCTGATTTCAAGTTGCAAGATCTGGAAGATCAAGGATTGACGGGTACCTTTGAGATTCAGATTTGCCGTTCTTGTGGTCCATGGTCGATGGGCACTCCTACAAAGGTGGAACATTCGATTCAGAATGCGTATCTGAAAGGTCTGTATACTGCGTTCTGAAATAGTTCGCCCTGACTCAACGAAATTATAGCGATCCAACTGTCGGAGCACTTCGTGTACATCGAGAACCAGTTCTTCATTACTTCGTGCGCACATGCTTATTTCTATAATTAAGATCACTGGCTAAAAGATCGAAACACAGCACCGTCGTAAATGACACCCTTGTAGAGAACAAGATCGGTGACGCGCTCGTCCACCGTATTATTCGTGCGCATCGAGAAGGCAGGACATGGAAGGCGTGTATCATGATCCCGCTTCTGCCGGGCTTTCCTTACTCCGTCGATCACTCGGATGCTTCCTCGGTACGCGCGAAACGTGTATCTGTTATCTTGACTTTGTTGATTGGTATCTTTGGCGTGGTAGGTGCGGATCATCCTCGAATGCCAGAATCGCACGATCTGTAGAGGACCTCATTCTATCTTCTCGAGGTTGAGGAAAGAGGGTATTGATGTAAGTGGAATAGTGCATTGATACTTTCCGGAACCAACTTTCCTGTTGAAGCCGGATGAATATATATCCGTATTCTCTCTCCGGAACTGGGGAAAACTTCCAGGAAACGTGCTTACTTCGGAGATGGTGAGATTCTTATAAAATTTTCAGGAGTAGACCGACTCAAAGCCATCCAGGTGTACATCCATGGCAAAGTCTGCATTGTTGATGATCGACTCGCTATTATTGGATCGGCGAACATCAACGAACGATCGCAGCGCGGTGATCGGGACTCGGAGCTCGCAATGATAGTCAGAGATACTGATATGATCGACGGGTACGCTTAAGAAACCTTTGATATTTTCTCGTGGAGAACTGAAATCACCTTCCAGCAAAATGGCCGGGCAACCCTTCAAAGTCGGGCGGTTTGCGCACACGCTACGCGTGCGCCTGATGCGCGAACATCTTGGGGTCGACGTTGATGCGATGTATGAGGAAGACTTGATGGCTATCAATTCCGACAAGGATGCGGTGGACCAGGAACCTTGGGACCCGGATCGGGAGCAGCAACAAGGTGACGAGGACGTCACACGAGCTGGAAAGGTACATAATAGGACGGCGATGAATGAAGCGGTGGGAGAGTTCAAGGATAGTGTTGAGCAAGGTCTGTCACGAGCATTCCCCCCTTCTCAAGTCGAATTGCATACTGACAATCTTTATAGCATTTCTTGGGTCAGAGCTTGGCGCTGAGAGAGACGCTGGAAATTACCTTCGCAAGGTCGGCATCAAGTCGTCTGGTGCCAATGCCAAAGTGGACGATAAATACCTTGATGAGGAACGGCAAGACTTCTCACAAGACGGCAAGAAGGAACCAGGGTTCGCGAGTGCCATTGTTCCGACGTTGGAAGAGAAGACCATCATGGAACACCGACCGCCGGTGGATCAGTCAAAGGGGGAGGAACCTATTTTAGATGCAGTGGACCATCACGACGAGAATGGAATACCTCCTGAGGCACGTGTACATGGTGATTCAGGTGAACTGTACGGTGCTCCGGCAGACGCATCGAGGAGTCCGCAAACTGACGACGAAGTCCCTCACGCACGCGGGCGGAAAGGTGAGCCAACTGAGGAAGAGAAGGCAACAGTTCATGCGCGCCGGACGATCCGGAGACATTTATCTGCGACACTTGGAGGAAATGCGTGGACTTTGCCTACTCCCGCTCCTGAAGTGGATCCTCATGGCTTTGAAGACCCGGTATGCGATGAGTTCTGGAAGGATGTATGGGTTGCGGGCGCCGTGCATAACGTGAGATTCATTTAGATTCATTTACTCACGGAGAGTATGCTTGACTGATTTCTTGTACAGACGGAGATTTTCCGCAAGGTGTTCCACTGTATACCTGATGACACGGTCACGACATGGAAGCAGTACAAGGAATTCGTGCTTCATCACGAGCGTCTCAATAAACCTGTAGGTCACTATGATATTTAAAGTGCTATCTCCTGATATTGGACTGGTAGGTCAAAGAATCATCCGAGCCTGTGGGCCGTGTTCCTTCCGAGACAGGAGACGAAGATGCCCCCGGTCACGAGAAGGAGTCAGAAGCCAAGCTGTCGGAAGACACCTTAAAGGCCAAAAGCTCCGTCCGCACAAGCGGGAGCAGCAGCGGGACACAAAATCGACCGCATTCACCGAGTAATGCGAACGCTGGAGGGTCAGACATCAAGCGGACGCCGTCTCGTGTTGATGAGCCATTTGAGAAGTGGGAGCGCGACGAGATGGAGAAGCTCCTTGGTCAACTGCGTGGGCATCTTGTGGTATACCCGACGCGTTTCCTGGAGGGAGAGGATGCTGCAAATAACTTCTTATTCAATGCCGACAGGTGAGTTCATTCCTTTTTGGCAGCAGGCAGTTTATACTAAGATTCCTTTATAGGCTCCTGCCAATGCCTATCTATGACTGATTGTGTGCATACCACTCCGTTATATCAGTATAATCCCAGATATCATACCATTTCTTGAGAATCATAGTCGGAACTTTTGACGGTTCCGTTCCTTGTAGCCTGTAGCTCTATATTCTACTTTTTGGATTGCTTTCGCGTCGTTGTCAAATACTGACATACCCATGAATGAACTTTTGCTATATTAAATGGAGACACGAACACATTGGACTTCGATTAGCTAGTGACGACAACGACAACAGTTATGTGGACAGCATGCGGTAGTGAATACAATGAATGATCAAGATATAGCAATGCAAACGTGAGGGGAAACTTATCGATCTTTCATCTCAACATCAGTGTCTTTCTTCGCTTCCTGCGGCACGGCTGCATCTATCTTGCACCAGGTCTTATGATACGGCCACGCCTTCTTCTGGCACGCAGCTCCGCAATACCTCGACTTGCCGCGGCATCTGGAGCACTGCACCTTCGGTGCAGCCTTCCCGCAATACGAACAGTAGAATTCTTCCTTTCGAGCGAATCTCTCAAGGCGTCCGAGGATGCGTTTAGCGAGGTCGACTGCCGGCTGGGCCTTTTCGCGGCTCGTCGCGTGTATGCGCGGGGATTGGGTAAGGTCGAGGTCTTCCTCGGTTCCCGCGCGCGGGAGGAGCTTGTTATGATATACACTCCTGCGTTCTAGTGCAAATGGTTCCCCTCCCGGACCTCGTGCGCCCAGTACTGGTAGGTTGATATCCAGCACCACGCATTTATCGTCATCCCGATTAGGTTCTTTCTGACTGAGCTCCTTCTCTTCTGGAGGGAAGACGAGGCAGACCCAAGGCTCGGCGAAGAAATGCTCCCCGAAGACGTATTGATCCATGTGGATTTCCCTCTTCTTGCCGTTATTGACGACTGTACGCGGGTGAGTCGCGTTGATGAAAATGGTTTTCTTGGGGAGGACGTCCATCTCGGCTACCATGAACGACTGCGGTGTGGAAGTAAAAGAATACCCGTCGGATGTTCTGATGCGCAGAGTGGCTGATTTGGGTAGATAATCTAGGACGAGCTGGAGAGCGTGATGTAGAAGGAATCCGCTATCATGATTCTTGACAGCCCAAAAGATGCTTTCGACCTCTTCTACATCAAGTTCGCGCTGAGTTCTTAGACCCTCATGAAGAAAGATGTGTGGCTCAACGACGGAGTCTTCATCTCCCCCGGGCTTTTCTCCGAGTAGTTTCAGAAAGTAGCCCACTTTAGGTGCTTCGCAATCTATGAAAGCACGCTGTTGCTCTATAGGGAGTGAAGACGCAGGCCAGGCACCGTCGGAGACTTCAAGTAGTTTGGCGCGTCCAAAACGCGTATCGGAGAGTAAACGCTCGCGCAGTAGGATTCCGATAATATCATGCAAGTCAAGTAAGATATTTTCGGGGAAAGTGAAAGAGTCTGGTTCAATGAGGTTTTCGACTGACATGTTATACTTGAGCTACGCAGGGTGCAATGTATTTTTTGATGATGAAAGATCCAGATGAAAGGAACTCGAGTTGCTTCTTGGTGGCTTGCAATTGAAAGCAAGAAAGGCAAACACGATACGTAACGTAACACAACTCACGCCAGGGACAAACAAGAACAAATAAATAATGATCTTCTTCAGTCCGAGTCAATCCCTTTCTTTCATTGGCGCCTCCTTATGTATATCACTGCTATTGTAGCTATTCTAGTGATGTGAATTGGAAGCAGAGTCAACTATGCTGCTTTGGCAACACTTTGAAAGCTGCACAAAACAACGTCGCATAAAACTTTGATTTCCTTTGCTCATAGGAATAAGCGCGAAAACCATTGTTTTCAGAGATATTGACGTGGTAATCGGAACCGAGAGGGAGGCGATGTTTCAAGAATATTAAGTGGCCAAAGTGCAAAAAGACAACGAGAAGCATCGAGCGGGGGAAATAGGATACCTGCCTAATTTGCAAATTGCTTGTTCCCACCTAGAATTGGAGAACCCGGAGAATTTGTCGACCGATTTGTCAGATGCAAGTCTTTTCACGTCTTTTCTTTATCTTTGCGAGGATCGATTAAGTACATATACCCATATTGATATTGATATTGTTATGGAGGGTGGCTCTTTAATCCGAACCCGATCGGGATCTGATCCGGAATTTCAGGGACCCACATTCCGAGCTCTTCATTCTTCCCAAACGTGACCACATATCAGTGGCAGTTATCGGAAAGCACATCACTTTTCTCCTTTCTTTCAAGCATACAAGGTGGCCTCCTGTGGATTGCCATATTCAGCTCATGCTGGGCATTGCGTGGGGTGGCCACAAGAAGAATAAGAACGAGCTCTTGCATGCTGTGCAGGGGCGTGTACGTATCTCGAACACGTTGCATTTAGCCGGTGGCCAAGGGTGGCCACATGGGCCGGTCCTCTCATTCGTCGATCAGCTGCTCCTCCACGGTCGGGCCACAGCCCATCTCTCCAGTAGCAAGAACCTATATAATCATTTTTTACACGCCCCTCCCCATGTCTTCTCTTCTGCTTCCGCCCACAACAACCTCGTCCCCTTCGTCCCGATTTGCCTCGATAACTCTCCATCCCCCTTCCGTACAGCTCCATGTCTGATAACTATCTCGGCACTGCGCATAAGTATTTTAGCTTGTACGTACATTGCAAATCATGTGGATTGCTCCTCGGCCTCATTTATCACAACTTAGATCCGACTATGAAATAGACCCACACTGCAGGTACAGGAAGCGTATTTTCCACGAAGGGTCAGTTTCCATCAATTCATCCCTTGAGCCGAATATATTAATTAGTAATCCGTTGCGAATAGACCCCCGTCTCGGACTACGCTTGAGTGCGTGCGTCACTCTAATCCTCCGAAGTTTAAAGACTTCATAGTCTACTCGCCCAACAGATACACTGATAAAAATGCACCAAAGCCTGTGGACTCTGTGCAAGTCAGGGATTATCCGCAAGGAGATGCGCAAAGGAAGAGACGACGAGAAAGCTCGGTAGATAGCCATGCCACTGATGGTTCATATACGGAGATTCCACCGATGTCACCGTTCTCGCCTGCTGCGAGTCTTTACGATGGTATCGAGGACATCGATGGCGAATCGGACGACTCAAGTACCTCCGATCGAGATAGAGCGCGCTCGTCAACTTCGGGGCGCCATGCATCGAAGGGCAAAGAGCCTGTGTACCGGCCGAAGCTTCCGATTTCGGTTCCTTCACTGTCAAAGATGTCTTCAGTCTCACCAACGTTACCCAGTGCACCGACCGTTTCGAGTTCTATCACACAGTATAGCAATAACCGACTAGCGGAACGTGCCAGGATGGCTACCTTGCCCGTTGAGGCTCAACCATCTGTGATGAATCATAGAAGGACCACTCCGATAGCAACATCAAGCAGCACCTTCAGCGCATACTCATATTCTGCAGGTCGAAGCTCGGCTGAAGTGGAGCGATATAAGGATCGGACACCCCCGGTACATACCGGCGAACACTATACGGACTCTTCTCTTTCAATCCGGGCCAGGCGAGCGACTATCACCGGAGGTGCCATGGACTCTAGGTTTAATCTTGACTCGAGGACAGCGAAACAGGAGCTAATTGAGGAAGTTGCATCCGCAAGGAGCAAACCGGCAGACGAAGCCAGTCGTACTGTGACACCTGAAGCTGAGAGGGTTAAGATGGAGCGTATGACCCCGCCTCTTCTGGACCTGAACGCGCCAGAACGGCCGTATGCCGCATTCCGGGTCGCAGAATTGGAGCGTGGCTCTATATCAGCTCCTCCTGAGGCGGGCCCCTCACGGAGTAGAAAGCGCAGCAAATCAAGCGCATCGGCGACGAAGGAGAGCGAGTCAGCCACGGTCATTTCTGCAGATTTCGAGTCCAACCAGCCGCGGAGGCGGGGAGACAGGGGGACGCCTAATCCGGTCCTGAAAATGGCGCTGGAAAGTGGCGATTACGTCCAAGTGTCAGAAAATGGGTTTTATTGCAGGGTCCATGGTGATCATCTGGGAGGAACACGCTCGGTTACAAGGCACCACGAGTCTGTCCATCTCAACATCATGGTGGAATGCCAATATTGCAACGCACAGTTCTCGCGACGCGATGCTGTGCTACGGCATCAACGGCAAAGCTCATGCAAGACAAATGCGAAGTGGAAAGTTGGCAAGAAGACTGACGTTACTGATGGACCTTCAACGGGTTCATGCTAACTTTGACGAATTGCTCATATGTCATTGGTCGGCATTTTCAAATTTCAACAGCGGGAAGAGGAAATATTTATATGGTTTTTTCCCTTCGCTTTCTTTCAATATGGATTTTGGGGGTCCTAGGAACCGTCGGTTACCGTTTTACCGATGCGCTTTTGAAGATTACTCTTGGGAATATTGGCCTGTTTTATTATTAGAGATTAAGAACCAACATGTAGAGCATTGACGCACAACATTTGCGAACTCTAATTTATGCGATACCAGGATCAGAAAACAAAGTAAATGAGCGTCCCGGTAGTTCCTGCACTTTCCTGCACTTTCAGGAACAGGTCAGACTTCATCATGCAGAAGTACGTATTCTCTTGTCGACATTCCAAACTTAATGACTGGACGACCGGAGTCAGAAGTTGAAAATGCATAAACGAGATACGTGAATGGCTTACCATCTCCCATTTTCAATTCGTAGTATCGCGCTTGAGGGATAGCCTCGTCATTGACAAACGTACTATTCGTCGACTCAAGGTCTATTATGAAGGGCCTATCCGACAGATTAGCAAATTTGTTGTCAGGTAGAGAAGAAGGCATCGCACTTCACTACAGCTTTCGAAGATCCAAATTCATCCTTCTCTTGAACCTGACGGTCTGGGAGTGTGTCAGAATATACCTTACGAAGTAGCAACGATCAATCCCATACTCACATTGGATCACGGCATGCTGCTTAGAGCAAGATGGATGGTCGAGGATGATGTCTACGATATTCTTGTCCCGTCCAATCAAATAACAGCTTTGACGACTGATGTGTAAAAGATCTATGAAGACGTTTCGAGGATATCAGCACGCAACGCTCATACAGAAAGAAAACTACGTACCAGTCTGCTCCTTTCCCTTAAAAACGTAAAGCCGCCATCCAACAGGAGGCTTGCGCGCCTCAGGGGGCTCGTTATACTTCAGCACCGTAGACGTCCCGTCAGCGAGCTTGACAGCATTCGTCGCAGCAGCCAACAAACCAGATTGGTTGAAGTTCGGTTTGCCCTTGTCTGAAGAAGGAGATTTAGAGCCAGAGTGCGAATGCGGGGAAAGTGGAGCTTGAGAATGTCGACGGGAGGTTGAAGGACCTGCTAGGCGGTCGTCGTCGCGTTTTCTCTCCCGCTCTCGATCGCGGTCGCGGTAACCCCGCTTTCTCTCCTCTCGATAGTCACGATCTCGACTATCTCTCCTTTTTGTCCTATCTCTATCCAAACTTCTATCGCGCTCATGTTCACGTTCTCGCTCCCGTTCATGACGCTCCGAGAGTCTCTTATCATACCCGCCCTCATCGTCCTCATATCGCTGGCGCCGATACCTGCCATTCCTAACATCCCGTTCATCCTCTTCATCTCCTCTGTACTTCCCCAGTTGTTCACGCCTCGGTTCTCCGGAGCCACGACGATTATCATTTTCATACCGTGCATGACCTCTGCGTACTGGAGATCTGGAGCGTGAGCCGTGTGCCATGTCGTCGAGAGGAAAGATAAGTTGAGGCGGAACAGAACGGTGTTCAAAATAATACGTCGAGACATCTTCCTACTGTATATATTAGTTATGGAAAAAGCTTTGTGGAAGTCCTTGGTGGTCCAACGGCTAGGATTGCCCGCTTTCAATAATCAATCTTGGTTATGTAAGAGCCGGGCCGGCCCGGGTTCGACTCCCGGCCAGGGAACTTACAGCATTGTTTAGGCTTTTTAAATATGTGACTAGGGGAATGACCGATACATACTCAATCCTCGGCTGTGTAAACCTCAAGATCTGCTCCCACTAGGTGGGTCTTATGGCGACCATTGAACATGGTGAACCTTGGTTCGACGACGGGAACCTCATTTTGCAAGCTGACGGTAATGTTTGCTTTAAAGTTCATCGTGGTGTTCTCGCTCGCCAGTCCGAGATCTTCAGAGACATGCTTGCGCTGCCTCAGCCAGTTGCGTCAGGAGAAGGCGTGCCAGTGGAGACCGTACGGATGTATGACCTACCTGTTGAGCTCTCAAATTTGTTGATGGCGATCTACGATGGAGTGTACGTCCCAAGAATACTGACCATCCGAATGATTATTCTGACTTGGTTCGAAAGAACGTTTTACACCCGAGATATCGAAGACTTCTTCTTTCTTGCGTCTATCTTACGACTTTCAGCGAAATACTTCATCGCGCATCTTCGCAGGCAGGCAATCGAGGCGCTTGCTAGGACGTGGTCGTTTGCTTTAGAAGGGCACGACGCCATGGTAGAACGTGCTCTACAGCTTCAAGGGTCCGTCAGTCCGCAGTCCGATGCACTCACGTATCCATACGTGCATCCTCTTCACGTCATAAACCTCGCACGAGAAACGAATGTCCGAATTATCTTACCATCTGCACTCTATTTCCTCTCTGTGTACCCTCTTGCCGATATCCTGCAAGGCACACATCCGAAACTGCAAGTCGAATCACGCTCGGGGATTCCTCGTCCGATATCGACACTCTCCCTTGAAGATATGGCCAATTACACGCTGATGTATCAGCATCGTATTGAGGTCATCCTTGATTTCGTCCGGAAGTTCTGCGGAGACCGGCGTTCATATCCTGGCTGCCTTTTGAAGCGTGGACATTTGGGCATCCCACTTGAGACGGACAGACCGCCAGATGCTGAGGGCCCGGATCCATGCTCACACACTTTTGCGAAGCTGGCATCGCGCGCCTCGAGGTCGTGGTATCCTCGTACAGGTCCATTCAGGTGGATGCTGCAGACCGTGAACCAGCTCGAACACAAGGACATGCGTATTTGCAAGGTGTGCAAGGATTCTTTCCGGATGGATGTCGAGAAACATCGTAACGCCGTCTGGAGCGTACTTCCAAGCGTCGTGGGCTTGCCTAACTGGTCGGAGCTCATTGCAGCAGATTTGCCAGATCTTTTCAAAGAAACACAAGGGGTACAGAGCCCCGGCAGGCAACCAAGCTAGCGCCTTTGACCCCTTACCTAGCACCATCATGATCTCCACATTTTGGACAGCGGAATGTCAACAACTCCGAGCGTGTTGTGACGAGGATGAGTGTTATTCACTATCGTGCAGTGATCCCATGCTGCTTTGCTTCTGTTCGATTAAGCGCCGGGGCGATAAAAGACGGCTGCTTGCTTCCCTAATGTCGCGACAGACACGGGAAACGGAATGCAACTTTCATCTAACATGCATTTCCCCCTCCGCTCTTTTCACTTTATATCAACTTCCTCGCTATCAGTATTGGTCCTTCTGGTTCACAATTGCGAACATGTAATTTTGGCCAAATCTTGGCATTTTCGGAAGAACGATCCGTACGCTGTGCAGCGTATTTCTTTCTTCGCCTAGATTGTAGCCGTGTAGTACGCGCACGACAACAGATGTACCATTAGCTTTCGATAAAATCCTTTCTATTATGAAGACTTATTCCCAAGAAGGCAGAAGGACAAAACAGGCAAGTATCACAACACGTGTAGTACTCCGATTGATTATGTAACCGTATACGAGCGCCTATACTCACCTGCAGGCGGCAAGGTACTAAGGAACGCCATCATGGCTCTGCAAGTCATACCCCCTACCTTGCCTCCTTCCTCTTTGTGTCCATCTCCCCCTCTTGGTATTCACCTGTGCTCTCATCAGTTCAGCTATGGCTCTCAACCCAATTTTGGCATTGTTCCGAAGGCTGATAGAGCTGTGTCGACGATACGCTAGGAATAGCTTGTACTCGCTCCTGCGGCTTTTCTCATTGCTTGCGAAAAGTTTAGAAAAAAGGATTACGTCGGGGAAAAGAGAGTCGGAGGACGAAAAGTCTGAGATAAGAGCAATTCGTGACGATCTGAGTCTGAGCACGACGGCCAAAGCCCCAACGCATGTACCCTCATCGTCAGTACCGAGCGAAAGGACAGTCGTTCTGGCCTGCTCAACAACACCTACAAGGCCGCCTCGAGTAAAGCTGTTTGATCATGCAAGATCGAGATCGGAGCCATTAGGGTCCATTGAAGGACAGCTTGCTTCCAATGCACCGACTCTTGTAGATTCACCTACTTCAGAAATTGGATTCGACATCGGTAGCAGAATTTGCGCCAGCCCAGAACGATATGGATCAATGTACTCGGCTAGCCCGTCCCTGGGCTCTATAGAAGAGCATAAAGAAGCAACTTTCTTTGAAGGTGGACTACGCGCAGTGCCTAATTCTAAAGGAGGAGGACCTTTTGTTGAAGGCGAAACCTATGCAGAACCTGCCGGGATGGGGTCTAAATCAGGCGAAGGTCAGCGTAAGGAGATCAAACCTACCGCACCGTCAGAAAGACCCCGGTATGATCGCAATATAAGCATGTATGTTGCCCATTTCTTTTATTGTAACAGATAGTCTCATTTCAACTCAGAAAAAACAAGACTGATGGATGGAAATTTGGACCTCTGGAAACCTATGACCTGTTTAGGTGAGCTTTATCAGTACAAGCCTGTTCTCAATCGTAATCAATTCGTATCCAGAGATAGGAATGTAAAGGCGTGGGATTACTTCATCCATCCGGAGGGAGTGCCGTATTACCTTTACGTGTCCCCACCGGGATTTTCCTTCCTCACTGAAGCGAATCTCCAGGACAGTGCGGTCCTTGAGGAAGTCGAGACATTCATGAATGATCTTGAGAAACGCATAGAGAAATTTAATTGGAAGGGTAAACGACCTGAAAAGGTAGAGGTTGTTTTGGAGATCCAGGAGGACTGGACGTATTATATGGTCGACCTGGACAGACGCGTCGTTTTCTGGATTGACGAATTTGATGGATCTATATTTTGTGGCCGGGACTATGGTGTTGGAGAGCGCGACCATTTTGGTACGTGTGGGTTTATAAGTTTCCAAGGTCATCGCTTAGACTTCATCAAGTCGGCCAGTTTGAATTTGAATATTGGGTACATATCGAACACTTTCCTAACCACCGCGACGTGCAAATGAAATGGTTTGGTGAAGCCCTGGGAGTCCTTAACTACTGGAGAGTCGGTGTGTAAAACGCAAATTCTTGAAAGTAACGCGATATCTAATTCGAATTGATCAGATGTTATCTCATCTGCTGATTCAACAGCTCCATACGATCAGCATGATCTGAATTCTCTTATAGGTTCGGTCTACCAGCTCGAAAGTCTGTACGATCTGTGATTGCTCTTCTGTTCCTTCTGACCACTGCTTTTCAGGTACGATGAAAGATGGGTATAATCATGCGTATGCAATAGCTACCCTAGGCAAGCGAATTTACTAATGACATCGCCTGGTCTCTGTCTGATTATGCGGTTAGCGCGAGTGATGACAGTCGCAGGTCAGCACATTCGGCTTTTTTCGCTGAAACAATTAGTTATCGTATCCATATAGCGAATGAGCGGCATCACAATTTCTATGGCTCACCTGGCGCACGTATTCAAGTATGGCAGAGCGTCAGAGGACAGCGAAAGGCCGAACGATTATGGCTCGTAAAGTATATGTCTCCGCTACTTTTCTACGCTCCAGAAACACATCTCTCCGGTACATTCTGCTTCATCGATTTTGCCTTCCGATCGGGATTAAAATTAAAAACAATTAGGGCTTGAGAGGCAGTGGGTAGATGGAGTCTTACAGGAACGGCGATGGAAGAAGTACCAGGTATGGTCGGCGACATTCTTGTCTAGCTTATTGCTTACGTTGGATCAAGCTCAAATTAGAGAGAGACTGGGAGTCCTTCGTGATCACCGTGAGTGGCATAGTGCACACCTCAAGTTGGAGAAACTCACTTAAAGCTAGTCAACTGTGTTACTCAACGCTAACGTCGCAATGTTGAGCACACCGATCATATTCTCGGACAACGGGGGAGATGATAATAGTCTACTGTTTGCCTCACCCGCATCAGTTGCAAGTCAAGTATCAATCGTCGCGAGTATTGCAAGTATCATCATCGGTCTTCTTCTCATAAGACAAATTCGAATCAGTTCGAAGGATATTGACATTACTGCTACCGACGCGGTGAGCAACCAAGTTCTTCGCATGGGTCGTAAACCTGATCTACCGATGAGGTGCAGATTGAGTATTTGAGCAGTAGAAAGCATGGTCAACTTGGATTGGAGACAATGGCCATTCAGTACAGCCTGCCGTATGCATTGCTCATGTGGGGGTGCGTTGCTTGCCCTTTTCTGGCTCTGCAGATCCCTCTTATCGTCTTGTTCTTATTCTAGCATGGTCACTTTCTTGACATCGATCGCGATCGCTTGCTTCTTCGGTATCGACGGGTGGCCGAATACGCTCGTGAAATTGATTTACGCGGTGTCATGGCTCTTCATAATCCCTCTTATCCTATGGACGGTGATCACAGGATGGGAGACGAATAACCACAAGCATATTGCAGATCTTGTATCTCGCGAGTGGTGGCTGAGCTTGATCAAGCGCAAGAAGGAGGAGCAAGACGGAAAGAAATCCTGGACTTGGTTCAAATTCCGGAAAGCCAAAGGGAAGAGCGCCGACCCCGAGGCAATCGACTTGGGCAATCGCAATACGGCTCATACAGCTACACCAGAGCCAATCACACCGACAAACGAATCAGAGACGCCGACGGTGTCAACTCAGCAAAGAAATTGGCGCGTGCGCGTGAAAAACTTTGGACCGGTTCGTCATCTCTCTCTTGCCAATATTCTGGTATTCACTGTTCCTATTCCACAGGTTCGACGTTTGACGCTGGCTTTTACCGGACGATAGGTGCATACGTCTGTTTGGAAAAATCTCTTCATGATACCATCATTACTTTGAGAAGAATGCTTTCTGTGTTGGGATCTTCTGGATGGTCTGTCGGTTGTATTTGTATTTACGAGCTCACGTCTACGATCTATCTGGCATTTTCGGAGTCCATGTAACATTTCTTTCATTCCCTTTTCTTGTCATGCATCTGTTGTGTTATTTGCTTTTCTTGTATCAAATAAATGTGCATATTGCTTGCCTTCTCTCAATGAAGGGACATATTCACGTAGAGTCCTTCGCATGAGAACGAGGGTGGGGGTAGAAAACCATTTGACATGTATAGCCCATTATTCGGTCACTTAGTCGCCGACAAAAACGCGAGAAAACCATAATTAGTTCAAATTTAGCTTTATGCGGAATGTGCAACTCCGGGTGCCATGTATAACCAGAGCGCTCTACCATAGATGGAAAAGAATATACTCTACTACTGTATATTATAAAATGAATGGATGATAGTAAAGATAGTGCTATGTAGCTCTAGTGAGTCGACAAAATCAGGCTATGGATACACGGTACAACAAGAAAAAATAGATATGAAGTTCCTTTTTTGTAATTAAAACTTTAAGAAATCGCAAAATCCCTGGAGAAGTCGGGAAACTGGGAGGATTAGCTTTCCAAAGGAAGATCGTAGGACATTATGTCCCGATCTAAGCTCATTACGCGAGCGTATTCGAGCCATAATCTGCAGGAGAATCAGGGATCCAAGAGCATAAGGCGAATGAAGGAATGGGGAGAACGGACCTGAACATGTACGCAGTAACGTCCTCTTCTCTCCAAAACCTCTCCACCCATTGTCGGCCTGCAATCGCAATATTATACGCCATATCATCATGGGCGCCTTCCCCGCCCAAATCTCCACCAAAGAACACTAGCGAGTCATATAAATCCGAATAATCCAACTGAACGGGTATGTAGTGCACCCAAGCCTGTGCACGATCTGTCCACCATTCAGGGAATAATGTGGACTTGAAGACAAGTGCGTTCGAGGACATGAGGCGGCGGAAGCGATTCGACCATCCATTCCCGTCTACGTCCAAAACATATTTATAACGACCTGCACCATGAGCATCGGAAGGGACGTGTGAACTCCAGGAGAGTTGGGACGCCATGGTGTCGCACACAATGCCTTCGCAGCCTGTGACTGGGCCAGAGAAGCTGACATCCATAAGCGCACGATTGACTCTGCGACGTGCGTGTCGGCCTGCTTCGCCAACCGGTTCGTCCGATTCCGGAGTCGGATCCAAGAATGAGATGTATGGCTCCGGCTCCCACTCAAACATCTGTCCGGCAGCAGCTGTTCGCGTAATGTTGACAAGTCTAACGCGCTGACTCGCGCGCCAATTCACATTCTGATGGTGCCACATGCCCGTCGGCGTTCCCCTCCAGAAGAGCCTATCGTCGTCCTTGTCTTCCCATCTCGGATCCTCATGTGCAAACTCCGAGGACTGCGCCATTGACGTGGCACGGATGTCGGCATGCAACGGACTCGCGCAGTTACTCGCCAACGGTGCTGGGAATCGTTGTGGTTTGGGACCGGCACCTAATGGAAGGAAAGTTCCGTGCGTGATGATGTGTTGTGGATGATAACACGGGTCCATCGACGCGCGGTGATCGTGTATGAATGTCTTTGACGTTTGTGATGTTGGCTCTTCGTTGCGATCCAGTGGATTGAGATAGAGCGGCGAATCAGAAGGACAAGCGCCAGACCATCCGGTGCTTTCTTGCGTTGGTAAGTCTTCTGGTTTCAGGTCTACAAAAGTTACGTCAAGTCAGTGTCATAATCGCATCTTCAACAAACCAATGTCTCCGGAGTCAACACTCACAAGTACCCCTCTTAGCAGCTGCAATTGCGGCATTTCGCCACGTCCAATCGACCAGCTCGCTCGGACCATCGGATGGACTGAACGTCGCACGGAAAGGCGGAATATGCTGATACACCTCGTTCAGCATCTCTAGTTGCGGCTTGACACCCCACGACATGTAATCCTTTATCCTGTGTTCCCTTGACGCATCGACTGTAATGTTGACCAAAGAGATGATCTCGTTTTCCTCGAGTTTCCCAATCGTAAAACTATCGCTCTTCCCTTCTCGTTCGGCCTGCACTTCTTGCAAATCTCGTGGATCGATTCCCCAATACGGTTCCAGATCATGGTGGATCTGGTCATATTCGTCTGGGAGCTGAATGTCGTGTTTTTGAACATAATCCCACCTTAATATAGAGTCAATATCAAACATGTCCAAAACACAAATATTATACCATTTATCAAACCCCTTCGGGGGCAACCGACTATATCTCCGCTTATACTCCCTGACAGCCTGCTTGAGGGTCCTACTCGATCTCCGCATCTTATTCTCCCACTGCGTTTCCGCGTGTCGAATCAACTCGTATATTGGATGCGGCGCATCGGGATTGACGATCAAAAGCCCATTCTTCTCGTATGTATGACTCTGGAAACCAGACACCTTCTTTCGGGTTCCAGGTCTGAGATCGACGTTGTCGAGAAACGTGGGAGGGATCTCCGGGATATTGTCGATCAGCGTTGGTTCTGCCTGCAATTGCTGCTGCTGCTGCTGCTGCTGGTCTTGCGCACCCGTGGTACGTTGCGGTCTTTCACTTGTTTGAAGCGAAACGATAGAAAGATATTTCGAGAGTCGCCCTGTGCTGAACATGTTCTCAGCTGACGGCCGATACGATGGTGAGTTACTTCCTAGGAGAGAGATGGTAATGAGAATCAGAACGGCTAAACATAGAGCAGCAGGCCGAGTGCGTCGTCGCAAAGCAAGAAGGAGCGGAAAGGTAGATGATCGAGTCATGCTGTAGAGTAGAAGCTAGAAGGCGGAGAGGGGGATCGAAAGATGGCATCGGATAAGGCTGCAGGCCATATAAGAATATTTAATGCCAGTCAGCCGCTCAAGCAACACTCGAACCGTACCCAGGTACATGTACATCCGGGCGGCGCATTCGGCTAGCAGCAATTGAGCTATCACGACGGGCAGACTGCAAGAATCCCGATAAGCCGTACAAATCCGGATAAATCGAAGGCATATATCCTCATGCCATCAATCAAAATGAAAATTAAACAGGTCTTTCAGGCAGGAATCTTTAAGTATCGCAGGCAACATCGCAACCAAAACGTTCGATGTCAGAGCCTGTAGGATAACACAAACGCTTCGCATCTGTCTGTTATGCTATGGATTTGCGAGAATTGCGGCGCCATTCCATTGGTATCCGTGCCGTGAGATCCTCCAGTGCCAAGCATGTAAACTAAAAATAATTTGATAATTCTGATGATGGGAATCTAGCACTTGAAACGGCAACATGACATCGTCTAAGTTCACGGCGCTGACGTGAGCGTATCTGGAGGCTGGTGGAAAGAGGGCGCCCGATCCGTGACGACCAAGCCATTTGTCGTGTCGTTGTAGTGTAGTACGAAGCTGACGAAAAAAGGTGAGAACGAGGATCTGATCGACGCGTACGTCAAGATCGGCACTTTAGTCACCGTGCAAACTCCGCTGATAACTCCGACAATGGATAGGCGCGACGCGTCGACGCGTCTCTCCTCAGAATAAGCCACATCCAACCTCCGCGATGGCTGCACGATCTACAGCGGTAAGATACCATTTGGCAATCTTCGCAGTAGACGCAGTCAATTCATATTTATTCCAGTTTGTTCTGCCTCCTGACTACACCTTCACGCCAGGCGGTCTTCTCATCCATAAGGCCGCCTTTGAGCGTCTGTGGAAGCTTTTCGAGCAAGCCGGGAACAGAGACCCTGACAGGCACAATTTGTACATCTATAATGGTGCATTCAATGCGCTTGTCGAAAATGATCTGTTCTGAACGGCTTGTTTTCAGACTACTATGGCTACGCAATTTTGGACCTCGTTGATAAATCGTTGAGCTCTATCAACACTCATGTCACAAAGAAACAGTGGCTCGATGCTTGGCGTGCTCTTGATGCTCTCTCGAAGTTTTCTGATATGTGCTACTCATGGCTGAGTGCGGGTAGTTTCCTTTCGAAGCGCGGAGATTTCCTTGCTAACTTTGCATTAGACGTTGATGACGGTGATCGCGTCAGAGCTACCGAAGGAGCTCATGGCGCACTTCTCATCACAACTATCCGAGGTCTCGAAGAAGCTGGCCAACTCAACGAGCAGACTATCCCAGATCTCGAACTGTCCCTTATGGCAATGGCGCACTCCGCTGAAGCACTCTCAGGCGATCTTGACACATGTTACCACATAGTTCTGAAAGGTTATGGAAAGAAGCTCTTTGGCACACGGACGAACGAAGAACGCGAACAAACGAAGGAAGCACGATCAAAGGCGTTTGAGGCATTCGTGAAAGGTCTCAGCAAGCAGGAACGAGAGAAAAAGGGTTACATGGTCGGCCGTGCTCAGAATGACAGCTCCGATGATGGCGAAGAAGATGACGAAGAAGAAGAGGAGGAGAAAGAGGTGAAGAAGAAGATTGCGTCGAAGGTCTGGTTTGGAAAAGCCAAAGCTATAGATGCAGCAAGGGAACATTCTACCTTTCGTTCCACGACCATGTGGAGGAAATACAAAAAGTACGTCCGCGCCTTACCGCGTGCTTCCCCTTATTTTCCCATGCTTAGCTACAATCATCTAGCTACCTCACGAAATGTCCACAGAGGCCCCTTCGTGGTCCGCCTGTCTGGGACCTTACCAAATGGAGCGCGGAAGATAAGCAGCAGTTCTCTCTCGATAATGATCCCTTCGGTTTTGACGAAGACTACGAGTGAATGTGCAAAAAGAGATGAATTCTATAATATCTTTCCTTCCAATGACCAGCCATGCTCCCAGAACCGTTTTTATCATCTATTTATCACTTATTGTGCTCGTCCTTCAAACTTTCTTGTTCGCTACTTATTACCGAGACTTCACCTCTTAACAAGTACCTGTATGGTTTTTTTATCTAATCTACCACTCCGTCTTATTCGATATCCTAGTCACTTCGAATTTTTTTTCATTGAAACGCTGCAACCAACAAGTGGGAGTTCCGAAAAGAAATACATGGCCAAGAGCGAGTGCTTTCTATGAGTTCGGAGAGACAAGATCTAGATGCAATCCAAACGGATCTTCCAATACTAATGGGTCCAAGCACGATAGCGTAAAGTCCATGACAGGAATTATCGATTCATGAAAGCCAATGGCAAGCGTTGAATCTATCAAGTATAACTTTGAATGTTCATGGACCAACGAGACAGGAACGAAAGAAGCTTCACGGACCAAATCTTGCCAAGTATGTCTGTTACTTGTTTGCAGTTGATGCCGCAGGCTCGCCCGGCGAAGGAGTGACGGACTCGGGTGAAGTTACCGTAATACCGTCCAGGTTAACTGCCTCGGGAGTTTCCCTCTTGCCCTTGCCCTTCCGGCAAATGAGCCAAGTCCAAAGCTCCTTCATGCTTTGACCTGCCGAATAAGACACCACGTCCGTGATGCTTGTATGGTTGTTCATCTCCCAGCGCGTGACCAATGTCCATGCAATCAGGACAGCGATGAAAAGCCATATGATTGCATAGATTGATTGAATGCCTGGGCTTGGCCAGCCGTCGACTTTGAAGAAGCTCGCAATGGCAACGGAAATAAAAAAGGCAATCATTCTTAAACAGGGGAGAGGGCCAGTAAAAATGATGTACATAACGAAAGAAAGAGATTACACGTACGCCCACATGAGTAACGCGAAAGGTAAACTGAATTGAATTGCCATTGTCTCCAAACCAAGTTGAGCGTGCCTTCTCCTAGACAGATAATCAGCCTGAATGAATCAATGAGATGTAGAAGCATGTTCTAGAGAGCTCGTGTGCTTGCCGCTTTAGTGGAGCTAAAGTCAATGTCTCTCCCACTGACGTAAACCTGTCGTATGAGGAGAAGGCCAACGACGATACTTGCAATACTTGCGACAATGGACACTTGGCTAGGGACCGCTGCTGGCGACGTAAAGAGAGCACCATCGTTTTCTGAAAAAATAATTGGCGTCGTCAAGAGCCCAATGTTCGCATTGAGCAACACTGTTGACTATGCTTGCTTAGGATGCACATGAAGACGGCCGAGTTAAAAAGCTTACAGCAACTACAAACGATTCCCAGGAACGTTCTAATCGCATCTTCAAAATGTGATAAGAGAGATACGCCGCGGCAGAGTATGATTGTTCACACCTGATACTTCTTCCATCGTCGTTCTTGGAACACTCCATCGACCCATTGGATTTCAAGCTCTAGACTAATTCGGTCACTGCAACAAGGTGTACGGAGGAAAGTCCACTTTACCGGAAAGATGCGTTTCTGGCGTATAGAAAAGTAACGGTGACATAAATTTTACCAGCCACAATCGTTCTTTCTTGCGCAGCCCTCTCACGCTCTGATGTATCTGAAGACGTGCGCCAGGTGATCCGTGGAAGTTGTAATGTCGCTCATGCGCTGAACAGACCCAATGAGCCATTGTTCGAGGGAAAGATCACAAACTTACCAAAAACTGCCATTACGCGCGCTGCCCACAAATTTAGACGGAGGCCACCAGCATCCAGAGGAGAATTGCTCACCTAGACTAGTCACGGCATACCCATGGCTATACCCCTCCTGCATCGTATCTGAAAATCAGTGATCACGACGTCAGAGAGGGGAAGAGCTGATCAGATGGGACAAACCTCCGAGATTACGGAGAGCATCTACAAGTGAATTCAGGTCGTGCTCATCATATGGTGTAGTGGAGTCAACAGATGAGATGGCATCTCATCAGATGGAATTCGTCAATATGGTATACTTTGCAGTATTGACGTCTAACGCACCTATTCTCCAGTAATTAAGAACTCCCAATGCCTCGTTGAACCGTTCAAGTCCGATGCTCTGATGGTTAGGAAATTGCTCGATATGTAACCAGTATTCAAATTCAAGCTGGCGGACTTGATGAACTGTGAACACGCAAGCAAGGCCCTTCGATAATTACATACTCACGGAAAACGTCGCGACTTCTAACACCGAAATAATAATCAAAACCAAACGAGGTATCACGCTCATCAATCCAAAAAACGACGCCCTTATCTAGGTCGATCATATAATACGACCAGCCGTCTTGTATTTCCAAAACAACTTCTACGTTCGTAGGTCGTCCGGACTCCCAGTCGAAATTCTCTATTCGGGCCACAAGGTGGTTCCTGAAAGCCTCGACTTCTTGAAAGACTAGATTATCCCGAAGATCTGCTTCTGTGAGAAAGGAAAGTCCGAATGACGACTCGTGAAGGTAGTATGGTATTCCCTCTGGATGGATGAAATATTTCCATACCCCAACATTTCTGCCTCTGCGAACAGCTGGATACAATTCGCACCAGATCTTCACCGATAAATCTCACCTGAACAAGTCATAGGTTTCCAACGGTCTAAGTTTCCACTCCTCAATATCATTTTTTCTGGATTGGAATAAGGCATTTGTTTCAATGAAAGAAATGGGAAACGCACATAACTATGTTGCGATCGTATCGAGGTCTTTCTGATGGCGCGACGGGTTTCATATTCTCGAGCAGTGTTTCAAATGATCTGTATTCAGCAGGTTCTGCAAAGATTACGCCTTCAAAAAAAGTTGTTATTTCTTTTAGGCGATCTGCATAGAGCATATTCCTACCATAGGTTGGTTCCCTGTGTTCTTGTAGCGAAGCCAAAGATGAGTTGGTCCAAACATTGTCATCGAAGCCGCTTCTCATTTCCGGCACATCTGAACTAGGTAGATAGAGAGCAGGTACTCCTGGAATCGATTCCAATCCGGTATCTAGTTGTGTTCTTGCTTGCGACAGGACGGATGGAGCCGCAGAGCATGCCAGAACGACCCTACGTTTCGCTGGTATCGGAGTTGGGGTTGCGCTGATATCGATTCTCGAAAGCTTGGGATCGCGATCTTCATTTGTTTCGGGCTTGTCTTCTTCGAGCTCGCAGGTTACAATGGGCTCACAAGTGCCAACCAGTCTCATCAGCTGTGAGTACAGTCCAAACAACCAGTGCAAACTGTTCTTCGCACATAGGCGGCAAAGCTGTAACAGCTTACGGAGCAAGACCAAAATTGAGTTTGGCATAGCTCGTCTGACAAGGACACCGAAGCTGGGAAGGACACGAAGAGTACTGAAAGAAAGATGGAAGTGAAGGTAGGTCTCCACTAAAGAAGCCGTGCATGGTGTAACCTCGTGTAGTGACTCGAATGCTTATTGCGTGGAAAGGAACAGACATTAACCTAAGAAATAAGCAATTACCGTGTTTGTAAAACGTGCAAACTCCGCTGATCTGCGCTGACATATAAACGATCCACATTTTGCCGTGGTTCGCCTCCAGCTTACTCTTACAATGCCGCCTAGAACAAGGGCCTCAGACAAGGTGAGTAGCTGTTTTCAGAAACTTCTGATATCATTAAAACCGAGCCTGTGGCTTCAGCTTGTCCTACCTCGGGACTATACGTTCGCTCCTAGTGGTATCCCGATCCACAAAGCTTCATATGAACGCGTTCTAAAGCTGCTCGATCAAGCCAACAAGAGGGATCCGGACCTGTTTGATCTGTACATCTACAACGGTGCAACGTGTTTCCTCGGCCTGTCTCTGCTCGTTCCTGAGTCTTGTCCATCCTAACACCAGACTATTTCGGGTATGCCGTGCTTGACTTGGTTGATAGTACGCTCAGCACGGTCCACACACATGTTACGAAGAAGAGATGGCAGGACGCATGGCATACCCTTGACGCGCTCGCGAAATTCAATCAAATTTGTGGTGCATGGATAAGTGCGTATCTGTTTTTTTCTCAATCGAATCTTTACTCGAACTAAGTTCACATTTGTCCGGCATTGAAGACGTAGATGATGGCGAGCGCGTTACAATTACGGAAACTGCTCACGGTGCTCTCATCGTGACAACTATTCGTGCCCTAGACGCAGCCGGGCAGCTAAACAGGAGTATCTTCCCAGATCTTGCGTATACTCTTAGGGACATGGCTCAATGGACTCTTACGTGGTGGGATACGCTCGACACTTGCTATCACAGAGTTCTGAAGGGATACGGCAAGAAGCTTCTTGGAGATCGGTCAGATGAAGAGTGCAAGCGTGAAGCGGCAGCTGTGAAGAAGGCATACAACGTATTTGTTCAGAAGCTTGATCCAGAGGAACGGGAAAAGGGAAGATACAAGTGCACTGGCCAGAAAGATGAGGAAGAAGAACATCGAGGTGAAGACGAAGAGGAGTGTGAAAGAAGGATGTGGTATGAGGACGGAGACGTCAGGGATATCTCCCTGAAGGACTCGAGTTTCAGCGTTTCTTCAACATGGAAAAAATACAAAGAGTAAGTCGGATATTTCACCGTCAGATACACTTCAGACTCTGAATGGTGTCATAGGTGCCTGAGGGAGAGTCCGCAAGTCCCTTTTTATGGTCCTCCTGAGTGGGATCTAACCCAATGGACTGAAGCGGAGAAGCGAAAATTCAAGCTCAGAAATAAAAGCCGGTGGGATCTCGACTGATCTTCACAGTATCATACTTCACCCGTAAAATTTTTACTGTAAGCCAGGATCCGTTTGCTGTTTGGTTGGCAATGATTGACATTGGGCGGTAGCTGCTGAATCCATTGTGATCGATAGCACGACTCCGCTTCTAATTAATGACATTGACCCTTTATAATACATCTTCATGCATTTTCTTGATAGAATAAGCAAAATCAACACTCATAAATTCGTCCAAGTGATTGCAGTCATGTGATCTTGTTATGTCCATATTACGCGTTATAAACTCCGCTGCTCCGCATCGGTGTTGATCCGTTGCCATGAACATCACCTTGATCAATTACTGAGAAGATGTCGGACGAAGTGAGCAGGCATCTTGAGAATTTGAAATCACTGCTGACTCGCTGCTTAATTTGTCTTACCCCGGGATTGCACATTTGCAAATGGTGGTGCTCCCATCCACAAAGGTTCCTATGAACTCATATTAAAGCTATTTGAGCAAGCTGATAATAGAGATCCAGGCCGTTTCGATATGTATATCTGCAATGGTATGTCGCGGAATCCTCGTTATTCGATTATGCTTAGATCATTTGAGCTATGCTATACTTGACCTGGTCGATAACACCCTAAGCACGATCCATACCCATGTTGTGAAAAAGAGATGGCTGGATGCATGGCACGTTCTCGATGCTCTTGCTAAGTCTAATGTCGAATTTGGTGATTGTACATATAAGTACGTCTTCCTTTGATATTCAAGCCTGGCTGACCTGACATGTGTCTAACTGAAGACATTGGTGATGGTGAACGCACCAGAATAACAGAACGGGCGCATGGTGCACTTATAGTCGCGACTATCAGAGCTCTGGATGCCGCAGGGCAATTTAATGATCAGTACATCCCTGATTTATCGTATACTCTTAGGGATATGACCCGTTGGACCGATGTGGCGTGGAGGATGCTTGGCACGTGCTAGCATCGGGTTCTGAAGGCACACGGCAAGAAACTTTTCAAAGATCGACCAGAGGAAGACCACGAACGTGAGGAAGTTGCAATAAAGAAGTCGTTCAAGGTGGTTTTGCAGAACCTTAGCCCAGAGGAGCGAGAAAAGGGAAAATATTGACTTGATATACGAGAAAGTGATGAAGAAGACGAGGAGAAGCAAGAGGAAGATGAGGGGAAGACATGGTACGATGATGGTGATATCATGTATATCGAGATGAGGGACCCAAGCTTCCGAGTCTTTTCGACATGGAAGGAATATAAAGAGTGAGTAGTTTATTCGGGGTTGCTCAGACAAAATGATTGAGAGAAACACCGGAATCATTTCAGCTATCTCAGGGTGACTTGCCGTGTACCGTTTTATGGCCCACCAGAGTGGGACTTGATGCAGTGGACTGACGAAGACAAACAACCATTCAAATTTCATTGAAAAGTTATCGCACCTTCTCTCTCAATTACTCCAATTACTCATCCATCTTGCCACACTCATATAACAAGAAATCATTACACTGCTATAATATCCCTCGATACCTGTTCTACGTAATAAAATCTGCCTATATGATTTGATCTTGATTTCTTCGGTCAAACAACTGACGAAGTTCGCCCGTGGCGAGAATCGAAGATCGACATGATCCACTTGTGATCGACAACATTGAGCCTTTGCCCGTTAGTGGTCTTAGCCCTGAGAAAGAGTGCAGTTTACTCGAGCTAACTCAATCAGTTTGCTATTCTATTGTCCTCAACAGATAATCAAAACTCGCGTTGGTCCATTCTAACATCTATGCTGTGCACCTGGCTAGTACGGCGTGGAGACGTGAATCCTTGGAGGCGCGGCGTTGATTGTCCTCTTGGACAAAACAAGGTCGGACAAAAGCGCCCCTGGGTCACAGCTCTCAATTTTGCCTGGGGTATCCATTCTATGAAACTGTACGAGGCAAGAAGGATTTCTCAATGAATGAATGAACGAAAACCTTGATTGACTCTAGAAGGCTCACCCTTTCTCCTCATCTTTGGCTAACTTACACGTCCTGGTTATGCTGTGCTCAGATTTATCACTAAGGAGTGCTTTATCTCTCGATCAATAGCGAAATTTCCTTTGACTTTCTCGAAGAAAGACAGTCTGTAGAAAGGCTATTATTCTCCATCCCTCCGAGCGTTGAGAGGTATAAAGGCCCAAGACTTCTCCATACGCATTCAATTTATTTCCCTCCCCTTCCTTCCTTTCAATCGCTTTCGTCTTCCTTTCCTTTATTTTTCTTCAGAATTCGAGTCGAGACCGGACTGCCTACATCTCGTCATGAACAGCGCTGGAACGCTTGGAAACGTAGTCTCACCTCCACTCCGTAGGCCGATCCCGGATTGCTACAAAGACGAGTACGAGCGCTGGCTGCTCGAGGAATCCGGCTGGACCGAATATGGGTGGGATGTCTCTTCCGAGGAGGAGAGTGCTCTTGAGCGAGGAGAAGTTCCGGCCTCCGCCTGTGACGACCCGTCTGTCCTTACGTTGTCATCTTCCACGCGGGCTCAGCAAACTCTCCAGTCCAGGGATCCGCAAGCTGAGCCTTCAAGAGTACAGACAAAGACTCCAGCGACTGATGCAGCCGCATTTGCGACTACCTTTTTTGACCTGGCTAATGACATCAGCACTCTGCCTTCCGACACTGCTTCGACTTGCGCCTCGGCCTCTTCTGCCAATGGACTGTTCTCTAGCACCTCTGTGGATGTACCGGGCCCTCCCTCAAGTGCCACTCAGACCTCTATGTCCATGGTATTCGACCCTCAGGAGTACGTGTTCCTTCCCGGGGAGAACGGGTGGTCTCCTTCGCTCGGATTTTCGCCACCGCCGCCATCTGGAGATGTCTCTGTAAATATATGCCTACCGGGGACCATCCCTAACGTTCAGAGCTCATCCGCGCCTCCGGGGTCTGTGATGACCTCTATAGGGATGACAGGCGGCGGGAATACGTTGCTTCCGTACTCGCCTTCTGTGACGCCAGCGCTTTCGCCATCCGGAAGCAGCATCTGCTCGTCGGAGGATTTCGATTTGGAATCAGAGCTAGCATCTGGGATGATTTCACACTATCAGTCCAGGAATGCATTGAGCGCTCAGGCCCTTTTCCAACCTCCTTTTGACGAAAAGAAATCGAACGGCCCGACCATTGATGCTCAGTTCATTGTGCGACCTCTTTCGGAAGGATGTTCCTCGCCGTTTCTCTTTTCCGCTCAGTATGACACGACTCCGATGCCGATGTGGGCATCGATGCTTGTGTCGAAGGCCGAGAGCCCGGCTCCTGTCCCCTCGATAGCTCCAATGCTGACTCAGGCAAAAGAATTACCAACGGTCTGTGCCCCGATATTCCTACCCGATACGTCACCGGCAAAGTTAAGGACGAAACCGAACGCAAAATCGAAGTCAGCGCCAGGGCCATCCCGTACTCAACGCTCCGCACATGCTGCGCCTTACCACTGCAGAGAATCTTCTCCGATACAGAAAAAGCAGTCTTCTCGTGCTAAGAAGCCGCGGGCTGAGAATTCAGGCTTGACGGAAGAAAAAATGTTCAAATGCCCCGAGTGTGGTTATGTACAGACACCAGGTCCAGGCGCGAAACGCTCCTTCAAGCGTCATTTAGAAATACATTATAAGACAGTCGAGTGGAGGTGCAGGGGTGTCCCTCGTGCGTTCTCTTCATATTGATTTTATTTAATTGTACGATACTGACTATTGCCTTGCTAGAACTTGATGGAACTTACTGCGGAGGCTGCGATAAAGTATTCTCTCGGAAGGACGCTCTGATACGGCATATAAAGCACACTGATACCGGTTGCGTTTCGGATTTCGAGCCGTGTGAGGGCTTTTCTGATTTCGACTTCGACTTGATGTTCGGCGATGTATAGGACTCTAGAGGCGGGCCTCTGTTCACACTCCTTGAATCAAATTTTATCTCGGGTCGACTACTCACTTAATTCCTTGATGCTTTTCTTATAAGCATATACAAATCGTTGGCACTTTATTGACGCTATCCCTTCCTTTCTGTACGATTTACGGACATTTCAGATGTATCGATAAATTCCTGTCTTTAATACCTCTATGGATTTTCTGATCTCTACTTTACCTTATGATGTCATCGGTCATTCTGCTTACGAGTTTGTCAATGATAATCACATCTATGTACGTGCGTGCAGGAGGCAATAATACCAGTCGTCCGGAACAGGAATTCAAGTCAGTCGGAAATGTCCGTAGAGTCAGACGCGTCGACGCGCCGCGCACACGTGATGACTATTCGTGCGCTGGCCAAAGCACAACATGTTGTCAGCCTCAGGCCTTTCAAGCTGATGACCAACGAAGTGCGCAGTTGTAGTATCTTCCAGTCGTATGGCATCAAGGGCCAAGCGACGGGTGGGTATCTTCTGGGATGTTGGTGAGAACTACCTTTCTCTGCGCGATGAGCCTCTTTCTCAATTGTCAGCTCGGTCTCTTTCACGAGTATTCAGAGAATTGCAGCGTCCCGGCGAAGATCCCTGCAAGGATCGTAGCTGCGAGAATAAAGACTGTCATCAAGAACTTCGGTGAGATCGTCAAATTTAACGTCTACGGAGACTCGCGGTATTCCGGTCTACTCGACAAGCAAGAGGAGTTACGTGAGGCAGGTATGCAGCCCTTGTGATACGATGATACCTGTAGTATTATCTAAGTGTTTACACGTTCTTTAGGTGTCTGTGTCATCGTGACTCCTCATAAGTCGAAACCTCAAGTTGCTGATATGCGAATCATCGGTATGCATACACAGACGTTTCGTATAAAGAAAGATTAATCGACGCCAACCTATTGTGCAGCTGATATTATAGCGTTTGCTCTTGGAAATACGACTCCAGTGACTGTCATCTTGATAAGCAGCGATGGAGACTTTGCCCATGCCGTATCGATCATTCAGGAGAAAGGGCATGCCGTATGGATCATATCGAACACTAAAGCTTCTGCTAAACTCGTTGGCATCGCAGATGGGAGGATGAGCTGGAACTATGATGTCCTCGAACGCGCTTACGAAATACCCAGAAACTCAGAGGCCCCTCAGCTTCCAAATGAAGATATCCAAGTCCTTGAGGATAGCCAGGTCCTGAATCTCTGCAGCAACGTCGATCAAATGGTTACTGGCTTAGGATTCGCCTATCCTATCTTACCTCGTCAAACAAGCTCGTCTTCATTCTATGCTAGTACTGCTATTCGTACTGCGCCAGTGCAGACATTCTCTCTTCCCTCTGGCGAGATCGGTTATTCAGCCTCATATTCACCCTATTCAATAATAACCTCTACTCCCTGTTTGAACACATATGGTAGTTTGGGCAGAGCAAAATCACCACCACCACCACCACCACTACGGCCAGCAGCTGCAATTTCAATGCCGGCTCCGGCTCCGTGTCCTGATCCACGATTACTTTCGCCTGTGCCATCGTCCACGCGTGTTACCGCTCCTACCAGATTTCACTCAATGTTGGAGTTCAACCCACTCATTACTCTCCTCCGTCAACTGCGTGCAACCGATCCTCAAGGAACACGTAAGTTAGGATATCCTGAAGTCGCCACGATGCTTCGCAGGCACGATTCATCCATCTTCAAACAATACAAGAAACCGAGACTATACTTGAAGAAGGCGCTAAAAGCTGGTATATTATTAAAGTCTCAGGAAGAGGGTCATGCACCGTTTGTTTCTTTGCATCCAGATTACTATTAGACGTGGCAGAGTTGGTCTGCTGGTCCATCTATCTTCCGATTTCTCCTGGGTTCCTTTCTAGTTATCATTGTTTTCGTATTTGCTTTGCTTTACTTGCTTTCCGTAGACTGTATTGTGTTTTGCTACGTTCTGCACTCTTGGATTGGCTTGTTCTGTCGTTTTGTTTTCGCCTCTGGCTTGCTTTGTGCTTGAGTACAAATCTACGCATGTATATATGTATGGTTTCAGACCACATCAATAGTGGAAGTGATGAGGACAACAAGCTGCCGTGGAAGTATACACTTTCGATCCCGATCTCAACTCGATAAATCTGCGGCCTTTCTTGTACGCTTTTCCTCTTTCCGTTCTTTCCTCCTCCGCTTCTCTTCCTTTCTTCGTCGTCTTTCTTCCCTCGTCTCCTTCTTTGCCTTTGACTGTTGTCCACGATCCCTTCCTAATCCTTCAACACTAGCATCAACTATGGCATCCTTCTTGCTTTTCTTGCTGCTCCTTTGACCATCGTCTTCAAGCACATCAGTAGATGCAGACCCCCGAGTTTCTTTGTCGACTTTTTCCTTTCTCTTCTTTTTCTTCTCGGAAACCTTAACATCGGCATCCTCTCCGGTTTCAATGCTCTTTCTCTTTTGAATACTCTCGTTCGCATCGTCCTGAATGTCACTGGTCGACTGCTTTTCTTTGCTCTTTCGTTTCGTCTCTTCTGTTCTCTCCACCACCACCCTCTTCTCTTCCTTCCGACGCTTTCTCCGTAGTTCATTGTCATCACGTTCTTCGAGTTCGGTGGGAAAGCCATGAACGGGAATTGAGCTCGCAGAAGTAGTTCTATGCTCCCTAGCGAAACTTTCTTTCGGATCCTTGTTTTTTGATGGGTCCTTATCCTCCTCCGTAACATCATAATCTGGACCTAGAACTGGCCCACGAAAGAACCGAGAATATAAGCTCCTCCTAGCAGCATCTCGTTTCGCCGTCGCAATGAAGTTGATACGGTACTCATTCCTGGATGAAGCAGATGAGGATGCATCGACTGCACTCGGTGTTGCTGTCCCCGATGAAGAGACAGGTGTCCCAACGACCGGTCTTCTGTTCGATAGAATTCCCGTACTAGTACGACTTAGGGTCGGAAGGGCTGGAGTAACAGACGAATCCTGACGAATAAACGATTTTCCAACGTCAAGTAGCGAAACATACAGGACTTGACAATACTCACGGTGTCGCTGCTTTCGTCTTCATCTTTGTGGATTTTGATCTTGATTGCCTTCGTTGCAATTGCATACAAGCTTCCGAGAAGTTTCGAATTAAATCGTGTGAAATACCTCAGAGGAGATTGACTACTCACTGATCCCAGAAGGGAAATGCATCGTCTCTATCTTTGCCCAAACCTGAAAGCGTCTTCTTCTGCGGGATGGCCAGAGGCCGAGTTATTGCACCTTCTCTCAGACCAGAGCCTTTTCCTGACCATCCTTGGGTGACAAGGTATGAATGGCCGTCTAATGGCATTCAAGCAAAATGCTCAGAAGATAAAAAGTAGGATGTGTTTGAGAAGATTTTACGATAGGCATTCGTTGTATTCAAGTTTTCTTCAGACGGCGATTGCGGGGATCGACGCATATCACGTGCGATTTGATGATGGTTCAAACTCACCACAGCTGACTTATCGACCAGAACGGCGGCGGCGGCGACGACGACTACAAGGAACGGTGCCAAATACCTTTCTTATATACGGCCTCATAAGCCGTGGTATGAAAATGACGTACGCCGCTCTTGCAAAGTCGCTTGGTATTTCTCTCAAACCCATTTCATCTGCATCCACCACCTCTTCGAGCGCAAGCTCTTTGCCAGTACCTGCATCAGCCCAAACATTCCCTCCAGAAACTACCAATGTATCTCTTGATAAAGGAGGTGTACAAGATCTTCCCTCATCCTCGACGGAAGACTCTAAAACCGGATCCAGGGAAGAGACACTGGACGAAAGAACAGGGAAAGACAATTCGACATTAGAGCAAGGGGCAGCAGCTACAACTGATACGAAGGAGACGGACAACACGGACAATGCGGGGATGATCGAAGAAGTTGTCGAATCCGCAAAAGGCCCGCATCCCGATGCTACCGTTGCCGAGGAGGATCCAGGCTCAGATGCGGATGCAGAAGGAATTTCGGACTCGGACATCGCTTCATCCCGACCATCTTCACCTAATCTGCCCGGCGCGCATGAAAGTTCTCGGGAAGAGAACGCGACGAAGACTGCGGTGGAATTTCAGTTGACTGAACCTGCAAGTGTATTGCCAGGTACGGAAAATGATCCAGACAAAGATGCGTCAAATGAATTGGAGCCATCGGCAGTCCGTCAACCCTTCACTTGGGAAAAGAGTATGTGATTATTCGCCTTGCTTATTATCTGTATTTTTCGCGTGTTTTCTCAGCGAGTCAAACGTATTGACGTTTTCTCAGTGTCCGATGAACAGCTCCACCACGCTAAAGTCCTCATACTGGACTTGCTCGGCTGGGGTGTCCCACCGGAATACCTCCTTCAACGCGGTGTCTCGCATGCTTTGCTCTACACCGTCTTTACCGACCTCCGACTCCGCCTACCTGACGCAATATTTGAAGATTGTGTCAAGCTTGTTTCTGCACCGTCATAACGCCAGACAAAAGACTACGACTTCCCTATTCACTTCTACGTGCTTTTCACTGGATCGTCATTTCGATCACTCGATATTTTCGCTTTGGTCGTTTGTATCACCCTATACTACGATGGTTTTCGACGCAATCGGAGCTGCGTCTTTATTCTACCAATATTCCTCATTCGTGATTACGGATTTGGGGCAATGTATCGCTACGCATATTCGCGAGGACTGTTTGTCACTGTATCATACACGCTTCTCGTACAACTAAAAGACCAGAGTTCTTTTTTAATCGAGAGTAGATCCTACACCTTCTTCCAGGTACTCAGATCCAAGTTAAGGTCCATATGGATAAGAACAGAATCGCTCCTCATTTGTCTTTAGCTAATTAACACAAATGGTATGCAGCCCAGTACCGGGTGCACGTGTATAATGCCAGAGTACCTAGGTCATACAAGTAAAAATTCACTGATTTGCCCAAATTACCATGTACTGTATAAAGGCGAGTAAAAACGGGGCTTTTGCTAGGGATACATTGAACAGCGAGATGGTCGACACATGGATCCGCCGTGTATGGCATGCGCGTGATGGTTACTGATAGGGAGAATGAGAAGACTGGAAAGCAAATGTAAGATGGATGCAAAAGAGCGTACGTATATCATGTTGCGAATGAGGGTAATAAAAGGAAAGATGCAGTGTAGGTCTCTCAATCCGGAAACCGAACCAAGCAGTTGGGAAAAAAGACCAGAAAAAATGATTTAAAAAAATGGAAAAATGAATTGCGAATTGGACATGTGGTGTTTGAGCCGTCTTGTGTCGTGAATGACAAGAGTCGTCGTCAACGTCGTTCCGAAGTGAGTCGTCCAAAGATAAAGCGGGAAAAAAAGTCGTTCAGCGAAGTCGGTGTTCGTAACCTTCCCAAAAATCAAGACGGACAATTACAGACCCATGAAAATGAAGAAGCTAAGTAAAGAGCGAGCGCAGCGCGGAAATTTTCGTATTTAACCCAGAGCAAAGCATTGCGACGATCGGTCACGAAACAATGGAAAAGAGGTGCCGATTACAGTAAATGTCTTGCTTAAAACAGGTAGAACTTTTTGACAACGGTAGCCTCGTTGGATCACCCTCTACTTGAGAGGAGGGCCCTTCGAAAGGAGGCGATCTTTCGGAATTGACAAAACGGACACCCCGCAATTAGTATTTTTCTTTTTGAGATGACCATACTAACGCGGGCGCTGTTTTTGTTGATGAGGTCGCGGAGTGCCCGGTCCAGATCCTACGGTCTCGACCATCGTGGAAGCTTGAGGCGACTGAGGTTTGCGATGGTGAGGTCCACGCCTTCCCAGGGCAGTGCTGGGTGTTCCAGACGGTGGTGCGGGCGGCAAAGGCTCGGGATCCTCCTTATCCCACTCATCAAGCAGAGCCTGTCCAACGGTAGGCTCAAGTTCAGTCCCGTCGCGCGAGACCTTGACCTCCCGTTCGTGATTCCACGGGTTGCGTAAGTGTCGAGTTCGCGAGAAAGGAAGCCTTTGCGTCCGGATCCATTGCACCTTGAAAGGAGATCCCCATTGTGGAGAGTCATCACCATGTTCTCCTTGCATACCTGGTCCTGCTTCTGGAGGTTCCGGAGTTTCGGCGTGCAAAACCTCACGCAGTTTACTGCCGCCTCCCGAAACAGACGCGACCTTGTTTAGGGTGTCTCGACGTTTCACGCGGTCCGCATCTTCTACTGATGACTCTCCGGAAGAAGCATGAGATTCCTCACCACGCATAGCGCGATAGGGAGCCTCGGGATCAAGTTCAACCTGTGGCAAAGATCGTCGCAGCATACGTGGATCCAACGTCTCCGAGGCCAAACCCCGTGTACGCGCGCTTGTAATCGGGCGATACTGAGGACCCATTACCGCGGGTGCAGTCGTCAATGTTGTTGGTCTGGCTGTCGGTAACGGCTTTCTGCTTTGAAGTAACGAATCCCTGAAGCCCTGATCTGGCAGTGGAGCTGAAGGCGCTTCCTCAGAGGTTGAAATCTTGTCGGTACCTATCTCTTCAGCAGTTGACAATCGTTTTTGCGTCGCAGGAGTAACCGGTTGAGGAGAGTCCTGCGCCAAACGATGCTCGCTCGGAGAGAATAACATAACCGGACGCTCGGGCACCTTATTCCGTTCCTTGTCTTTGGAAATGTTACCTTCTTTACTTTCCGGCGAGATACTCTCGTTCTCCTCGGGAATTGTCTCATCCACTTGCGAACCCATTCCAGCAACTGAAGATGCAAAAGAAGCTGCAGGAGAGTGGGTGTGCTGGGAAGGCTGGGAATCCGTTCGTGACGCCCACGAAACGCGATCCACAGCTGCATTGCCTATCAAGCTTGTCATCCTTTCAACATCAGTCAGTTCTTACACGGTAGCAGAAAATATCAATGCTAGGTACCTAGCGTAACCATAAAACTCGCCGCTTTTGTTTACGCTGAAGATAAGATACACATCCGGGCTAGTCCGAAATGCTTGATTGAGTACCGTCTCGTTGTGCGGCTGAGTCGCCCAAACACCCTTTTCGACGCTAAGATCAAGGTCATGCTAGACATTTTGAATGATACAGAAATTTAGTAAATCAATCTTCGCGCGATTAGGTCCTACATTCATACCTGCGTAAGCGATTTTAGTATAAAGTATCGCTTCGGGAAATAACGCGACAAAAATCCAGATGTCGTGCTGCCAGAGCTGCTCGAGTGGTGCGGTGGTGGTCGGCCCGAGCTTTGCGTTGATGCTTCCGTCCCGCTCTCCGTTACCGCCGTTGACAAGGGTGTTCCGGGAGGATCGCTTGCACTCGTTTCCGTATCTGTGTGTGCACCTTCGATCTTCGCAGCCCGTTTATCCTGCTGCTCACGTGCCCTTTCCCGTTGTTCACGAACCCATCGTGTGTGTACACCTGTTCCGCGCTGCGCACCAACTCCCGCTCTCAAGTCTTCATCCTTCCCACGAACGCGACAAACAAGCCTCGGGCACCTTGGATCTCCGGGACGGAGCGGAATACCATTAAACCTCTGTACCGCCGCCGCAAGATACTCCTCGCTAGCGTAGTTGACAAATGCACAATTCGAACGTACGATAAGAAAGACGCTTTGGACCCCAGAAGTATCTGCTGGATTTGTATCTGATACGGACGAACTACCGGTTGGAGAGAGTAAGCCTGCGGGCAAATGGGGAGACTGAGGCTGCTGCTGACGGTAAGGAGTTCGTAGTTCAGCTGTTGATGGTATACTCGGCGAGACCGGTCGTGTGAAGAAACGCCATAGTTCGTCATGAGTTGCGTCACTTGGAACGTTTCCTACCCACATCACCCATTCTGACCGATGCACAGGAGGATTCGGCAAGAATGAGCGCCGTGAGAATCGCTTTGGTTCTCCTTGCTGTAATTCTTGTTGCGACTGCTGATGCCCATTCTCAGTGACCGACTCACCGAGAGCAAGAGGGGATGGTGAAGGATGTACCCGAGATGAAGTATTTGACCCCGGCATACTTGGAGTTTCGAGCGGCCGCTGAGTTCCTCCAGCACTTACACTCATCCCACTTCCCGGACCTGAACTTCCAGGTAGATCAGGCATAGAGATTGCCGAAGGCGGCATAGTTCGAGATGAGGATGGGGAAGGCAACGGTGGCAATCCTGGAGTTTGGCCTGAGCCAGGACCAGGATTTGATGGATTGCCATAAGCTTCAACATAGTACATGTTCGGGTAAGGACCAGTACTGGGGGACGCGCTGTGAGGCGGAATAAACCACCACGTTGTGGGAGGCTGTTGCTGAGGCTGCGATATATCCTCAGTCGAACTCGGGCTTGCTCTCGTCATGTACATATACGAAGGCGGGGGGTACTGTTGCTGTGTATGTCGGCTCTGTTGTGCGGGGAAAGGTGAAGAAAATGGCGAATGCGAGTGTGTGAACTGCGGTGTCGCGGTGATTGTAGGGTGGAAGCTAAATGGCGCAAATGGCTGTTGCGTCGCGTACGGCGAGCTTGGACCTGCCGAAGGGCTCCGTCCCGAGTTTCCTGCTCGTTCATAATCAAATGTAAGTGCTGGAGTAGGCGCGTGCTCTTGCGCGATACTTGTATGGAACGACGGTGCGTAAAGTGGCGGGAGTGACGGGCTTGCGCTATGGCCAACTGGATAAAATTCAGGCGGAGTATGAGAGTGGGTATGAGGAAGAGGCGGAATTCCAGGAATATTGAGCTGTGGATATGTGTACTGGTGCTGAACCTGGTGTTGAGGGTATAGAGATGACGATGGTGGGGTCATTGTATACTGCCCCACAAAGCCAGCAGAGTGCTGCATTGTCGTCGGCTGTTGTGTATGCGCAAGCGGCTGGTGCCCACCTTGGCTGGACATAGAAGGCAGATTTCGAGGGAAGCCACTTTCAGATGCAGAAGAAGCATAATACCCATATGGCTGCAACCCACGTTGCTGGTGCTGTGTCTGCTGTAGCGGTTGCTGCGACGGTTGTTGACGCCTTGACGGGGTCGGTCTAGGGCCAGAAGTTGGCGCAGGATGAGAAAATGAGTCCGACATGTCTTTGTTACGATTGGCGGCAGACACTGAAAACGCCTCGTAGCTATATTTTGGTGTTAATGAACGACTAGGAAATGGGCTATCGGGATTTGAAGCCAGACGCGTGTCATAAACGGCTATGTGGCATTTTAAGGAAGATAGTTACTGGAACGAGAGATATTTCGAGAACATACTCGAGGTTCCTGACGGACCACGTTCTGTATCTGCAGCAGAATGTGCATGCAACCGATCGATGACTACTTGAAAAAGTGTCAGCACAGAAATTTTTGACTACCTAACAGATTACGAGGTCCAGCATCTTGACAGAGTCACGAAAAAAAAGGAAAAAGCGTAGAAAATGAAGACGAAAAATGAGGATGAGGGAAAGAAGATAGAAACAACGCGCACCCGCTGAACGGGGTAAAGAATTTACGGAAGTAACCGTAAATTCCGCGGCCATCACCTCGGCACAGCTCCCAAAGATGGAAAAAAGGTCGAGCTCTTACCTTCGTCGCGATCAGCTTTCTTGCTGAATGAGCCAATGCCGTTCGATCTGGTCGTCGACTTTGAGCCGTTCGTACTAGGAGGTGTGTCTCTGGTCGAAGACTCTCTTGCTTGGCGAGGACTCGTAGGTCGGGATGGTGTCGGAGTGAGATCTCCCGCTCCTGCGGGAGTCTGTTTGCATTTCTCGAGCTCGGTCAGAAATGCACTCTTATGCTCGCCAGTGCCTGCGGACTGAGTCGCGACTGAGTTTTTGTGTTCTTCGTATTCATTCATAGCTTTATCTCCGGTGCCGGTGTGCGAATCCGATGCTGTGCAGTGTTGCAGTGTTGCAGTGCCGCGGGGCCAGAGCCAGTAGACTTGTAAGCCTTGCAAGGTCGTACGACGTGTCGCCAGTGTCCGAGTGCGTGGCGTTGAGGTGGCGCTGCGTTTATTATCGACATATATGCCGTAAGAAGGCCATGTTTGCGGATGTGCGGTGCAGAGTAGTGTCAGAGCCGACGTCGCGAGTGGGCCCGATTACTGCACCACTCACCAAATATTTATTATGCCAATGATGTCCTTTTCCGACTTCCCTGAAGTCGATACTTAGCTAGCTCCGATGAAATTATATCTCCCGGGCGCAGGTACGTGGACAAATCGTGTCTAGACTAATCACCTGTTGTTCGAGAGTTCACGGATTTTCGAGAGTGTTCTGTGACTGTCGTCGGCGAGTGTAGTGTATCGTATCTCAAAAGCAAACGGGAAAATACGTGTATGGGATGGAGAAAGAAGATAGAAGAAAGGCGTAAATGGCTTTGCGTGTATGGGATATACAGTCTCCATCGCTGCTGCACTTTTAAGAAGAGACGCAAATCGACTCCGCAGACAAGTACCTAAGTCACGTTTCATGACGTCACATTCCCTTTTGGGCATTTATGGATTGGTGTGGGTTACATCACGATGATCATTTCCCGTGACCTTTTGTGCCCTTGTATGGTTTTTGCGCCGACCATTTACTTTTCATTCATTCATCCAACCTCCACCAGACTCCAGAATTGTCCGTCCAGTAACTAATCAGTGTCGTTTCCAACCACTTAATAAGGACAAAAGTCGTTCGTCAAGGACCAGCCGGGCTTTGTACAATCAGGCCATCTGCCTCTTTGTCAGAGAAATCTCGTAAAATTTATTCTATTCAATTCAGTTTCACCGGCTCCAAGACGCGCACAAAACAAACATCCTCACATATGACCAACTCCACACTGATCGTAGGACAAGCACTCCCGTACATCGGAGACCGCTCGGCTGTGCGAGGGTACTTACTGGATGCTTTCGTACTCATTCCTGATTCATCTGCTGCGCGTGTTGGATGACATGGAGCACAACCTCGTGCCGGGACATTATCAGTACCGACCACAGCCACAATTATCAATCTTTCGATGATAACATAACAAGTATCAAATGTACTGTAAGAAAGAAACTGCTCTCCAAGGGAGGAATTCATAAATCTAACATTCTGAACTTGGCACATATTTGAAGGTGGAACAACAATAATCGCGAGTAACACGGAAAATCCCGGCGAACTTCCTATTCTCTCCAACACCGTGTCTTTCCCTTGTTCCTTTGCAGTTCATGAGTGCGCTTTGACTGATGGAGGAAAGCACCCTTTTCGAAATAAAGCATCCTCAGAGTGTATCCACCCGATGAATGAAGTGACGCATATCATCGACTGGTACTAATTCTTCTAGTTACCCCGCACCGATCAGTCGAGATCATCTGCGCCAAGTTCGGTTAGGACAAACACTTCGCATGCAAAAGGTTATTCGCGTAAAATTTTCAGCTTAGCAGAAGCACTCAGTCCGAGTACAACAGTATCAGACGATAGCTATCCCGTTGGGAATCTCGTCTGTGACGCTGGTGGATATGCATGATCTATTGGTGTGCTAAGCATTTCCAAGACGGCATCGACTATCGTGAAGGGGCTCTTCAGGCCCGCTCAGGAGAGAAGCATTGAAATTCGAGAGGCCAAGAAGGCGAAGATTGTGCCAAATCTGGAAATGAAAGTCCATTGAAGAAGCAGGTGGAGTCAAAAGCATAGGCGATAATGCGCGTGCAACGGTACACTTCATGCAAGGCCGCATCTGTTCGGGAAGGAACAAAACCGAGAAAGCTGTGCATCCAAAAAAAGAAAATGGCGAGATGACTGATTACGAGGACAGAATTGTGAGTGGATTCATTTACTATACAGATAGATTATGCAGTGCCATAAGCTCGAAGGTCGTAATATGAGATACGTCGTCTCCACATGAATTTTATAGAATCCGAAAAGCGTGAAACACTGCTTTCGTCTTTCCACAACATCGGTATAAGGAGCGAGCGAGTATAGAGACCGGAGAAGCGATGGGATTGATGCGGCTTAAATGATTCAAGTGTGGTGCAGAAGTCGTGTAGTGTGTGTAATGATGAATAGAACCCCTGCACCTGCAGCTCTACTGGGGTAAAAGTCATTAGTATGGTATTGTTCCTAGATAAGCATCAAATGTATGGGTACATGCACCAGGTCGAAGGATAAAGTTACCAGTGTTCTGTTCCGCGTGAGCCTTCAGGAGCCACTTGATACCTCACCGTTCTCCAATTCTTGCGATCCGTGTTCGAAATTCCGACAGCGAGTGACCGACGGAAGTCAAGTCATCCGATCCGACCTGGTCACGATCACGTGTACATCAAAGCACGTGAAGGAAGCGAACAAAGTTTCCATCTAATAATACACACTGGGCAAGAACTCATTTCCAAGCCCTTAGAAATTTTGATCGGAATGGGTCAGCTCTCATCCGATTGGCTTCCATTCTGGGTAACATTTTCACACTTCGGAAATGAGTTTTTGCCCAATGTGATAATGACTGGCACTGCCTATACGATTTCCGTGACTTTCCCACGGCTCGCTTAAGCATTATTTGTGATCGACGCGCGGATTTTTGTGTCTCACTTTTGTTTTCGACATATGAAGGCTTGTCGAATCCACAACTTTACAAAAAATCTTTCTCAAACTTATAAACAAGGATATGAAAAAGCTGGAAATTTTATCCAACAATTATTGCGATATAGCAATTTTCGGAGCACATTGAATTAACTAAGATATTTCTGAAGAATTTTTTCTTTACAAAATCTTTGAAATTGCATAAAACTTAGGTATGTGAAAGAAATCCAAAGAAAAAGAATGAATCCATTGAAGTGCATATATGCTATCAGGGCTAGATTAGTTTCTTATATTTTCACTTTGAAGGGATGCTTTCAGAGGTTAGCCGACCTCAGTGGGTCACGTGATTTATCAATGACTATACAAAAAGACAGAAATGTTCATTCCACCCATACAACCTCTGAATCCAGGCATGATATGACATAGAAAGTTGAAGTATGCCCTCAAAAGCATGTAAGCGCTGTTTAAAAGAATATATTGCTGGCATCTAAAATTTCCGGCAAATCTGATTGATGCAATGATTCACCCAGATTTACTGACCACTAGGCCATTTTATCATACAAATTCTGATCAAATAGCATGCCTCGTACCTGCCTCTATCACTCTGTCAAATATTTTTGTTTCAGGTGAAGGTTTGGGAGAGATACAAGCCTGGGCAGAACTACTTTTCATAGAATGAGCAAGCTTATTTACCAGATTGACATATATAATGGTTAATTATTGTGGAATTTAAAGAAGAAAATTTATACCATGCATAAATATCAATATTATGGATGTGCATCTAGTGTTTGCATTGTGTGGAACTGGGAGCCCAAGATTTGTGGCCGCATGCAAAGTGAGACACAATGATCGCCGCGACTTACCATATTTAAGCGGTATCAAGACTCCGAAAGAAAAAAAGTTGTCACACGGTTCACATAGTCACCACTAATAATTCGTTGAGACTTTTCAGAACAAAGTCTATCACGACCGTACTTTCCCAAGGCGTTCTCTGGAAGAAAAGATACAATATGTGCCTTGAAATCAACCACCTTGTGACCCGTGATCCATATTTATCGAAGTAAACATCATCTCCGGTATTCTTATTCCGCCAGACGGCCCGTGTTTGCAGAACCGATCCATGGAACGTATTCTGAAGGCAAGCACTGCCTTACAATGACTCCAGTTTTCCTCCAGTTGGACCATTCTGTGTTAGAGAATGATCAACAAAAGCCTGTATCTCGTCGCTATCTTGTCGATCCCGACGCTACTTTCGAACGCTCTTTCATCGAGATTCCTTGACTGTCAGCTTCAAAATCCAATAAACGCATCGCCCGTGCTAGGCTGCCCATCTGGAACGCTGTTCGTCTCGTCGACCGATTTGCGAGCGAACTTCTCATCCATTCAAGAGGCTATCGTATCACTGTGAGTTTCGACCCTGTGCCATTTGAAAACAGTCGTGTCTAAATCAGCAACTCAGGCCTGACCAAGGTCGAGCTTTTATCCTCATTGGAGAAGGCGAATATCATGAAACTGTCAACATAACGCGCTCCGGTCCAATGACTCTGCTGGTGTGCGGAACTTTAGTCCTCGATAATTGATATAATAATGAAGCTCCCAGGGCCAACTGAACACGAATGCACTCTCTCCGACCTCAAACGCGTCAGCTCGTAATTTAGTAACTATATGGAACAACATTTACGTACAGGCAGGAATGGACGATGCACAGTCTTCCGTGCTGCTTGTTGCACCCTCATTAAATGCATCTCTTATTGGCGCAGGGCCCACTGGAGGTCCACTCCAGCCTCTCTTCGGAAATACAGACTTCAAGGCTTACAACATCAATTTTGAAAACAGAGCCGTATGTACATCAAGCCTGAAATATACGCGTTGCATATTTACCTATTTATATCGATTAGGCTGAGTTCGCGATTTCGCAAGCGCTGGTGACAGATATCTCCTATGCCAATGCGTCATTCTACGGATGCACGTTTGCAAGTTACCAGGACACGTGGTATACTGGACGGAACGCAAGCACATATGTTGTTGACAGCATCATCTTTGGACAGACGGACTGTATGCCTTGAATATTCAAGCAGATTATCTGTTTCTGACTTCGTGAAATCGTTCCATCCAAGATCTTTTCGGTTTTGGCACAGCGTTCGTCGATTCCACAAGCCTGCTGATTACGAAGCCGATCGTAATTTTGTATCAGATGGTTCGAGGACATCACCCTCGCCAATAGAGCCTGTGGGGGTGGAATCGTTGCATGGAAGGGCACTAATCGCACTGATGCGCCCGGCAATCGATACGGAGCCTATATCAACAAATCGAAGATCATCCGTGTAAGCGGTTTTCTCGTCAGATTGCAACGCGGATAATACCGGTGCTGAATTGCGGGTGTTGTTTGACAGTCGCCAGATGCAAATGCGACTCTCGATATAACCAGAAAGTGCTTCCTTGGTAAGCCTTTTCTTTGTATGATGATCTGTGATTAATCACTAAAAGTGGTTCATTACTATATTCTGTTGCATAGGACGTCCTTGGAATGATCTTGCGACAACAATTTACATGCGTACGTTCATGGATGACACGATCCAAGCCGCCGGCTGGACGCCATTCGATTCTGCTAGGTATGCAATTGTGCTGTTATTGCCTCGATGTAACATAATGATGACCATCGACTTTCATGTAAGGCCTACTATCATGAACACCACTTTTTATGCAGAATTTCATAACTTCGGTACGGGATCTAATATCAACGTTCTGATCCTTTGTAATTCGCCTCGCTTGTCTTGCTCTTTGTTTAGGCCCGGGTTCTAGCACCTCGCAGCGTGTCCACGATCATATTCTTACACCAGCCGAGGCTGCTGACTTCACATTAGAGGAGGTCTTTCTCGAGACACCGAAATGGATTGACTTCACCTACGAGCATTGATCCATGATTTTCGTCTATCGTAGGGTATCTCTACAAAAAGTGGTTCCAGATGATATAATTACATACAGAGCTACCAACAAAGCGCGATGTATATGCAATCCTCCGATCTATGTAATAATACACAGTGCATACATTACTTTGAAATTGGGACAAGAGACGTCAACGACGGACTCGGAGAATGTGTGCAAAAAATGCATGGACTACGTATGAGAGCGTGAGCAACTTGCACCGAGATATCAAATGCAGCACAGAATGAAAAGTATTAATGGCACCAAGTGGGTATGGAAATGGTCTATGCTCGCATGCTTCTCCAGGCACTTTGCATGGCAATCCGTTTAGCCTTTGTGAAAAAAATGTATCCATTACCATTCGTAGACGATGTAGGTGATCGATCGAGCTCACCTGATCCAAGGTTATCGAATCTTCGCGCAGTTCCACTCTCTGCCGCCCGCCGAGCAGCGTTTCGCCACCGCCACGTTCGTCTTCTTCGTCATCATCGTCCACCACACCGCTGCTTCCATTCCGCATACCGCCGAAAGCAGCTTTACCTCCAGCCAGTGAGAACGGAGTCTTTTGTACGGCGGTCCCAAAGACACTCGCATTCGCCGGAGCGCTGAAGGTACCGAAATCCGAAATAACCTTGCGTGTTGGTGACGTGCTCGTACGTGGAGCGGCCGAGGCCGACACATCTGGTTTGGGTTCGTACGTCCGTGGAGGAGGACGTGGAGCATATGCGCTATACGACTGTAACCGGGCTTGAAGGTACTTTTCTGTAAAGCGAGTTCCTCGTACCTAGTTCATCGGAGTCTGATTACTGAATCCTTGGGAGTAAACAAACTAACTCACTTTCTTAAGATGTGGTCGCGCGTCGTGAAGCGATGGAGCATTCATAAACACCTCCACGTTGTGCTTCGCCTCCTCGCTTTCCCGATAGATGCTTTCAATAACTACCTTTTTTGTGCTTTCATTCCGCAGCAGTAAGCGCTCATGAAGTTCGCGCGCAACATCATCTACGCTTTGATTTGCACCAAGGATCCGTGAGGCGACCGCCTGACCGACTTCGCGAATCAATCGCTCCATATCGAGGTTTTCGAGAACGCTTCCCACGATGGCATGCGCCAACAGGTCCGCGGTTGTCAGCGGAAGCATAAGACCAGATGTTATATTAGTTATGGCCTGGAAGAAGTCTGTGGCATACTGTAGTATTTCATTAGTCATGACATGGACGAAGACCAGATAGACCGGGGTGAGCGCTCACCGAATAGCCGCTCAAGGCGGGTTCGCAAGCCACAAAGAACTGGTTTTTGATTAGGGTGCGTTAATTACAGAGGCAAACGCCAAGCGTTCTATTAAGGACGTACGAGTGTTATCCCTCGTGAGGCCATTTCTCGCGCGATTTGCAACGGATCATGCCCATCTGGCGAACCCTCGTCGAATCCTATGACCACATATAGTTATATTTCTCGACAGTTTCTGAGTCATCAGAGAAACTCACCATCACCGTATTCACCAATGCCATGAGGAGGCGCGTCGGCAATAAGGACAACCATCTTCGTTGCTTGGTCTCTCCAGTCCATGGTTAAGGCCTGATATAGACCAGCAGTCACAGCTTCTGGACCATCTCCACCGCCCGTCGCATACAGAGAGGATAGATTCTGGCGAACTCTCGAAATGTCTGATGTGAACCCGAAGTTCTTGTAAACCCAAGTATGATCCTGAGGTGGATGATCGCGGTATGCTACGAGCCCGACTCGTAAATCTTCCGGTTCCTGTAATCTGCCTGAATGGAATATGTGCCCGCAAATTTCTTCGATATTACGTGTGGCCGATGAGATGTAACTGCCCTGGCTGCCCGTGCAATCTTGTACGAAGACCAAATCCCTAAGAGATAAAAAGTACAATCATCTACGGTGGCTCTGGACTGCAGTTACCAAAAAAAACATACAACATTTTGCGGTCCGGATCGTAAGATGTCTCGATGGGCTGTTGGGGAGTCTCTACGACGTTCGGAGGAGCATCAAAGGACATTCCGGTGTCTTCATCCATGTCGTGAACGTGTTGCGTTGGGTAAAAGGGTTCTTTGATAGCTTTGTAATCCAAACAAGCGCGTTTTCTTATAACGAGAGCCTTTCAATATTGACTTCCTGAGTGTCGCGGATTAATCGATATTATCGATGGTGGGTGTTGCGATTCAAGAAGGGTGCTGGATGTTAGAGACGCGGTGACTCTCAACAGCATGCCGCTACCGTGAGGTCATTACACTATACGGACGGACGGATCGTCGCGGAGTATGAAATTCCCACGGACACAATCCATTTTCAGCCACTTTCCTTGTTTCTCTTTCGTTTTTACTTAAAAAAGCCAATTCTCATCTTGTTCTTTCGCCTTCACATTAGGCAGCCGCCAATGCGGGCTGGGAATGTATTATACATCACATGAGCTCTTGTGGAGGACTATTATAACTCTCGTCGGCCGAAGATTGTCCCAAAACCACCCCAGTTGCCAAAGATTCCATATGGCCTCAGAAATGTCCGATACACCATCATCAATCCGGCAGTCAAGCCACCCAACATAGCAGCCCACGTAACATATAATCGTACGCGAGCTGCAGGAGTTAATGCACGGTCCCGATAGCCAGGTATCGAGCGCAGTCTTCGGGTAGTATTAATTAGTGCAGTCGTAGCGGAAACAAAAAATTGTGCGGCTTACGGATTTAGAGCGATACCGCACATCACGTGGAAAACATCCGCCATTTGACCATCCTTCACGCTGACTGCCACCGGAACTTGCAGATTCAGGCGACGACAATAGACATCCGGTTGTACCTCATGTCGCTAGGGAATCGTAGTGAACAAAGCTCTCCAAGTCGAGTTCAATGGAAAACAAACCTGTTGTGCGAGGTCTAGATCCGACTTCGTAGCAACAAACAACGTTGGTATGTGATTTAAGCTGTATTGTTGCTAAACGATCATCTTATAAGCGCACCCTTAGCAGCGCTAGCGGTTGCACTCACTCGTAGATTGCTGATGTACGAGAACGAGTTTGTGTCGCTCGAGTCGTAAACATAGACAATAAGGTCTGCCACATCTGTCTTCTTTGATGACCGTAGAGCTTCTGGCTCATATTTTGAACCAAATTCTTGAAGCTGAGCAAAATTATTAAAAGTCAAGTTGTTGATTGGTCGAGAAAAAGGGCGTACGACGAGGTATTTCTCGGAGCCGTTGATGTCAACGGAGTTCACAACGCTAATCATTTTCGTCGTCGGCTCGTAATGCTTGAGATACGGCTTTCCGACAAAAGCACGGAGTAAAGACGTCTTGCCTGAACCCGCGGCACCGCACATGTATGCAAGGAATACATTTCGAGTGACTTTGCCTTTCTTGCGATCCTTTTTCCGTGGTTGAGTGACCTGTAATGCACTTGTCTGAGGCGTTTCCGGGTATCCGAGGTAAGCGAGGTAGGCTAGGGTGGTCTTATAATCTAGTAAAGTAGTCATACTGGACATAGTCAGATGCGAGTAACAAAGATCGTGAGAATTACAGACCTCCATTGAGCAAGCCAACCTTGAAGCGTCACTGCTCCGTTATCGGATGCTACAGTTGTATCAGGGAAGTTTTGGTTGGACCACGGATTTCCGGGCGAGGTATCGAAGAGCCGGTCAAGCTCTGTTTTGTTGAGAGCGCCGTCTTGATCCTGTCAAAAACGATGATCATCTGAACTTCTTGTTAAAGATAGATACAAACCTTGTCGAATATTTCAAAGATATCCGTGAAGAATTGATAGCCCTTATGGCTTAATTCAACAGAGCAATCCGAAGGCACATCGAGTCGTGGATGTAGGAATTCTTCACTGAGCTTCAGATCACTTGCGTAGCCGTGTCTTGATAAGATCTTCCAAGTCGTCTCAGGCTGGCCTTTCCACATGAATGTCATGTTGAGATGTAGGAAGCCTTCCTCGGTCAGACCATTGTCCCGCACTCCACCCTCATTCTCACTGCCGACTTTATTGATTAGGCCCTGCAATTCGGCATATTGCAGAGGCGTGTCAAAGCATTTCATCTACAGCATGTGAGTCTCAATTTGCAATGGCATCAGTTTCTCCGTACCTGGAAGTCATTCAACTCCGAAGCATCCAGGATTCCGTCCTTGTTCTTATCACTGAGATTGAATATCCGTCGTAGAGCTTTTGCGCAAGCGGGTTTGAAGCACTGAAGGAATGCATTAAGAATATGACCAATATACCGGAGTGCAGCACTCACATGCTGGTGAGAATCGTACAATGGAGCCAAAGGATGAGTGACGGCTTTCTGTGCGAAATGAATAACTTCAAGAACATTAATTTGCGCCATTGCAGAGCATTCCAGACATGTTTCCACTTCCTGAAGATGTGCTTCAGTAGAATAACAAGATGTACTAGGAAAAGATACGTACTTTAAATTCTTTCATTATTGGAGCAATCTCTTCCTCCAGAGCTTCGTTTGTTACGACACCAGTTCGTAGATCAATTTTGTTGCCAACCAAGATAACAGGAACCTATAGCAAAGGCATCTTCAGAATGCACTTCTAAGAGAAAAGAGCAGAACAAAGAGACATTAACACCGAGTTGTCGGAAATATGGTAACCAATAAGTGGGTATTCGGTCGAAGGAATGAGGATTGTCGATAGCATAAACGACGCAGATTACGTGCGCCCTTCGAATTTCGGATTCCAGATGAGCGCGATCTTGAGCGCCAGCTGTATACAAACGTAATCATGGTGGGGAATGAAGCACGCGACCTTATGGAACGTACAGCCAGTGTCCATTATGTACATCGTTACATCTGCCGCCGTGACCTCTGGCGGGATTGTGATTTCTGGGACGATATGTTGGACCTATTACAACACTCAGTTATGATCCAACTACGCGCGTGCTTGACGAACATGGGGCATAAAAGTTTCCTTAATTAACGAAGTGACGATGGTACTCTTCCCGACGCCCTCTACGAAATTATATGAGGATCAAGATCAGATACAAGAACAATAGGACACACCGTCACCAACCAGAACCATCCGCACATCTCGCATTTATTTTCTGCTTTGTCTGCAGCACAGTTGACGATGAGCTTGAGCGTGAAGAAGTATGCTGGTCACGGTATCGGAATGCCCGGAACGCGTCGTGCAAACGGCAGGGAAAGAGCACGTGCAAATTACGTGTAAACATTGATGATTGACGCGTTTTGACTCGACGCGTTTAGCCAAGGTCTCGATTCTAACTCTTTCTTTTACCACCACCACCATCATAAGTTTTGTCGTTGGTCCTTTGGTTGTATTCATGGTTTTCGCGTGAAGTGGTTTGGTCCTTCGGACCTTCTCTTCTGACTAACTCTTTCACGTACCTTCGGACCTCGAAGAGTGTTCTTATACGCATCTATTTTAAGAGTACTCTTACCGCGAACGATCCCTGACTTGCCAATCTTTTTGAATGAGGCATGGAAGCAAACGACGACGCTCAGAAACTAGAAATACAAGCTTTAAGATCCATCTATCCAGATTGTTTCTTCGACAATGTCTCTCCAAAGGCTTGGAAGGTATCCTCAATCTTTCTTCTCAAGCCCGATAGAAGGTATTGATATGACAAATTTAGGGAGCCGCAAGGCTACCTGAATTCAACATCAGGATTGACAAAGATGAAGGCTCTGATATTTTCATTATGCTTAACGTGAAGTTTCCAAAAGCATATCCCTCAAAGGCGATTCCGATTCTGTCGGTTACTCAATCCAAAGGCCTTACGTCCGTCCAAGTGGATAAGGTTCTAGGCGCAATGCATGCTGAGGCTCAGAGATGCCTTGGCTCTGAAGCAATATTTGCAGTAAGTGGCTAGTGCATCGTTAGTGACTTGCCTATGACGACAGCTGTTCTTCCAGGTCATAGAAGTTGCTCAGGAGTGGATGAGAAAAGCTTTCAATAAACCTTTCGAACCCAAGAACGAACCAAGCAGCTTATCGCTGGCCCTTGAAATGCAGAATAGGGCTCTTGAGGAGGAGAAGGTATGCGTCTACTTGATATAACAATCTTAATTCTGATAAAGTTTGGTCAATTAGGCTTCGAAAGAAAGGGAGGAGCTACTTGCCAGAGAAGAAGCAGAAAAGGAGTCTCGACTTCAGGAGCAACTTTTACAGCAACTGGAGCGAGATGCCTTGCGGAAAGAAGAGCTACGCCGGGAAGAAAGAGAGCGCCAGAAGGCAAGGCGACGCGCTCTATCGGACGCCACGGAGAAACCAGCAGTCGAAACCTGTGTCGAAACGTTCGACTCTGAGATTGAAGCATTTGGAATTCGTTTCGACACTGTTCGCCTTTACCATGAACGTAAAGGTGTGTTGCAATTTTTCATCTTCAATCCGCATATACCTACAGTCGATATTCTCGCCAGAATATCTGGGTACGACATTTGACGCAGAGCCGATCTGTGATGAGCCACATGATAACATTAGTCTCGAGTTGCATATAATCCTCTTCGAGTCGAGTTATTACAAGACGCAGCCAGGTGGGATTGATGACCTGCTCATAACGTCAGGGGGCTGATATTCCGAACACAGGAAGGAAGAAGATTGACCAAGTCGAGAATGAGCTAAAACGTCTTACGAGGCTCGTATCCTATGATCATGTGCAACGTGTCTTTGCTGCGCGAATGACCGGAATAAGATCAAACCAGCCGGCGCAGTTAATCATCCTCACGGAGAAAAGACCTTCGTTGACTCTGCAGGATGTTCTTCGAGAATGTGACGGACTTCGTGAGGATCGCATTACTGTAAGTTACACTACGGATTTGGATACTGGTGTGAATATTAAACCAGTTCAAAGCTGTACCTTACACAGATCTGCAGCGGACTCCGCGCTATACATGACGCTGGACTCGTTCATCGTGGTATTTTACTTCGCTATTCTAGCAGAAAGGAATGACTGAAAGAGTCTGAATGCCCATTTAGCCATTCGCCCGTCTAGTATCGGACTCGTCGATCATCCCTCATCAGGCAGAGTCGTGAAGCTCACGCGCGTGGCTTTGTACGCTAAGTTACACGACATGCACATGTCGGAACCTTTTGGTCCTAAAGCTGAAGCTGATGTTGCGGAACCACCTTTGCCTGACGAATGGTTCGTAACAATTTATCTTGATTTCTCCATGAAATGACGTGTAAGCGATGTATATTAGGTTGTATCGGGAAACGATCGAGTCACCTCTGGTATACACACGCTGCCGTGACGTTCATGCGATTGGAGTATTAGTTCTGCAAATGGCCATGGGCTTGGACGTGTCTAACAGATATCCAAACCCTCAGCTGGCTCTCCTCGACTGTAAGTGCCCCGATGTCTCGATGGCTATACTGTTTACGAACTTACCTTCCTTAGCCGGACTTTCGGAGAAGTTAGGCCAGCTGGTTACTGACATGATGAAACTGGGAAAGAGATCGAATGGTCTTCCGCCTGTTGCTGATATTCTGCAGAAACTTGATCAGCAGACAGTCAGGACACCGCCAAGGCCGATACCAATAGCTCCTAGTACTAGTCCAATGCAAAGAACCGGTATGTCTCATGAAATTGTCAATTGATGATTAGCTCAACGTGTGAATTTAGACATGAAGACACCCGTGGCACGTATTGTCTTCCCAAATCACTCACCCCAGAACGGTTATTTTGCAGGTGCAGAAAAAAGAAGGGCAAGCCGTTGGCGAGAGGATTGGCAGCAGTTAGAAGTTTTGGTACAGTCACTCACCGGTCCTTTCACGGATTGACTTTTGAGACTTTTTTTTTTGAAACAAACAGGGGAAAGGAGGATTTGGACAGGTCGTCAAGGCCAAGAATCTGGTAGACGGTGCCATTTATGCAGGTACGGAAGCTATTCTCGTATCTATCGCTTTCTTCTCTAACTTCGAATGCAGTCAAGAAGATCAAGCTGAAACCAAATCAGGCCGACAACAAAATTTTTCGTGAAGTGAATGCATTGAGTCGACTTTCGCATCGTTACATAGTCAGGTATTACACGACATGGCTTGAAGAATCAGAGCCGACATCTAGCAATGCATCGTCAGACTCTGGTCGAGGTTCTGATCCGGAGGATCACACAGCCGGTGCACTCTCGGCGAGCCAATCTAATGGCACGGCGACTCCCGACAGTCAGAGTTTCGGCGATCCTACGAGTATTGATCTCAATGAGCTGGTGACCACCGATGACAATCAGACCTCGTCTTTCCCTAGTATACACTTTACCTCTGGAGATGTGGCGGATGATAGCAGCGATGAAGAAGATGCGGACTCGATGCAGCTTGTAGAACGGCAGAACAGGGTGTACGCGGCACCAATGACAATACGGACGCTCTACATCCAAATGGTAAATAGGCGTGCTATGTCGTGAACACTATATTGACATTTCCTTACAGGAATATGTTGAAAGGCAAACTTTGAAAGAGGTATGTGGCTATCATTTGTCATTCCGACTTTCCGCTTATCTTTACTTGCAGCTTGTCGCTGAGAAAATATCGGAAGAAGAAGCATGGCGCCTCTTCCTCCAAATCGTGGACGCTTTAGTGCACATGGCGAGTCTTGGAATCGTGCGTTCTATACAATGCACTCCGTATCAATAGTGCTGACTATCGTCTAAGCTGCATCGCGACATCAAACTCACGAACATCTTCATCGGTTCGAAGATCCGTTCTGTATAGTGAACATAGTACTCTAATAACCTGTCTGTTTAGATTCGAACAAGAACTGTAAAGTTGGAGACTTTGGTCTTGCAACATCCAGTCTTGCTGCGGTCGACCCGTCTGAGCTGTCGTCGCCTATGCCTGGAAGTAACTTCTATGATATGACCTTAGACGTTGGGACGCGACTTTATATCGCTCCAGAGATCCTCTCTAAGCGTGGAGGCTCGAAGGATAAAGACCACAGTAAAGCCGATTTATACAGTCTTGGGGTAAGCAGTTTGACTTCCCGGTACAACTTTTTTCGCTCACCGGAAGAAAGATTGTTTTCTTTGAGATGAACTATTTCTTCTCGACCGATTCCGAGAGAATAGCTGTTGTTGAGGCCCTACGTCATCCTGACATCAACTTCCCTATAGACTGGGACGTCAATCGGTCAAGGCAAAAACAAAGTATGAACGGTACTTTTTGAGCACAAAACTAGCGACTAACAATGCTATCCAGTCATCCACTGGTTGCTACAGCATGATCCTACCAAGCGTCCTTCCGCTATTCAACTGTCTCAAAGTCCACTACTTCCACCAAGAGTCGAAGATGAATACTTCAAAGCTGCCTTGAGCGTAATGAGTATGTGTTATTGACTGGATGTTGAACGTAAAGGCACAAATACTGACGTATTCATAGCGAATGATCAGAACCAGTACTACCCAGCGGTCTTAGCATCGTTGTTTTCTCGTTCTCCACGTCCTACGGGAGAATTTCTTTACGATTATAACTTCCCAGAGACGTCTATTCTGCGAGATGCGGTTATTGAACATCTCAAGGATCTCTTCAAGCTCCATGGTGCCAGAGATGTTGACGTACCGCTTCTCATGCCGCTTACGGACAAGCACCTCGAGACTACGCGCCAAGTCCTTCTTCTCGACCAACATGGTGAGATCGTCACGCTTCCCTCAAATGCACTTCTCCCCTTCGCTCGGTTAGCCGCCAGACACAAGACAACACGTATAAAGCGATACCATATCGGTGACATGTATCGTGTTGGCGCCGCCTTAGCACATCCTTCCGTTTCGTCTGCCGCGATTATGGATATCATTTCACCTGATACTTCGATGGGTCTTCGTGCGGCGACTGCAGAAATAATTACATTAATGGATGAATGCTTGAGTACATTCCCTAATCTTGCTAAGACATATCAAATCCATGTCTCCCATTCAAAGAGTGAGTGCCGTGAATGTTCCTTCTGGTATTAGGGAGAATGTTGACCATTTTCACTAGTTTCGGAGATTGTCATAGGGCGTTTGCCGGAGAAGATCAGGGAGCCTGTTGTGGACGTGCTTCAAGAGTTCCAAGCTACATCTACTCAGAAACGGTCTTCCTTACAACGAAAAGGACTTTCCAAAGCAACTATCGACGAACTGGAGTGGTTATACGAAGATTGTACGTTATTCCGTGGGCATTGTTCCTTAACTTGTGGTGACTGAAATCCGTTTACAGACGAGGATGCTACTGTACCGTTGATGCGCCTTGAAAAGAGCTCGTCGCCTCTCGCGGGCATTATAAAGCCGTATCTACAAGAGATCTCAATGGTTGTCACCCTCGCCACCTCGGCTGGTCTCACCAATACTGTTCGCGTACAGCCACTTATGGTCGGCCGACGACATGAATTCTTCAAAGACGGTGTTGGTATCGAAGTTGTCAACCCTACGAGACGAGCTGATATCCTTGCAGTAGGCGGACGGTGAGCAATACGGTGTTTCATGCCTTCTTCATGAAACTTATATATTTTACAGGTATGATCATCTCATCTCCCAATTCTATGCACCTTCCGTCAAGACGAAGAGGGAACCATTCGTCGCCATTGGAGTCCAGATAGCCCTTGAGCGCATAACTTCCGCCATAGCGACATTCCAGAAGAACTTCCTGAAAGCTAATCAACGTGCCTACGATTACTGGCATGCCAGACGTTGCGATGTATACATTGTTTCGTTCCAGCCTGGTTTCCTGGATATGCGCTACGAACTAGCGGCTCTACTTTGGAGACATGGAATACGTGCAGATCTGATGTACGAGACCGGCGTTTTCGATACGGATATGGAAGGACTGGCAGATCGGTGCTACAATGAGGGCATCTTGTGAGTATAGATGTTTACAAAAATTTGGAGGGTACCTGATGTAGGGCAGATTCACGCTTTACCCTAAAGCGAGGGCCGGTCAACGCGAACCTACAGAGTTCAAGGTGAAAAGTGTCCTCAGGGGCACGGAATACGAAAGTGAGCTTTGGCGGTAATTCAACATTCGCAAACGACTGACAGCAGTGTTTGAGTTTCAAAACAAGATCTCATACCTTGGCTCCAACACCAGATCTCCGAGCAGAATAAGACAGACTCTGTCCAATCTGGCGTGATCCCTCTCTCCTCCGACATGACGACCAGTCTTACTGCCACGAATATCAAGGAGAACGCTGCTAACGCCGATTTACAACTGATTCTCCCCGGAGAGGGGACGAGCATCAAGAAGCAAAGGAAGACGACGAAGCAACTATTTTTTGAGAGAGGTTTGCGAATCTAATCTTCCATAGCACGCTCCAATCGCTGAATTTTCTGCTTGCCAGCTTACGAGAACCGCATGCGTTTAAAGTCGGCTTTACAATCAGGTACCTTGCCTACACTAGCCATCGACGTACCACCTCCCGTATTCGATGCTTTAGCCAAGTCGGACGCATGGGTCATCGATGACGATACCTGGCGGGCCATCTTACCGAGCTTCCCCACCCAGCATCTCGCATATGCGAATCAGATCCGAGAGGCCGTCGCACGTAGGAAGAGCGAAGGAGCGGAGATGCTGATGCTTTTCGCCGTCAAGGAAGAGAGGATGGCTCTATTGACCTTGAAAGGGAACGTTTCTGATCATTGATGAATATTTAATTATCGGACAGTGTGTACCCTCAGTTGTATATAACTATTGTTTCATACCGTTTTTCTTTCGATGTTTAATTTGTAGGTTATAGTCGCAGCGGGTAGTTAGTGAGTAATGTGGAATTTTTAGATTATCATTGCAGAGATTTGCCTTTGTGATACCATGGGGAACACACACGGATTCTATCTGTCGCCATTAGGGAGAGGTATCGACACCTTTTGATGCATTCATTGATCAGGTCATCCACGGCGGACTGCGGGTGTTGACCGCAGACTCGATTATGTAGTCTCAACTGGTTGAAATGTTACGCAAGATCCTGAAGCATGGGCTATGCGATACGATGGAACAAGTCGAAATGATAATTTGCGCAGTTATTATCTGGATGCCTCGGAGGACGATGCAAAATACTAATCCTGCTTCATGGCCATGACCTCGTCCAATCCAGCCACAGGCTTACCCAACCTTACAGGCAAAGCTCTCGTCACCAGCGCGACGTCGGCTATACTTCTCTCGAAAAACAATGGTTTATTCCTTGACAGTACTAGTCATGAATTATAATTATAAGGTCCGGACTTGGATTCGCAGTCACACAATAGCTCCTCCGAAGGAGACACGGTCTACCTTGCTGTAAAAAGTGCAAGCAAAGCCATTGCAACTAACGCGCGATTGGAGAGCGAAGGCCTGGGACCTGTGTGACATAAACTCGTACTTGACGATCCGAAAGAGGCGAAAATCTGCAGTTGAGCTTTTGGCCAGGGAAAGTAGGCCTGACATACCAGGTGAGCAGAATTGAAACCGCCGACTTTTCCGGAGTCGTGGATGGCTTGTGTTTTATTCAGTAATTCTGGACTGTGAGTCAACAAAGTCTAATTGGATTTGATAGAATGGTTAATTGTTCATACCGAATTTTACTAGGTCCATGAAGCCACTCAGATTGGCCCATCAGGGGTTTTGGACATAGTCATAGTGAGGTGAACATAGTCCAAATCGAACGATTTCCTTCTTATCGTTGCTTGTCGGTTTATAGTCCGTTCGTATTCACGAACATTTTGCTGTTTTTACTGAAGCGAGCCGCACTAGTACTGCTTCCAGAAATAGGCGTACAGATCCTCAAGCGTTGCGTCCAGTGCACATTTCTCGATGTCGAATGCTCAGTTCGAAAGAAGACTTCAACAGACCAACAAAGAATGATGATCCCACTGAGATATGGGTCCGCCAAGCTGATGAAAGTTTTATGGACGCGCGAGCTGACGCGTCATCTGATCAAGTCCCACGAGGATGGATGAGCGAACATAATCTGCCTTAGCTTACCACCCAGTGCAATCTCTACAGAAGGTAATCTTGAGTATGCTAGGAACCCACCTCGACCGATTTCTAGCATTGCATCGGTTGTCATGCGAAAGTTCTTCGGCACTCCAGAGCAAGGCGCTGATCGCTGCTGCGGGACCTGACATTTCGAGGGAGTCTGTCAAGTGTCGAGGAGCGTACGTTGTCCCTGTTGGGAAGACTGGCACGCGTCGAAGACGGCAAGTGATGATGTGCTTGGGAAGGATCTTTGGGAGTTATTTGGACATGTTTTGTCGGAAGGAACATAGTTAACACGAATAATTGGACTATAACATGGTTCCGAATAATTACGAATACGTGAGTTGGAGGGAAAAAAGACCATAAGAATGCTGTTAGAAGGTCACGCTGACCGGAAATCATCAACCTTTTGATGCAGGATGAGCGTCAACAAGGAAGTTGAACCTGGACGCGTCGAGGCAAGTCCCGGCCAAGACCATGAATTGATCGCTGATCGCCGACATCACCAGATTTGGAACTCAAGGTTTGATTCTCTGCTTTATCAACCCTTGCGTTTGTCAGTCATACGATCTCCCCACACTCCCTCCTCACTCTTTCCTCACTCCTGCCATCATCGTCGAGCTCGACGCAGGCGTCCTCCTTCTAAAACGCCTCATCCGTTCTGACGACTTAATACTCCGATAATGGCCCGCAGTCTAACATCGTTCACGAACAACATCGTCAGCCTCCTCGTTTTGGCAGTCCTGTCAGCCCTTATCGCGGTTGATGGAGTGCGCGCGATGGCTGTCCCGCAGCTTGAGACACTCATGAGGAGGGATGTGTGGTCGCCCGAGATCATCTCGCCAGCAGCTGGTGATGTATGGAGGGCTGGCGATAGGGTGCAGGTCACCTGGTAAATCATACGGTTGAACTTGAATTTATGCTGCATTTATTTACTTTTTACGTCCTCTTCTGGTAAAGGTCCACTGAAGACCCGCCTTCTCAAGTAACAAACTCAAATGGCTTGATCGTTCTTCGTACTCCGACTGGGTTCTTGCACGGCCCAGGTGGTTTGAATGAGCCGTTGGCGGGCAACTTCTCCCTTTTTGACGGGAATGTGGTCGTGCAAGTGCCTGATGTTCCGGCGCGTACGGATTATCAGATTGTTTGTATGTATTTTAACTTTGCAATAAGTCGTCTGTATGCTCATGACTAATCTTTATGTCTGCTTTCGAATAGTATTCGGTGATTCTGGTAACGAGAGCCCGCTATTCACGATTGCCAGCACTGTCCTCGCTCCAGAATTCGGAATCTTGGAATAAGTTGGTACAATAATCGCAACTCATAAACCGAGCTGGAATCCCCTATCTTATGTTAGACCCTCACCTGCTTTCGATCTTCATTCACATTATTGTAATATAGATGCGCGTGCGCTTTGGTGTCGATCAAAAAGTCGCTTTAGGAGCAAGATCGGCATCTGTTAGGTTTTCACTTGGACATTGTATTACTATTCTACTCTGTTAGCTCACATTCTGTACCCTTTTTTGTGCTTTTTTGCACCTGCCCTTCCAAGAGCTTGTAGTATTTATAATGCCATTGTTGAGGGTTCAAACTTAAGCGTTATGCGATCGACGTCAGTGCTTTTGTGACATTGGATCGGATCGGCGCTACCTCTTTTGCAACTGTGCAAGAAAGCAGCTTAAACTTCAAACTAGTGCTTGGCATTTCGACTTGCTCTCTTCTTCCACCACGACCGTTCAGTGTACTCCGGATTATCGCTTTCTTCGTCCACCTTCATGATCGACTTACCCGCGTCTGCCGCCAGAAAGCTATTCAACTCTCTTCCTATAGTACTCGCTCGCTCGCTCTTGTTTGCGATGAGTCCTCGGCTTTCACGTCATGACCAACGACTCTTTCATACAGAGGAAGCCCCACTGTGATAATCCACTGAATATGTGTTCAAGTATTTCCACTCGCACACGCGGGTGTAGAGTAGTGCTCCATTTTCGCTGTTGGCCGAGATCTAGTCGGCAGAATTTATAGCCCATAATGGGAATGACCTCACAACAACACGCGCGATCTATTTTTAGACGCCTACTTATATCGGACTCATGACTGCGGACCGTTACTCTGCTACTCACGTACTCTTCACTTCCAAGTCTCACCACATCCATCACATCCACCGTATGCCGTTTTGTTTTCTGTCCCTTGTGCTCAGGCGTCGCTGATGGTCTGAAAGTGCAGAACGCATTGGTAAAACTATGAACTCCTCCAACGCTCCCATCGCAAAGCCTGCTCGCGCCGCAGTCGCGCAACAGCCGACTGGTGCGATTCAAATGGGTGAGTTCTTACCCTGCGCTTTCATTACCCGATATTTCGTCATAGCCTGTCTATATCCATTGCACTTCACAAACTAATAAATGACTTCCTTGTTTCATGATATTCACCTCGCGTCGACCTCGTTGCTTCGCATACGTTCATGCTCCAAACTCGCTGGGGCTTCTCCATTTTATATCGTGATTTTTATCCACAACTGATCAAACCCGGTTTGTTACCCTGTGGTACCGCGATTTGATGACTCCGAACAGTCCCGACCTCCGCTCCTGCCGGGACCCGTCAGCAACAGCCAGGCGAGCAGAAGGCCATGCGTATCCGTGGAGGCGGCGCAGCGAAGGTAAGTTTAATATCTAGATTCATATTTGAAAAGTCCCATTGGAGTCCGTCCGCATACTTATCACGTATATCGATCGGCTATTCTATTCATAACTTTTTCGAGTCGGCGTTTTATATCACCTGAATATTCAGATTATCTGAATTGGTCGCTAACCGATTTTCTGTTCTCCGATAGGACTGCTTCCTAGGCGCGATCGAGTGTTTCCTCTGTTTCGGTGCGTATAAAAGCATACATTTTTATTTTTTACTGGTAAAAAGAGGCTAATTTCATTTTTGTTTCGTTTCCAATAGAATGCTGCAAGGTAATGCTCCCTTGCATCACGATTATTTCTTCGGCCATGTGGTGTGCTTCGGATCTGACAAGTTCTAACTTCGTTATAGGATTGCTGCGAGTGCTGGGCAGATATTATTTGTAAGAAGCTTTGCGTTACTGCAACCATTTCGATCTTGCTAATTTATTCAACTCTAGGCTGCCCCTGCGAAACCGTCGCGGATTGTTGCTGTTAAGTTCCTTGATGTCGAGGCGAGTCGTGGCAGGGAAGCAACGAAGTTGCCGGATTTACTTTATAAATATTCGTCCTTCGGACCGTCTTCCTACGTAATATTGCGAACATTATGTGGCTCTTGGATCGGTTACTTTGATGTATAAATAAGTAGCATCGCAGTTGTAGGGGAGCTGACCTCGGATGTTTGATGAGATCGAATCACAGGTTGAGTTGCCGAGACCAATCATTGAACTTTGCTTTGTAATTCTGGTGTTTCATTAGGTTCGTAAGCTCCCCTTTTCAAAAGTGGGAGTATTTTCTCACACTTTCCTAATGAATAAATCTAACAATGCATTACAAGAGGTAGTCTCCCGACGTTATGCGTTATATACTTCCTCGAAGCTGAAAGCGAGATTACCCGGACTTCAACCAGCAACTCCCTCCTTTCGGTTTATGGTGGCCGGAAAAGGAAAAGTTATAGACGAATGAAAGCGTTGTTTATATTTGTTATCTCCGCTAGTACGTCCCCTAACTTTGTACCACCACCACCCAGTGGAGCGTCGTAGTACAGATGGCTATTGAAACTGTCCTGCAAACCGCAAGTCGAGCAGACTATGGATTCAAGAACATTCCAGTCATGTCGGTTCATCTCATTTCCATTTGCCCATTCATATGAGTTTTTGATTATTCTCGAACATATATGTATTGTCTCGGTCGAATTGACTACCTAGAGACATGGAAGGTGTCGACGGCAACCCGGCGACCCGTCAACAAATCGCAAAAGATATCCGTGAAGCCTGCGTGAATGTCGGATTCTTCTACGTCAAGAATCATGGCATACCAGAAGAGCTGATGTTCAACGCTCTTAAAATCGGGAAGAAGTTCTTTGCCTTGCCGGAGGAGACAAAGCTCAAAGTAAGTTCTAAAGACTCGCCATAGGTGTTGTACTACAGCGAGTTGCCAAAGCTGATGTTATGCATAGTACGACAGTAGAAATACGACCAACCTGAAGGGCTACACTGCATTTCTCGTCGAGAACATCGACCCAGAGAACCGAGGAGACCTTCATGAGGGATATGACATCGGTCCAGAGGTCAATAGCACTGATCCTACAGCAAAAAAATCAATAGAAGAGACGTACGGAACTAATCCATGGCCTACTGAAGTCCCTGGGTTCAAGGAAGAGTATATGAAATATTAGTGAGTGACTCTGCCTTTTTTTGTCTCCAATAAAAAGTAGAGAATCATGTTCGGATATGACAGTAATGCAGTTACTGCATTCGGGAAGAACATGTTCCCGTTATTTGCTTTGGCCTTAGGGATTGACGAGGCTTTCTTTGATGATAAAGTAAATTCATGCACTTCCACATCGCGAAAGTACAGGGTAAAGCTGATAACATCGTCTAATCAGACGAAAGAGACAGCAGCAGTTACGAGAATCCTCCACTATCCTCCTCAAACGGGGCCTCACGATGATAGATTGTTAGGCATAGGCGCTCACACCGAGTAGGAAACCTTCATTCTCATATTTATATAGCATATATTAACTTTTATTGATATTCATTTTCATATATAGTTTCGAGGTAATTTGCTCCCTGCAAACATCAGATGTCTGATTCTCAAGTCCTTGAATAGTGCTTCACGATCCTCTGGCAGCAAGCAGAGGTTCAAACCCTACAAGTAATGAACGCGAAACAGGAATGGGTGAACGCTACACCGATTCCGGGTACGCTTGTCATCAAGTGAGTCCGAGCCGTCGTTCTCTAATATTCTCTTTATCCCAGATCCAAAAAAAGATACTCATAGCCGAACTTAATTTTTTTCATAGCATTGGCGATCAGCTCATGAGATGGTCAAGTATGTCAATTCCACTTGTTTGTCTCCTGAACAAATAACGATTTCAATGCTACAGACGATGTCTTCAAATCAACCGTGCACCGAGCGGTCAACCGGTCAGGAATCGAACGGTATTCCATCCCCACCTTCTTTGCCGTTGACTATCATACCAAACTTGAGGTGAGCCCGAACTGTGAATACAGAAAAAAATAACGTAGTTGCTGAAACATTGGTGACTTGCGTCGACTTGCACATTTACTGTGCATTCAAAGCCGATCCCGTCGTGCGTCTCCTCAGAACGTCCTGCGAAGTACGAAGTCGTCACTGCAGGCGAGTATTCTATGGATCGGCTTAATGTAGCGTATGCCAATGCGGTCAAGGTAAAAGCTTGTGAGGCGTGAGTCATGGGAAGCAGAAGGATCTATCAAATTTGTTTGGTTATTTGGATCGAAAAGAAAAATGTACGAGTAATTTGCGCTTGTTACACCGAATGTCCCGTATCTGTTGTACTTGTTGTACCCCATTGTGTGAAATGAAATGCTCACCGGACCGTAATGAATAAACGTGATTCCGATGATGAGACAAAGTGCGTTTCAAACTCTAGCGATTTCCAAACACAAAAAGCATGTAGAAACGTTCAATGAAGCAATTCATTGCTTAGCCTTCTTCCCCGTTCCCCTTCGAGTTTTCTTCTTCTCGACAGATTTTTCAACCTTGTTTTCATCCTCTCCCGCTTTCCTCTTCTGACCCGCTTGCGCACCACTCTTGATGCTAACGATGGATGACCTGCCCGCGGCTGACTTTTGTTCTTTAGCGAGTCGTGCGACCTGCGCTTCTGCGCTCGACCAGTCTGCGGTGGAATCGGTAATAGCGTATCTAGCATGTCGACAATGTCAGGTTCGCAACAATTTGCAACAATCAAACGAGGATAATGAGGTAATGCCGTCGATGTAGAGGGGGAGACGCAGACATTAAGAGAGGGAGATTCTGGTGAGTAACATGCATCACGAAAAGTACTGGTAGAAATGAGGAATAACTTACTTGCTGAGGTCGAGAGCAGCGATCATCTCTCGTTGCTTCTCCTTGAATGCACGCTGTCCTGGCGTCTCGTCCTTATCCTCAATTTTGCCCGAATCTTGCAGACGTTCAAGTTTTGCTGTCATGTCGCGCGGCTCTTTGCTCTCATTCTCGTCTTCATCGCCATTCCTAGTCCGAGCGTCCGGAGCGGTGGTGGCGGAAAGAGGTGGCAAAGCAAGTTCCGCGCTGATGGCAGCTTTTTGTATGTCCTGTAAACGCTTTGTGATCTTGCGGATCACCTTCACGAAAAGCGCGAGCGCCTGTGAGACGGGAAGCTGTAACTCAGCCTTTATCACGGAAATGGGAGCAGTCGAACTGTCAGTTTGCGAATACAAGAAATTATCAAATACAGCGTACCTCCACCTCCTCAATAGTCTTCCTTTGAAGTCCAAGTGCGAGAAGAATGGAGCTTTGCACAGCACTAAGATGGACTTCCGGACCCAATCGCTTCTCAAAATACAATGTAGCTATAGTCGGCAACAAGTCTAGGATGACGTGATAGTCAAGCAGATTATTTGCGTAAGAATCCAGCCGTTTTAGATCAAAAGGCGTCAGCAGAATCGACAGCTCTTGAGAGCCGATTTCTGATCATAAAAGGGGATGTGAGCTTATGAAGCAGTCCCAACGAGCAAAGTGCTAGATCACCTCGAGCCGAATCCGAGTCCAGTCGCTTCAGACCCTCATCAGCAGCTCCAAGTATGCTGAGCGCCATCACGCTCCCGAATTCTCTAAACTTGAAGGAAAGTAACGAAAGGAATCGCCTTCTGAAATCTGAGGGTCAGAGAGTTAGTCGATACATCCGGCGTTCCAAGTCTGAGAAATAAAGCCCGCCTTTCGTAAACTCTCCTAGCCATTCCAAGTCACGTTCGGTTGAGCTATTCAGTCCGCGCACCATAACGCAACTGTGCTCCCCTGTTAAATCACTCGTCGTTTGTCGAATATATAAAGGCACATAGCCAGCGCGTTTCCAAAAGCTAAACGCAGCAGCCTTTGTCAGTACCTATCTGTTTGATTTAAACATATGTAAATTGGGCCGCACCGAAGCAAGGGAGGAGTGAGGCCATAGGAAACTCCAAGATAATCCAGATTCTCCGGTTTACGCTCAGATAGACGCTGCAGAAGAGGAGGCATTACGGATGGGGCACGAATGGTAGGATTATCAGTCAATAAATTAGTGTTCTACAGGACGTATTCAGAAACAGTCTGATTCGCATGGGGAGTGTGAAGGCTCACAGCGTCGAACTGAGCAGGGTTGGGATACGAATATTCTTCTCGAGTGCTTTCGTCCAGGTTAAAATATTCCCCGCTATAATATGAGTTTAACGTCTGAAGGGCGCGTGCTCCGTAGCCCATCTAGAAGATGCGTTAGATAATATACCTCAGAAGACGCGTAGTAACGTGCATTAGTATAGTCTGGGTGAGTCGCTATTCGTACTATTCGTGCACCAGACATTTGAGCAAACTGAGAATCTTGGAACTGTTGGGAAACTAGCCAAGGGATCAAGTCGCCACCAGTTCGCAATCCTCGACTAAGTGATTCCATGATCGCCTGCTTGCTGATATTTCCCTCCAGTGCAACCTGAAGTACTACAATCGGCTCGGGAAGATGGCTTTCATCGTCCTTCAGAGGAGGAAGAAGGACAAACAGATGGTGTGCGGGCGCGTCCGACATGAGTTGTAGATCATTGGGTTGATTTTTATAATGACTCGCTACGTACAGCGCCATCATACGCTGGAGGAACACCTCCGAGGCTGGGTGGAAGCTGAACAAAGTATCACGAGAGACATAGTAGAGTTCGCATTTGCTCGGATGTGGACAACCCTGTGCTAGACCTCGCGGTGCAGCAGTCGCGTCGAGACAGAGTAAGGTATTCAGCCAAGCTTCTATTTTATCACCTGCTGAATACCGAATGGGCGTCTCGAGCTTGATTTCCCGCAGTGTCCGAGCTTTCAGCGGTGCGCTGGTCGCTGGTTTCTTTGAGCGAGAAGTAGACGCTGCGTCCTCTGTAGCTGATGCACTTGATGGACGAGTACTTTCACGAAGCTGCTGGATGAGCTTTAGCGAGAGAGACCGACCAGTTCCTTCATAACCATTGATCGTAGATGCCATGAAGACAAGGTACGGTCCAAGGAGGTTGCGAACGAGCGGAAGTGGGATTGCCGCAGCCTCGTCAATAATTACAAGCTCCGCTTGACCAAGGACATGAGCATCTTGCGGCTGAATATACTGAATTGTTTGTCTGTGGTCTCGGAAGATGTTCACGCGTACGATTGCTTTGTTGAACTCGGGATTTGTGCTCTGTACAATATCATAATCGAGATGTTCTTCGTATCCGAGCACGTCCATGCCCTTGAATATGAACTGGAACAGAGTATTTAAGTTTTCTGGATTCGGACTTGTGACGAAGATGTTGGAATATCCATGAGCAAGAGCAGCAGAGATTGCGAGTCCTAGCGCAGCAGACTTGCCGCGACCACGCGCAGCCGTCAAAGTCACAGTCGAGCTGAGAGTTTTCTCCGAAATCGCATCGACAAACGTAAGAATGGCTTTTGCTTGATCGAGAGTCCGCGCAAGCTTGACCAGCTCGCCAATAGGTTTGGTGTCAGCAAGACTTGCGCGCAACTCCGTGAGTTCTGTGTCTGCATTATCCTTCCCTTTTTTCGTATCACCGTAAGGCTTTATGTCCTTCCCACGAGAAATTGGAAGAACATTGAGTTCATCATCGAGCACTAGACAGTCCTCACAAGCGCCGAGAGAAAGGATAAATCGCTCGTTGAAACGGGCAACCACCGAATCGTGGGATAATGTACGATAGCGAGCATGGACGTCCTGAGAGCATGTCAGAAGATAGATACGGAGTGAGTCAAGCATTCTACCATAGTCATTGTATACAGCTGCCGCAAAGAAGTCATGGTCTTTAACAAAAGAACCACCAACCCTCCACCTTCTACGGTCTCGATTGTCCTTGCAAGTAGATTCGGTGTGATGGCTTCAAAATCCTGTAATACGCACATGCCATACGTGTTCCCTAGAATTTTATGTGATTCTTTATAATACCTGAGTCCGAATTAAGTAAAGAGGTGACAACGCTCAACTGCGGAGATTCGTACGTATATCGAATGTCAGTGACAGTGACAAATATCTCAAACGGGTTTTGTTCGTTCGCCTCTCGGATTCCTCGCTTGACTTCGCGCTTGATCTTTGCTTCTCGTTTCTTTCGATGGCTAACGAAATGGTTCATTGGGATCAGCTAAGTACAGGACATAGAAGACGTACCTCGTGAATCCAAGATCTTTCTTATAGCACCATAGGACGGACGGTCTCGCAGAGACACGAGCTTGTGATAGAAGGAAATGCAAGTTGACAATCTGATGACGTGTCTGGGCATGAGTTCTGCCGATTTGCAAAGCAACGCACCTGATCCCTGCCCTTGTCTCCCACCAAAACTATGAACGAACGATGGTTTTTCTTGACATTGTTGTTGATGAGGATAGGAATGCGGGGGTCCAGTTGTTTTCTCATCTGGGATAAGGACCTCGACGCATAACAAGCTATAGAGAAGCAAAAGTGTTGAGGCTAGTCCTGCCAGTGGTCCTATTGGTTCAACAGTAACCCCTTCACGGATGCGCGTCCAAAATTTCGGGGATCGGCACAAGGATATCGTGTATATGGCCAATCAGTCCCACGATCATCAATTATCCTAATTAGGACGACCAGCATTTGATTTACGTTCTGGTCTTCGCCCCCACCACGAGGTGGACGCAGGCAACCAGGCTTTAAACTCCTTGCAGCAGCTTTTCTTTTTCTTCGTCTTGCTTTCATCTCCTTTTCTTTCGTTCTCACCGGACAACGGCTGGCCACGTCGGATTGCTTTCGTGCTGTCCATTGATCCTAATCACGCCGGTAGACTACCTGTGATTGTTACCTCCCTTCTTAGCTCCTACCATCTTGAATTCGCTTCACAAAAAAAGAACAATGCCCAGGTCTAAGCTCTTTTCGCTGCTGTCTGGGTTGACGCCTCGTTCAAAACGAAACGGTTCCATGTGCAGACATCGGGTTCAGGCTATTCAGCTACTTGATGGCTTGCCTGCAGATATCATTTTAGAAATATTTCTGCACCTCGATTTTACGGATGTTTTGAATCTAGCCCAGGTGAGTTTTCACTTATATGCTTTACCTCTAGCGTTTCGCTTACCCCAATGTATTCGAGGTGTCCCGTCTATTCCACGACGCAGCTCAATCGTTCACCGTATGGAAAAACTTAGCGTACAAGCTCATGTGTCGCGGCCGTCGCATTTCATTGCACGATCGCCTCTCAACCTCCGCACTGACAGTGGAGGAGCTGAGGCACTCTGTCTTACTGGCAGTTGCGGCAGAGGATTCGTGGCTCAGGCCAACTCCCATGCATGTTGCTCGTCCTCGACCGGTCCGGCTGTCCGATGTCGATCTTGACCATGCTTCATACATTATGAAGTTCACGTCCCAAAGACACCTCGTGTTGCCTACAAAGTCCGGTGAACTCGTCGGATGGGATACAAAGACAGGCGCCTCTTCTGGGAAGTACGATATGGGTGTCGATTCTGTACTCATTAACGTCCAGGGCGAGTACGAGACGCGGTCGCTGTATTGGATAACTGGGAAGATATCCTCGGAGTGAGTGTATGCATACCTTGAGTACTCCTTGAGGCTAAGATTTACCATGATTAGTCCCGAACTTGAGAGGAACCTGCATATTAAAATTCTTCGGATTCAGTTCCCTGAACCTTCTTCATCGGATCCCGTCACCTTTGATGTCCTAGGAGACCTAGTAACTCCGTGGTCTCTTGCTGCGGAGCTTCATTTCTTGGATGCTTCCCAAAGAATGATTTGCGCTGTTTTCCTCAATGAAGATACTGGTTCAGCGGGTCTACATGTCGTGTTGGATTGGGAAACGGGTCTAAGCTATATCTTTGACACTGGGATAAGATATGTGAGTGCTTATGTACATCCACGATTTTTATGACTGAGAAAACTGCTAGGAATATGGTCGAGCTGTGATAGGTTTGCACTTGTCTGCTGACAAGCAGTCTATCATCGTCCGTAGCGAAGAATGCGGCACGGAGATTCGCCGTGCGTATCTACTGAGCGAGATGCGATCTCACGCATCTATCTGGAATCCGACTCGTAGAACTGCACAATCATTACCTTTGGTACATCCTGCTGCACTTTCTTTATCGCAGTGGGAGCACGAACATCCATCGTTCGACTTCGCCATGGCACCCCATACTGTCTGGTTGCTTCCTCAGTGGTGGCCGACATTCCCCGGAGTACCTCGGCGGATGAGCACGATCATACTGTATCTTGCTCTCTTAGAAGATCCTGATGGCCAGACACGGCGTTTCTGGCGCGCTGCGCAGCACTACTCTGAAGCCGTTGAGAGTTCCACAGCAGACGCTGATAGGGTGGTATACGAAAGTACGGCGACGTGGAGTCGTAGAGGGAAAATAGAAGGTGGTGCACCATGCTCTTTTGCGCGCAGTGTTGTGGATATTGGCGAGAATGCCGTCACAATTAGTCTAGGGCATCATGGGCTACCTATCCTTGCTCAAAGTTTCAATCATCTGGGTTGGATCGAGGACGCGATTGAAGACGAATCGAGCGAGCACGAAAGTGCTAGTACGCTTGGAAAGTTGCGACCACAAAGGCTACTCGCAAAAGCTCGTCGACGCCATCGCCGTGCTCCGAAACAGCGAACTCGCGTGCTCAAGCTTGTGACCTTCCCCGACCCCGGCATCTCACCAGTCTCACCAAAATGCAAACTCAACAAAAGAAGTAAAAAATTCGGACGTCGACATGATAGTATATGTGAATGTACAACTTTACAACCCGTAACGCTGGACGTGCCATCATCAGTGCTGGACAATGTGTACCATATGTTCCTCGATCCGGCCGCAGGGACAATAACACTCGCCACCATAGATAATGAGCTGCATGTGTATCAATATGGGATGCTCGCTGTACCTCCCGTACCTGAGGCTGGTCCTTCAGAGACGGATTCCTGCTTTTCTGTAAAACCGACCGCTCCACCTTCTATGCCTGTCGTTTCTTTGTAGAATGGAGGTGCGGAACGTATTGGTCGTTTGCTATTTCTTGAGATCGACCCAGTATTTTTTTTTTTTCATTTTGACGATAGCTGTTTATCTACTTTACTTACATCTTGTACTAATAATGTCTTGACTGTTTTCTTAGGATCTAGTTCGAAGGATGTTGTTGTACTAAGCTCTGCGTGTGTATGTCTACCCGTAGCTTTCTTTTGAATTACAGATTGTAGTACTATGAGATGAATGAACAGGTTGTCTTTCTTTTCTTCCTAATAATACGTTCATATGATAGACTTATATCACGTGATTTTGAATTGGACGTTTGTTGTTTCAACTGAAAGTGTCCATCCACCAACAACAGCACGAGCGGGAGTGCCTTATTCCTTCGAGCGCTACTACCGTGAAGGATGTCTATCCTCCCGCATGTAGCTCATTGAGCATCAACTGTCCGGAGACGCTGAAAATACCTGTGCCCATCTTTCTCCAGAATGAAGCATGTAGAAACGAGCTAAATCGGTTTGTCGGTCAGAGCGGGAAGCCAGGTTTCGATGATAAATATGATCAGAAGATACGTGTTGTCTTTCGACGAGTACCTGTGTGCAGCAAGAGGTGAACGATTCATCTCATTAATCCATAGACTATGGGGGAAGCTGAATGTACATAGGCAACGGCCATCGTCGCGCGTAGACGACACATCTAGACGCATCGTACCGGGCCTTAATGTAGATATATGTGGACTCCTCTCAAGAGCTTAGCACCGAATTTCTACCAAACAACTTCAAAGAAGACTGCCTCTTTTCCTTCCGGAGCTCCAGTGTCGATGTTGCCACCCGGCGTCTCAGAAGTAATTGATCCAAGTGAGCAGTATGTTCTCGATCCGATTTTAAAAACTAACTTCAATAACAGACTTCGACGTGACGAGAAGTTTGATACCTGGAGACACAAGGTAGTGCGAATAAGCAACAAGAATTCTGACGCGGAGGGCGCGCAGTTTGGCGTATTTCATTTGAAGCTCCGCTTCGAAGACGACGATGAAAGAATTTTGCGTTTGCATTCCCGACGTTCAATCAAAGCTAGGGTGTGACTAGGACTGCAATTTGGGTGCTGATCTATCAGCCATCAGTTTCTCTATGACGAGCTGGTTCCAGCGTAATTACACAGTGGGTCAGCGCAAGACACGAAGAATAGCAATCATAGGTGTATCTACCCCACCATCTGTCACTTCTTCCCGTACAGGGATGGACCTTTTCGAAGTGCGAAACATTCTGTATCCGAGTACCTGCCACTCAAGCTGACCTTTGGGACGAATCCGGGGTGCTCCTTCTGATCAATCTTAGAAAGCCAGGGACGGACCAGGATACTCATAAGCACCTCCTAGCCAAGCAACCACATAACCTCTCGAAAGAAGATAAGGGCACGCAAAATGTGCTCGCAATCTTCCTCGTCATCATCACCGTGACGTTCGCATCCTCAACTTGCCATAGCATTCGACTTAATCATGACTATACTCTCTTCTGGCAATCAAGAATCTAAAAGAGCCCTTATTGCGGATTCCTGGCCAATTTTCACGTCACTTCCAGGGAGGGGGGTTGAACTATTGGAAGAACAAGAGATGAATAGGTTTGATATGAAAACATGGCCAAGTAGGAACAACTGTAGGAGTCAATTGAGTCTGTAGGCTTGAGCGGTTACTTCCCCCTCAGCAGCCCGGCCTCCGACTCCGAGGTCCTATCAATGATGCAGTTCTCCAATTTTTCAAGAGCTGTCTTAGATTTCCGGTTACACCTTACTATGACATATCTTTCTCTGTCAGAAAAGAGATCTGCAGAAACGATAGGTTCAAATGTCGCTGAATAAGGTCTGCCTTTCTTTGCACATTCCGTCCCCGGAACTTATCTATCCTCTATCACAGTAACAACTGATGAGTTTCCGGACGCTTTTGACATAGTCCACTGTGCTTGGGGCTTTCCGAGCTCCGACGAAGCTGCCAATAAAGATTACGGTTTACCGGGTTGCGTGATGACGAGCTCAAATGCAAGCCCTTCCATCGCACTTCCTCAGTACAGCCACAAGTATGCAATTCAGTCCACCGCATTACCTGAATTGCCACTCAAGGATTTGTCGCGGACGAGAGATTCTTCCCTTGCACTTTTCCGAATGTCGCTTCTCCGGCTGGAACTTGCGGGCCTCCTCTCGATGTTCCGTCTTCCATAAGTGCAACTTTTCCCGCAGATCCGTTCCGTTGATCTTAGGCCAAGGGCATGTCATGCACGGCGACACCCGCAAAACCCGCAAGCCCCGCAAGGGGTATATTCCGCATTCCGAACGTGCTCGGGACAACATAAACAGGAAGTCTTGAATTGAACTGACTTGCGGACTGCAGATACTAGCGATATTGAGCGTCTATCATGCGCTCTAATAATGAAGCAGGAGAGGTGAAATTTACGGATTCTTGGACTGCTACATAAAATTCCGATAAACGAAGGACATGTCCAATCTCAACGATCATCGTGGGAGCCGCGAAGCACGAACGTCCTGCTTGGCCGAATGCAAAGTGAATTGCCCGGAGCGCGCCAAAGTACGCATACAATCAAGTTTTGGTAACATATACATGTTTTATAGGGAAGGGATGAGGATGAGGAAGGATATAGGAACTCTTGGCCAACAGAACCACTCTTTCTGTGCCTTGAAATTTGGCCTAAAAAACGTCGGATTGCATGAACGGGGGAATTCGGAAGAGCGAAACGCTTGGATTTGCTGAATGCGAAGAGGACATTGGGTTCAAATGTTCAGCGATAGGATGGAAGATGGTAAATCTTCTTTATTTCCGGGGTCAAGTAGCGGAAATAGTGTTTGGCCGGATCGGGCGCCCGGCCCAGCGGTACCGGTAGGAGAAAAGATAGGGATCAAATTCTCAGATTTTGCACATATTGGCGCTTCTGCTGAACATATTCCTGTGAATATTATTCATGTAAAGGCTGCGTCGTGTCTACAGTGCAGCGGCAAAAGGCAGTCTTCTATCTCCCCTTCTCTGACGCGTTTATAGGTATCTTCACACTCTCCCGAGGAAGAGGACGGACGTTTTGTGGAAAGGCCGATCCTAATCGGAAAGAGTCACAAATAGAAAGCTGCTTTGAAGAGCCGAAATGCCGAGTGTTAAGTTCCGTATTCTTTGCTGTTGAGCCCATAAATATTAACGAAGAATGATTATATAGATGTCCCGGATATGATGGTGATCGGGTGGTGCGGGGAGGCATGATAAGAGACAACCGACATCTGTGGGGATGCGGGGAGCCAAGCGCAAAAGAACAGTCATGTTGCGAATGGCCATCAGAATATCATAAACTTTCGGAAGAGCACGTGCGCGGATATGCACCTGGTTCTCCATCCCAGGGGCGGGCTATTGCATATAGAATGCCCACAGGAATCCGCGCTAACTAATCTATTGTAAGCCCTTGGCTGGTATAAATACATGGCCAGGTGGGCTTGTTCACATCCAACGTCTTCCCGAACGTTCTCGTAGGACAGACGTCCCTCTGCCTCGTCCCCCTCATCCTCTCTCGACCACTCGTCCGCTGTCAAAGCAAACGAACGCAGCCGAGTCGAGTCGCTTGAGCGGCAATGGCACCGTACTTCATCCGCAACCTTATCCCTCGCAAGGAGAAGAACGAGGACGAGCATGAACTCACCCTCCTTCAAGCTCTTGCCACCCTCACTCCCGTCCAGGTACTTCAAGTCTTCTGTGGTTGGTTCGCCTGGACGTGCGATGCTATCGATTTTTTCAGCGTATCTCTGAGCGTTACCGACCTCGAGAAACTGTTTAACAAATCGACCCATGACATCGTGAGTTACCATCCCAATGCCATCAGTGGAGTACCCATCATGTGAACAAACGTAACTGAAATGTAATTTGATGAAAAATAAATAGACGACGAGTATCACGCTTACACTTTTGTTCCGCCCTGTCGGGGCTGCTGTTTTCGGTATCCTCTCTGATCGATACGGCCGTCGATGGCCTCTCGTAGTCAATCTCATGCTACTGTCTGGTTTCCAGATCGGCTCTGGTTTCGTACAGACATTCCAGCAGTTCCTCGCGCTTCGTTCTTTGTTCGGTAAGTGTCTGAAAATACGCAACTTTAATGAATGACGCACGAAAATAGATTAATCAATTGATAGGTATTTGCATGGGTGGCATATGGGGACTTGCCGCTGCAACAGCACTTGAGAATCTACCAGTCGAGACTCGTGGTTTCATTTCTGGTATCCTTCAGCAAGGTTATGCGGTTGGCTACCTAATCGCTGCTGTTATCGATCTCGAACTCGTCCCAGAGGTGGAGGCTGGTTGGCGTGCGCTTTTCTGGACAGCAGCAGGCATCTCTGCAGCCGCAGCCGTCGTACGCGCCATCACTCCTGAATCTGAGTTCTTCTTACGGGCAAAAGCCGCACGAGGCTCAGCGGATACGAAGAATAAAACGCGAGTATTCTTGCACGAAACTAAAGTGATGCTCCAACGTCACTGGATGCTCTGTATTTACGCTGTGTTGCTTATGGCTGGCTTCAACTTTCTGTCTCATGGAAGTCAAGATCTCTATCCGACGTACCTCAAGGTCACCAAGGGCTTCACAGACAACAGGGCCACTGTAGCGACTATCATTGGCAATGTCGGTGCAGTCGTCGGCGGTGCTGTCGCCGGATATGCCAGTCAGCATATCGGTCGACGTCTGGCAATACTCGTTAGCGTCCTGCTTGTCGGGGCTTTCATTCCGCTATGGATCTTACCGGATAATTTCAGCGGACTTTCTGCAGGAGCATTCTGCTTGCAACTCGGTGTACAGGGTGCTTGGGGTGTCATCCCGATCTTCCTTTCTGAGATATCGCCGCCTGCATTTCGTGGAACCTTCCCCGGTGTTGCGTACCAAATCGGTAATATGATCTCTGCTGCATCCGCACAGATCGAAACCAGTATATATTTGTTTTCACTACGATAATTACGGATACTAATCTCATAATTTTGTAGCCGGTGGCAATAATATGCGGACTACAGTTATTGTCGATGGTGTGCTGACGGACGTACCGGACTACGCAAAGGTGCAGGGCATCTTCATCGGTGTTATCGCTGCCTTCGTCTTCTGCATTACTCTCGTCGGTCCGGAGCAGCACGGTGCACACTTTGAGCGCGCAAAGGCGGCGTTCGAGGAGGGCGCTGGCGAGGACCAGGAACGCTTTGAGGACGGGCGCGAGGTCGAAGATAAGGATGGCGTGACGGAGATTAGGCGCGAGAAATCGAAAGACTCGAGCGTAAGGGACTCAATCAGGGAGGCGAAAGAGAAGGTTTGAGGAAAACGGATGAATTACATATTCTGGATCATCCTCTGGAATATCTTTCCTTCCGTTCTTTACCCACGGTCACGATCTGACATGTCTACATGCTACTTACCTTTTCTTACTCATTTTTATCTCATGCCTTTTTTACGACAAAAATAACTGTAGTGCTAAATCGTACTTGTGTTCTTTTTCTTGATATCATTTTGAAACAACGGAGCGATCGAGCACTATGACTCGAAAGCTGTAGTTGTTTGTTTGTCCCAATCATTTTTGTAACAAATAAACAAGAAAGTGAAAAGCAAGATACTATATATTGCATACACACAGGAAATGTCCTCGCGAGCTCGACTCGTAGCAACGTTAGAATACACCAGTCTCACTGTCATAAAGCAGACGAAGCAGAGACGCCAAGAGACGATCGTCGCGGCACCGACAGGGACCCACAAACTCCTGCAAATCCGTCACCCATGTATACCAAGACATTGATCCTATTCGTCTGCGGTTGAGCATGATTCCCGTTCGTCGATCACCCACGCATCTCCGCAGTATCTCCACCCACGCGCCGAGGAGCGTCAAGGAGCTTGAACTGTGACTTGGCCGTTGGCATAACTATAAATAAAATCAGCGGAGTCTACTTCCGCGTCCAGAGAGATGTGATCAACAAAGAGTGAATGCGAGATACAGGCGCGAGGGGAAGAAAGTGAGTGGATCTGGGGACATGGACTATGACAGGAAAGTAGAGCTCTTCAATCGAGCGCCTTCGCGACGAGCTCGAGGATCTCCTTCGTCTTCTTCCCGAAGTTTGCTGGGTCCTTCGCAATTGACTGCCAGACAGGACCATGATGCGGTTCTGCGGCGACGCATCGATTGATTACTTCTAGCTGGTGTTCCTATTCGTGCAAGTAGAAAATAAGCATACCACATGCGACAGCGAAAGAAAAATAGAATACGCACAGCAGTCCCATGCTCCCGTTCGAAACGTAACCACCATGCCCAACAATCTCCTCGATCCGGGTCCGTGGCACAAGCGCGCGCGAACCACTGCCTCGCTTTCTCCACCTTCCTCTCCGCCCAGAACAATCGTGCAACTGCGCAGATAACCTGTGCATCTCCTGAGCATTTTCTCAACGCATCTGCGGAACGCGTCTTTCGGGTCGGACGGGGCTCCGCCCAGATCGCCATCGCCCATAATGTTCCCGACGCAGGGCACTCTTGCAGTCCACGAGCCAATACTGCCTTCGCCTGCTGTGGAGCCCCAGCTCGTTCCTCAACGCCGATAGCTTCCGCCCAAAGTGCATCACTCCCTGGATTGATAAGACGTGCCTTATCGAGCAGAGCACGCGCCTTGATGCTCTTCCCATCTGCCTCTTCTAATCTACTTGCAAGGATCCATAGCGTCACTTCTTTTGGACACGCTTTTAGGCCAGCAGCAAAGGACGCGCGAGCAGCAGCATAGTTTTTGTTGGTCTGGTGAATTTGGCCCTGGATCATATATAACTTCGCGAATTTCGGGTACTTCTTCAGAGCTTGAACGAGTATGGATAGCGCTGTGTCGATTTGTCCCTGTTGTCTCTCAAAGACGGCAGCCTTCATCCAGATCTATGAATATTATCAGCAAACTCTTTCTGCAATTAATGAACATATACACTTACCCTCTCGGTATCCGCCACCGTCCTGGCGCGATTCAGCAATTCGCGAGCCACTGCGTACTCACCATTCTCTGCCTCAAGCTTGACAGCAGCAAGCCAAATCTTCTCGCTATCTGGATTGGCGACGAAAGCCTTCTCGAGAACCTCGCGAGCACCAGGAACATCATCCGCAAGCCATTTCTCCTTCGCAGACATAAGCCACAAGTCCTCGGCTTGTGGACAGTGATGTACTGCCCGAGCCAGAACAGCATCCAATGACTCCCTAAAGTAGTAGTTAGGACAAACAACTTACTGTAGCAGATAACTACAATGACTGACCGAGTTCCATGAGCCTTTTCGAGTGCGGCAGCCTTCTCCCACAGCATTCGTCGGTCGGGGAATACTTTGAGCGCGTACGCAAGGATAGCTCTAGCAGTCCCAATCATGCCTCTTTCTTCCGCACTCTCCGCATCACCAACCCAAGTGTCAAGACGGTCTGCCTCCTCGACTTCCATGCCGACCGTCGCTTTGATGATAGCTTCGCACGTGCGAGGCGAACCTTCACTCTCGCAACGCTCCGCCTCCTTCAGCCACTGCTCACGAGTGAGTAGTACCTGATGTCTGCGCAGCTCGCGAACACCTGCTTCAATCGTCTTATCGACCTGTTCGAGCTCCTTCGCACTCTGTGCCTCACTCTTCCCTTCCGCATGTGCCTCCTGTTCTAGCAGTCGACCTGCTGCTATCCAGATTTCGTGTGAAGTTGGAATAGCCTTGCGTGCTTTGTTGAGCACGGCTTTTGCTTTATCCGGCGTTTCTAATCGTGCAAGAGCTAGCCATAATTCCACGGATAACGGAATAACTTCTACTGCTCGAGCAAGAAGTACACGGGCGTCTGTGATTGATTCCTCGAGGTTGACTACTTCCTTCCAGAGTCTAACCGAATTCGGGATTTGTTCGAGGGCTATAACACAGGTAGTGAGCACCTTTCAATCCAACGTAGAAGTAGTCTTTTGACTTACCTTTCCGCAATACACGTTTCTTGGCTTTTGTCTCGTGCTCTAATGACGCAGCTTTCAGCCAGATTTTGACGCTTTGTGGGACGTGCTGCACAGCGTTGGCCAAAATGACTTTAGCATCTGGAGTATTCTGAAATAAAACACATAAATCAATAAGAACTAAAGCAATCAGAAGATGATGCATACATGCAATCTTGCCGCTTCTAACCAGATGTCTTCGCTCTTTGGACAATTCTCGCATCCGGCTTTGATGAGCTTACGCGCGGCGACCATCCGTCCTGCATGTTCTTCCACGCAAGCCGCGGCAATCCACCCAGGAGCATGCTTCGGGTTGGACTTCACGAGAGAATCAAACAGCATACGAGCACGCTTGATGTCTCCAATTTCGGCTTCTGTCTTGTGCACGACGCTAGCCAGATCGGTTAGGTAACCCTTTGGATCAACCGAGGTTGCTGTTCCAGCCACACTCGACGTGCCAGAAATTTGGTCAAGCTTGAGCGACAGGATCTTATCGCGAGCTTGTCCGATCTCCACGAAGTTGGTTAGAGTACCAGATTCTGCGGGAGTAACAAGACCACCCGTCTGAGCAAATATTGTCAGTAAATATGTTCCTTTGACAGAGTGCACACATATACATACCTCTTGTTGCATAGGGTCAAGAGCACTATCGTATTCCGTCTTAGCTCTATCGCCAACAAGCACACTATCAGGAACTACGAAGCTTCGCTCGTCTCTCTTCCTCTTCTTTCGAGTGAGGTTCCCCACTTCTGGCAAGTTCTCCCATTCTTCATCAGTCACAGAAGAAAGCCCTCTCTTCAAATCAGCAAACTGCTGTTGAATCTTTGGACGTTCAGCACGAAGCCTTGCAAGCTCCTCCGCCTCGCGTTTCTCCCTATATTTCAAAGAGAAAAACGAAGTAACATTAGACGGTTCTGCGGAAAGGAAAAGCTGAACTAACCAGGTGCACACACCTTCGAGCTCGCCGTCGGGCGTCCATGTTTTGGTCGACCATTTCATAGATTTGATCCGCTTCTTCATCATCTGCTTCGTATGTCATACCCGCAAATAAGCCCACTTCATTGTCTGGATCCTGGAATTGGTCCGGATCATATTCAGGTTCCTCGCCGCGCCTTGCTTGCGCCTCCCTGTTATGGGCGACGTCAGTGGCATATCACAAAGCATTAGACTTCGGCACTCACGCAATAGCTTCTGCAGACGGACCTTCCCTGGCTGGACCAATATCTGACCGGGTCGTAAAGCCAGATGCACCTCGGCCAAGACCAGCAACGTAGGATGCAGGCGCAGGCTGAGAAAGGAACGCCAATTTGTTCTGTCTGTTCGCCATATTAGATCGTTTTCAGGAGTCCTACAGAGAATCTATCCCTTCGTAAGAAGAACAACTGTCAGGCGTCTATGTAAAGACGATGGAAGTCGGTGCACAAGTAACTCTCGCCTTGTTCAAGTTGTTGGAGTTGTTGGCTGAATTGTGAAGTGCCTGTATAAAGAGAAGACTTCCCACGATTAAAGTGCACTTACAAATACTGTGAATCATGTGGTACTTCGAGCATTTATTATTAATATTTGAACACTCAAGATCAACAAGAAATAAAATACAAAGCAGAAGGAATATAGGATACTCGATACAAAGTCATTGAAAAAGAAAGGCACATCCGAAATCCTCATATCCATGTATACGCCTCACGTCTACGCTCTAGTATCATCGATCACCACCTACACCTATCTGTCGCAAGTAGGCACCATTGACACCTACAGGAATCGCGCCATAGGGTGAACCTAGGGTATTCGAAAATCCTCCCATACCCGGCCCTCCAGGGGTCGGGTGTGTCGAGGGTGCCCCGCCTAGGATACCCGGACCACCAAGACCCATCCCTTGCTGTCCGTTTGCTCCCTGCTGCGACTGATTCTGAGAGACGATGTTAGCTTGTTCTCGCGGTGGCGTTCGCTCGCGCTCTGCACTCGTTACCGCGCTACGTCCGTACTGAACAAGGCCGTGCACGGACTGAGCGTCGTACGTGCCGTTCGTCAGTTGCAAAGCTGTTTTGCCCAAGCCATACAACTTCCCATTATATTCGGCTTCGTCGAGAAGGTCTGTGGAGTACATTTGCCGCATTTTGAAGAAGACGTTTGCTGTCAGAAGGGAGTCCGAGCCGGCTTGGTGGACAGGTCCAATGCGTACGACCTATCGTGCTTTTGAATAACGAAGACGAAGATAATGAACAGAGTTGAAAAGAGTACATACATCTAGCGCCTTTGCTACATCCTGTAGTCCACCTCTCAGTTTACACGACCGCATCATGTACTTCACGTCGTACACCATTGGGAACCATAACGAGAATAGGTCGAAGAAATCTTCTTCAATGGTGGGCAGAGGAACACAAGACAATAGCTTGACGAGATATCCAAAGTCATAACCACTAGCAGAGATTCGGTCATAAGTTCATATGAACAACAGAACAGAGCTTACCTATGGAATGATATCCACCTAGTCTCGTCTGTCAGTACAAGTCCCGAAGTAATGAGCAACTCGGCGAAGTCATTGGGCTGTATCCCCTCCATAAGGTGACGCTGGAAGTTGATGCCAGACTCGCGCAGAAGCTCGATAGAGTCCGGGCTGAACATGTCCTCCAAGAGGTCGAAGTGGAAATTGAACTGCCACGTGCAAACCTCCTCAGGCTGGTTGCCTTCCGCATCGCTCAAGGTCAATCCGATTTGGATGATTTTGAGGAGGTCGACATTACATCGCATCGTCTGATAATGATAATCTGAAGAAGTTCGAAATGTTCCTATCGGTCGTGCCACGACACCAGGGAATTCTGTGTCCTATGCAACTAGGTGTAAGAAGACTTGATGCGAACAGTGCTGAAGGACACGAACCATGGCCACGTAAGGATATCGCTCAATGTGGTCTCTAATGACACGCATCTCCGCGTCGAGGTTGGATGCCCATACCTCACGTATTCGTGCCGCCATGCGGCTGATGTTGTATTCGAATTGAGCTAGCTACTGTTGTTTGTTTGTCTTTTGGTCGACGTCGTGGAAAGTTGTAAAGACGAGTACGGCGATCACCATGTAAGCATGCCCTTCTATGAAGAATATCCATATTAGGTATGCTTAGTCAAGTTGCATAAACCCAGCAATAATACGAATACAAATATTTTTAAGTCATGGCATGATATCTTCATTCAAAATAAAAGGGTACTACTACAAATACAAAACACCGTTAGAAAGCAAAGTGAGATGTGCTCGTAACCAAAAGTTCATGAGTGACATTCAGAAGTCCGTGTGATTTCGCAAATATCCAAGAATCGCGTTAAATAGGAGAAAAGATCATTATGCGAGGATAGCTATGCACAGCGTCAGGATTATTACTGTCGCAGATTGCATGGAAGGCATTTCTGCGGAAGCTGCGGAAACATTCGTGCTCGAACCAACTTGGGAAGGTAGCGCAGACGCTGACTCGGAACCGGAAGCAGAAGTTAAGGACGACTGACCCTCCAACGTTCCAATTGAAGCCATTGTCGTCATTGTTAATGTGATCAATGACCCCGCCGGAGTAGAAGAAGCGGCTCCAACTGGAGTTGTCGGCGTCGAAGCAGGTGAATCCTCCGTTTCGGTAGCAGATTCTACGCTAGACGTCCCATCTGACGCTGAAGCGGTATTTGATGGGGCAGAAGAAGTAGATGAACTCGTGGAGTTTGTAATAGTAAACTTGTCTGATATATTTCCGGAGTCTCCCATGACTTGAAAGAAGAATTCATTGACAAGGTGAAGTGTAAGGTTGACCATCAGATCACTCACGGGCTATAATATAATCCGTTCGTGGTTCGACGTCGGGAACAACAATGTCGATTTGACCACTTCTGATATCGAAGCCGGAAGCAAGGGGGCTATCTAAGATATTCATGAGTGTCAAATGAATGTTATCCGCTGAGAAGCATTTGAAGCTAACCAATCATGAGGTGTTCATTGCCACTCGAATCGTTAAGAAAACCAAGCACGACCGTGCCCTGCAGATTCGTAATCTGCTGAGGCAAGTCTGACGTGTCCCTAGACCCTAATCAGTCCGCCAGTCAATTCAAACCAGGGCGAGGTACTCACCAAAGGACCGTCTCCGCCTGGCCCACGACCCACACTGTTGAGGCATTTGGCGAGATCACAGGCGGATTAGCGACATCTCTTCGTCCGCCGCTCACCAAAACAAGCGGGCCAGCGACCACCAGCTGCACGAAACATGCTGCAGCAACGAGTAGGACACCTGTGAAAGGGGTCAAGCACGCGAGCATCCTGACTGTGAGCTGTTGGGAGTCGCTGAAAGATAGGGAAGGGCCAATAGCACCGTATTTATAGGTCCGGGAAATGATCGGCGTGTTCCCACAGATGTTAACCGTGCTCCGCTGAGAAGCTTCAATACGCGTTGCCGGCGCGCTTGCCTGCGAATCACAGCTTCGTCTCTTTAGCTCCTTTCATCATGTCCACTGGTAAACTTTATGGAGATCTGTTGCCAGTATGTATTTCATTTCTTATACACTATCGACGCTTAGACTGCTATAGGATCAAGTTGACCGGATTGCTGCCCTCTCAGACGCGCAGCTCGGCTTGCTCAGCGATGTGAGTTTGTAGTCCCAACATCTGAGAGATACATCCTTATTGCCAGATGGATAGATCAGGGAAATCTATAAAGAAAGATCCGCCTTAGAAAAGGAATACTCTACGAAATTGGCCGTCTTAGCGAAGAAAGCTGCGGACAGGAAGGCCAAGAGGATGGCATCTCTCGTACTCGGAGATGACCCGTCTGTTGCATGGGGCGAGGATACAATCCGCCTAAGGTACGTGGCACGCAAAATAAATGCCCGGACATTATTCTAATTCGGCCTAGTACTCTGGACAAGGCGTATGGCCAACTCGTTAATTCTTTGGACAGCACTGCGCAAGACCATTCTGCTCTTTCTGATAATCTCATCACGCAAGTTGCAGATGCGACGAAGACACTCGAGAAGAAGCATGAGGATATGAAAACGAAAGTGGGCTAGTCTATGTGTCGTTATTCCGATCGATACTGATAAGTGGCGCCAGCAACATGAGTTTTATCAAAAGCTCCTTTCTGAACGAGACAAGGTATATGCTGATCGACAGAAGGTGAGGCAAAGTCCGATGCTCTGGATCTGGAACAGTATCCTCACATATTTCTTCCGTCAGATGAAGCAGAAGGTTCGATCGATGGTATTCACGCATAGTACCTAGAACTAACTTGATACGGCATTGCAGTACGATGAGGAGTGCCTGGAAGTTGAATCCTTCCGACGCAAACAGGTAGGCCTCATTCATGCAGCAGGTGCTCCTCATTGAAGACGCGAGTTAAAGTGTAAGTATATCAGGACCGCTCTACTGACGATAGGCATGCGAGTCGTGCTGCGAAACAATTTGAGAATCAGATGATCGATATGCAGAATAGCAAGAAGTATGTGTCTTAATAGTTCTTGTTGAGCGAGCCGTTATTCTTATCATTTCCTCAGTGTCTTCTTAATATCAACCGCTGTTGCGAACAGAGTGAAAAATAGATTCTATTCTGAAGACCTGCCTCTCATCGAGAACGTACGTAGCTGTTATTGAATAGTGATGCACATTCCCTCATATTCTACCAGGATTTCCGTAAGGTCTGGTCGCGTATTACTTGTTCTCAGACCTGATTGTTCTTTCAGAGCGTCTGCAGGCGAATCTTATCACTGGTCTCACCTCTATCCTCCTTCAAGCACAGCAACTCCACACGTCACACCTCGACACATTGAAGAGCCGCGTAAACACTGCACGCGAGGCCTTGGAAGGGGTGAAACCGAGTCTAGACCAGGATCTGTATATCAACTACAATGCCCGTCCGTTCAGTATTCCGAATGACTGGGATTGGGAACCTTGTGCTGGACATTACGACACAGGTGCGATGGTGGTGGAGCCGGAATCGAAGGTCGTTCTCCAGAACAAGCTTTCGCGATGCAGGGAGAAGCTTGAAGAGATCAATGGCCTTGTTAACGCACAGAGTTCGCCAAACTCCCCACATCACCATGAACGGTTGAAATTGATTTTCGGATGCATTTGTAGGAAAAGACGCGGACAAGTTGTCTAATGTCCTTTCGACTTACATGAACGACCGTAATTTGGGTCCCGTTGACGATATAATGAATGTCAGTATAGACATGTCCTTTTCCAAGAGCTCTATCTGCTAACGAATCCATAAAGGACTATCTCGGCGTCCAATATCAACTGACTCTTCTCGAGTTCACAGCCACGATACTGAATGCCGAGATAGAGACCATCAGTGATGCCTTAGGAGGTCCGTTTTGAAACCATGTTGTTTCATTCCCGTCAAGCTAAGCTGCACAACAATCCAGGTGACGAAGGCTTACAAAGTCCGCACAGCTTCAAATCCACGTCTTTCTCCATTCCAACAGCATGCGGATATTGCAAGGTGCAGAGCACTACTTCTCCGTCTTGTAATTATTTAACGCGAGTGTAGTCATCAATTTGGGGTTTGACAAAACAAGGAAAGACTTGCAAGAGCTGCGGCTTGTGCGTACATGCGAAATGTGAACTGAAAGTGCCAGCCAACTGTGGTGGAGGCGGAGCACGCGCAGCTCGGACGTTGAGTACTAGACGTGGCGCTGACATCTCAAGGGCGGATTCTCGAGGCATGGGTTCTCCCTCTCCTTTACACGCATACATGAACTTAATTTTTCTGTTAGCATCGTCGATCTCGCAGACCTCGGTTTCTTCAAGTCAGAGTCCTTCATCCCTCTCCCGATCGCATGCTGTACCGGAAGAAACTTACCCTCAAGCTCGTGCACTCTACGACTTTACACCATCGTCTCCGTTCGAACTTAGCGTTACAGGTACGCATAAGTCAAGGGAATTTGAGTAATGCAAGATCTTTGACTTTTCCGACTTGTCACCAGGTGGTATGACCGTCAAAGTAGTGGAAGACGACGATGGGTCAGGCTGGGTGAAAGTAGCCGATACGAAGGGCAGAAGAGGCCTCATTCCTGCTTCATACATCGAAATTATCGAGGGTAATGTGGTGCCTCCTCCTGTCCCTGTTACAACCAAACCGAAGCAGCAAGGATCTGGGAAATATGGTAAGTTTTACCGCTGATACAATCAAATAAGTAATAAGCCCGTACTTTACTCGTTCAGTTCGAGGACTATACACATATGAAGCGACCGGGCCAGACGAAATCAACATTGAAGAAGGCGGGATGTACGAGTTGTCTTCTGGTGCGGGCGGCGGCCAGAACTACGCAGATGGATGGTGGGAAGGTCGGTAGCTTTATTGCGTGTCTGTTTCAAGTCGACTGACTCTATGTCACACTTGTAGGATATGACTCTACTGGTAAAAAGGGAATATTCCCTAGTAATTATGTGAGTCAGATTCCGTTTATAAACCCGTAACGTACGCTCACCGTCATGAAGGTCGAATTAGTATAATTGATCAATACATACAAATTTTACTTTACAACCTCCGTTTCGGCAATTGCCGTTATCACCAAGCTCCGATCAATCCGAAGCTCAAGTCCGGCGAGACAAGGATCTGAAGCTTAATAACAAGTTGTCTTACGGAGTCATCTACCAAAGAACGATCTTCTTGCGGACCTTCACTGGACATACTCAGAATGCCGTTGGACATAGAGGGGTGAGCCTCGCTTCTTTCAAACTCTCTCCCTCTTCACATAGTGAAACAAAATCTTCATCAAAAAAGTTTTCGCAAGGCTGGCTATCAAGCCATTGATCGGATATGTGATTTCTACTATAATCTCGAGAAACGCGGCCCCGCAGCTGATGTGGAGCCCGGGTACTTGCGGAAGGTTCTTCCTGGTTCGTGAACGAACATGGATATTCGGAGGCTCTTCTTACCAAGCGGCTAATGGACAAGTGATATGGGATTTTGATTTGCAGATCAAGCACCTGACCAGGGGGAAGATTTTCAGCTAATTGCTGATGACTATTTGAGTCTCATACAACCGGGTCAGTTAAGAAGGGAGTATTATGAATAATGTGGCAGTAATCTAAATAGGGTACAGGTCTGACAGTCTGGCAGCACCCGTCGTTCTTTGCGTATTTTCCAACAGCGGCAACTTTTGAAGGAACCTTGGGAGATCTATATGCAACTGCTATACCGAATCCAGGATTCAACGTGAGTCCATCGGATAGAACGATAATACGCGTTCTTGACGCGTCTGCTAGTGGGAATGTAGTCCAGCTTGTACGGAGTTGGAGGCGGTCGTGATGGACTGGTCCGCTAAGCTCTTTGGACTTGACGAAGCTTTTTATAATGAACGAGGAAGAGGTGGTGGAGTTATTCAGGTACGCATAATCTGTTTCAACTGCAGTAAGTCGGCGGGCTATTAATGATTGTTCAATATCCAGACGACAGCTTCAGACTCAGGACTCGTGGCTATCGTAGCTGCACGCTCAGCCTATACACGAGCGCATCCAGAAGTTGATATAAGCAAGCTGGTCATCTACACGACTACACAGACACATTCCTTGGGCAAAAAGGCTGCTCTGATCCTCGGTCTCCACGCGAGGGCGCTTGATGTGACTCTTGAGAATGCGTTTTCTCTGAGAGGAACCACATTGCAAGCCGCATTGGAAGAAGACATAAATGCGGGGCTCCATCCGTTTGCTTTGGGTAGAGTTTCTTATTTTATACTGCAAACATCTCAACTGATCGAACCGAATCCTGAAGTTGCGACAGTCGGAACGACTTCATCCGGCGCTGTTGATAATTTGGCTGAAATCTTTGAAGTCGGTGAGCGGTGTTCGCATTTTCTTCGTGTGATGCGTGTTCTGACGAAGAATGAGCAGCCAAGGGTTATCCATCATTATGGGTACATGTAGATGCTGCATGGGCAGGAGTGACACTTGCTTGTCCCGAATACCGAAGGACCTGCTACCTTGATCAAATCAATCAGTTCGCAGATTCATTTTGTGTGAACTTTCACAAGGTGAGCACTTATGATATTAATTATGGCCTACCTCGGTTACACGTTTCTCGCTTACAGTGGGGATTGGTCAACTTTGACTGTTCTGGTCTTTGGGTCAGAGACCGGAGGCACTTGATTGACGCTTTAGACATCACGCCAGAGTTCCTTCGGTCAAAGCACAGTGAAGAAGGTCAGTAATTTCAAGCACCGTAATATAGTAATATAGTAGTTGACGCCGAGCTACCTGCTAAGGAACGGTGATTGACTACCGGAATTGGCATTTGAGTCTCGGGCGCCGGTTCCGTTCTTTGAAGATATGGTTTGTGCTTCGCAGTTACGGTGTCCAAGGCTTCCAAGAGTACATCCGAAGGGTAAGTCGTCTTCCACTTCGGGATTATTTGATATTGTCATCTAATTGTGGTTGCACTGTCTTAGACCATCTCTCTGAATGATCACTTTGTTTCTCTTGTCCAAGCGTCGAGTGAACTGCTGCTCGTCACACCTCCATCCTTCGCTATCAGTGTCTTTCATATGGGTGCACCCGCGAACGCCGAGCACAAGCTTGCCACGCAGAACGGACTGACACAGGCTCTTCATAAGAGGTTGGGGGAACGCAGAGACATTGTTCTCACGAAAACTGTTCTGAATGATATCTTCTGTATCCGATTTGCCGTTGGTTCAGCTTGGACTGAAGAAAGACACATTGACGCCGCGTACACTATCATAATGAACGAAGCTCGTGCGGTCATTGTGGAAGATTTACCAGCTAAATAGGTGTAGCATTACCTAGTAGAGATTAACTTTAGCGATTGCATTTTCAAATGGCGGATCCAGGCTGTGATTGAACTGCCCTCTCCCTCGTAGTAGGAAATCAGACTGTCAGAAAATTGATAGCGAACTCCCGAGTGGGAAATTCGAGACCTAGACATCGGCACCTTCGCTGATGAACGCGGGAAGCTGCCAACTCAGGAACAAGTATAAATTTTGCCCTATTTAGGTCTTGACCCGCTACACCATTTTCTCCTCCTACAAACAAGACGACTATCGCGAGAATAAAAAAGCAGAAATCATACCCACATTGTGTATTGCTTATTTATGCGGAACATTGAAGCAAATTCTGACAGCTCTGGGCAAGGGTCGAGCTCGATCGCCTCCGTTCCACACTCTTCACAAAAACGTTGGTTAGGGAACGAGAGGTGAAGAGAGCCTGGCCCTATTGCAGAGCTGACTGCTTGAAGATGGGCGTACAATGAAAAGAGATGGAGTAACGGAAGGAATGAAGAATTAATTACCCGGAAATTGATTCCGCGGGTCGTTCTAGCTTGGGTCTTTACTCAACGCAGTTTTGTCATGATCCATCCTCTCAGGTCTGCAGAGCTCACCCAGGGTCTGTTTTGCCTCAACTCCATGATACAATACTTTGATCTGACGGACAATTCAGCCAGTTTTTTAAAAAACCAAGACGACTGCGGCTTACCTCCGGCTCGGAGACATTTCGCGATAATTTATATCGTTCATTGACTTCGAATCTCATCGACTAGCGTGGCCACCTACGTCCTCCCGTAGGCTGACCAGATCATCTTCAGATCCAACTCCTAAACGCTTTGCAGCATGAGCATGTGATACCAAGAAATACATATCGTGACGCCGTGGTATCTGATCAACGGACAGGCGCCCTGTAGACCCCGTTTTATTCAACGGACCCTTCACTAAGATGCCCTTAAATGCTAACTGCTGTTCGCCTCTGGCACTGTCAACAAAGATCACATTAAGGCTTTCATCTGTCAACCGCATCGAATGGATCCGAGCGGCCACCGTCACAGAGCCGAATGCCACGGAGCCTTCAACACTGCCAGTGATGGCGGAGACGATGATCAGCGCAGACCATTTAGGAGCAGACGTTGGGATGCGAGAAAGGAGGGGCCGAATGACCTGGGTAAAATGGCCGAACAGGAGCTCTCTTTATATCGTTATCGCTGACCATGACATTGGAAGGGTCAAGCGGAGACTAAATTTGCAGGATTGCGGTTTGATCGCTTGACGTCCAATGTCCTCACAGAAACGTGATGCTTGAGTGTCCGGAAACCTTCTCACATCCTTTCTGGGCGCCAGACCGGCCGGCAAGTGAATTTGTTTTAGCTGGCGGGGCCACAGTCATTGAACATCATCTTCGCCCTTCTCACCAATGCCTCCTTGTAGCTTCGACATGAATTGGCCACCGTATCGCGGCGTTTCTCTGGCTGCTTTGGCACCTCTGTCTCCAATCACCTTCCCTTGTCCTGGAATTAGAACTCTCAAACACTTCTAAGCTAATTTCGTACTTGGCTACATGCTAAGAAGACTTCTGGCCAATACCAAACTGATTGTGCTCTGGTTGGTTGGCGCTTGACTTTCAGCGTTGGTGTACTGATTCCGATTGCAAATGTTGCTTTCTGGAGTCAGCCACGTTGTAACTATGGCCGTTCTCTGCTTCATCGGGTCTCTGACCAGACCTGAAAGTGCCATGCTGAGATTCTCGACCTCTCAAGTTATTTCTGACCGAGGCCGCCGATATGGACGCGTGCCGACGGAGAGGCACTGATAGTGCACGATTAGACGAGAGATTCACAACGCAGGAGGAAGAACTGTGCGGAGCAGGAGAAGAGCGGCTCCTTTCTCTCATGGACCACATCTCAAAGCCTTTGAGATACGTAGCGTCCACGTATGGAAAGACTATCGTTCATTCCCTGGTGCCGTACAAAGCATAATTAGGTACTATTGCTCAAGCTGATCTGTTCATATTTTTGAATTGATGAGCTCACAGCATCGTCAGTTCGAATTCCTTTTGTCCATCTCATTTGTACAAAAACTCTCGTTCTTGACGCCCCTTTGAGGTCCTGAAGAGGCACAGAAGCCTGATTTCGTGTATTTATTAAACTTTCCCCACTGTCAGGTTCGAAAACTGATCAGGTAACTGAAATGGTTTTCTCTGGACTACTTCTTGAAGGTCAATCCACTCACAATGCTGGCAACAAAGGACTTTCGACGTAGTTCTGCAGGCAGTGGAGTTTGGCTGTGAACTGATGCCTGTGATTAATCTGATACCAGAAAGAGCTTCGCGGAGTCTTTATAATAAGGTGCTTTTAGATGTCTATGAAAGAAGCAAGAGAAAGGATATCTCCGGGTGTCGGATACTTGTAATGCCGCTACTTTGAATGGTATTCCCTCGGGACGAAGATACATTCGATTTCAAGGAATGGATGACTTTCTTCGGGCTTTCACATGAAGCATGTCGAACTATGGAATAGTTTTAATGCCTTTAGTTTGCAATCTTTATTATAGTACGCAAAAGCAACAGCGGTGAATTTGAGTATCTGACAGTAAATTGCCATGAAAACCTTATAAGACACATACAAGGAACTTAAGGTTCCGATTAGCATACATCCCTACCAAATGTCTTTTACTTCAGCCACAGGTCTGATGACAAGATGTATTCCTCCGTGTAGACCTTCAACAAAAGTGAAAAGATCAAGAATCGATGAAAACCGGACGAGATATTCGGTCTGTTATAGTTATGGCGGCTAATTTGGAGACCCCTCAACTGGTACTACATTCATCTAGGGCCTTCCTCTTCTTCTTGATAACAAAGGAAGTCAAATTTCCAAGATTGACATCGTCGAAGATCGACGGGGATCGGCGGAATCGGCGATGCTGTCCAAAAATAAACAGGAATAGCAATCAAGTTTTATGTAATCTTAATTAAACTACTCTGCTATTTTTCTTTGAGGTGTAGACCTACGTCGAGACATACAGCGTACATTGTACAAGTTTTACAGTTGCTGCAAAATTGACCGAGAATATCTATTTCCCTCAGTTTTATTGCCATTACGCGAATTTTGTCGACAGAAGAGCGGATTTTCGGACCTGACGGATGTGAAAGGACTTCTGCTAATAAATCGTATTCAATTCCTCGACGTAATGAGAACTTAATAGACCTGTCGGATATCGGTTGTTCTTTCAAAGATATTGCATCTTATGACCAGCAGAGAACACCCTCTCTACCACCGCAGTGAGGTAATGTAAGCAACTTGGCTCTCCTTTATCATGTAAACAAGAAATGGTGAAGACACGGGCTAACAAGAAGACGAGAAATACAGTTCGAGATTATCCGCGATTTATCGAAGGAGTCCTATACGCTGTTTGAGACCGCGGACATTGAGTGAACGGTGTATTTGGCGTTCATCGGGTACGGTTCGCACAACATATCGGAAGATGCCAAACATATGTATTTCTAATTCATTTCAATTCTACGGTATTGAACGGCTGCACAGCGGCGATACAAGCAAAAGTAATCTAGTACAAGCCGTTCCCGACGGAGACCAAGCATGTAAGGTAAATCAACAAAGGATACCTGTCAGCAAAACAAGGCAAAATGGTGTACAAATACAAAGCAATTTCGTTTATCTTCTGTGTCGGTGCACGTTATTATTCGGCCCCCGAGTCTATGAGTTGTCGGTCGATCGCATAGCGATGCATAAGGGGTTGGTATCCTACGACCGTCGAAAACAATATAAAAGCGCGGTATACCCAAAGGAGAAAGAACAAAAGCCCCAAAAGAAACCCAGGAAGGATTTATTTATAGGAATAGGAATAAAGGTAGTTTGAGCTTGTTCGCGAGTTATGGAGACCAGCTCTTCGACATGAAGTTCCAAGAGATTGAGATCACGCCAGTGCCGAGATCTGCAATTTGAGAGAAGACAGCTGGAGACATGTCTGATTGAATTTTGAAGTCAATCGGGCTTCTGTCAAAGAAAGTGAAGTGATGAATGCTTACCAAGGTCACCATCTGCGCAGCTCGGACAACTATCTCGGGTCTTGCCATACACGGTCTTGCCGTTTGCAGTGTTCGTGATCGCAATCCACTAACGGCGAAAGATAGAATCATCAAGATACATACATCGCAACCTGATGAGATGATGATCACCAACCTGGTTGCAGTTCCCACCGCTACCATACCTGCTTTTTGCAATAGCGACGACATCATCTGATGAAGAGTCCGTGTAGCCACAATTCCCGAGGCCGGGGTAGTACCAGGTGCCCTGAGGACGACAAAGAATTTTAGTTACTCAAAGAGCTGCTGGATTAGAAAATAATATTCACCCTGCCGGTATGAGTAACGCGCTTCTCAAAGCTCTCGGCAATGGTCCCGTTCTCTGGGAGGGGGGAAGCCAGGGTGAACAAGGTGAGCGCGAAGAACGCGACGAGGAAGGTGACGACGCGTAACATGGTGTTTGCTAGTAGTATAGAGAGTGTACAGAGTATATATGAATACAAGGATTGTCTAAACGCGTCGAAACAGCAGGGAGGCGCGGAGCAGGTTCGGCAAAGGACGAGGGGAACGAGGTGTCGAGGCTTTCATAGTGAAAATGCTACGCTCTTTATACTTTTTGATGAGATAATCTGTGAAGGTGGCCTCAGCGGCGTGGAAGCAAATGATCGGAGAGGGAAAGGATGGAGATGGTACCTAGAAGCAGGAAAAATTGCACGCAGAAAATGAAATGGGGGTTGCTGACGCGTGGCGTAATGTATCTGCCGTAAATGGAATCCATGAATAAAGTTCTCGCTTTCCTCCCTGCTTTTGGATCGTGTGAAAACGTGTGATGCACGTGCCCATTGGATGGGACAGACCGGCCGCAACACCCTCATCTTTTCTTTTCTCTTTGTATCCATCCCCCGCCGCATAAATTCCGTAAATCCAAGCTACCTGTTCATCAGTTCGCAGGGGACCCTCTGTTTCCGGTTCTGTGTCAAACACTTCTCACATTTTTAGGCGCTCCGCAGCCGTTCAAATGTATTTTGTTTCTCGCGAATATTTGATTTCTCAGGAGGACTGCGCGTTATTTGATTCCTTCTGCGCTCTCTCTGTTTTGCAAAGCCTCTTCACACTATTCCTGCGACGTTCCGGCGCCGGGGGTAAGAGCGAAAAGAGAGCGGATCTCCAATTTCTCTTCGAATCTCATGGAAAATATTGATGTGGGGTCGGGGTGTCTAGAGCCTGAATGTCTCCGAGCGGACCGTCCGTCCAAGACGATGGACGGCATGGTATAAAGCTTGGGTCTACGGGTAATTCTGGGCTCACCGCAATGGCGTCTTTTGCCGTACCTATTTTACTCTCGGTTCTTCCTCCTGGGTTGCGTCAGCCGTTGCCAAGCGGGACCAGATCTGTTGCGAGACAATCACCCCGAAAATGCATTACAAAGTCGTCCCTGAGAGCAATCCAACTCGCCATGCTTTCCTCAAGCGAGGCGCTCGGAGTTCTCATAATCCTCCGTGTCGTTCAACCAATCAGGCCGTGGTCCATGTGATGTCGAACTTACTCTCCTGATTTACGGAAGTTGCTCGCAGACAACAGGCTACCGGGCCTCAACTCTGTAATAAGTCGGCGTTTTACTTGTTTCGTCCCCGTTCCGGAAGTAGTATCGACCGCGTTCTACCCTCTAGGAACCTTTGATGCTCGAATGGGAGGAAAGAGATGCCATTCTTTCCGGAAAAGAATATTCTGCCGGGACAGAAACAACCCCATCGATGTCTTCTGGCCAGTGAAGAGCGTCTTTACAGCGCCTTCGGCCGAATGTTTAAAATCCACGATCCTCTGAGCCTTCCTTGCAAAAATCAGGGCATCGAGGACCCGACGTCCGACCTCCATGACGTCTTGAGCGCTAACAGAATTGAACAATCAAAGGCATCCAACCCTGGTACCCAGCGCGCACCCTGGAATTTCTTTCTCACCTCAAAAGCATCCCACATTAACCTGTTCTTGCACTAGCGCCAGAGTACACGTTGGGAAAATACGGCTTTGGATGTAACGACCACGTCAGGACCGGTCTCCCCGTGCAGATTCCATTCTGCAAACGGAACTTGACGCGTCGCGTCGCGGACTCGCGTTCGTCAAAAATTAAACGCGCTCTTTACTGGCTACGTACAATATACGTAATAGACTCCTCCGCTCGCAGCGAGGCGAATGCAAGGCTATGTATACGGTCTACTCAGTCATGGAGAATGCATATTCGGCACTTGCTATTGAGAAGCAACAACCGTCGATTCGCTCATGAATGAAAGAGTTCGTTGTCATATCAGTTGGGAAGTTAAATGGTGGAGAATGGCGCAAGCATTGCACATTTGGTCGTTCAAGAAACTTGCAACTGCCTGTGGGTGTTGTTTGAACCGAAATCAATATCTAGGACACGCTCTGGCCATGGGCCATGGCTCAAGTGAAAAATTCCCGTTTTGGTGGAATGAAATTACGAGAGGCACAGATACAAATACGTCGCAGACGCACGTTTCACGCACGAGGCTGTACTATTGATACATTGTCTGACAAAAAAAAACTTGTTGAGCCTCGCGGGAAAGGAACCTAGGGGGTACAGGTGATCGTCGCAATCGAAAAGAGAGGATGGTCGAAAGGGCATGTACCAGAATGAGCAGAAAGTGGTATTGTCACCGAATCGACAAGGGATGACATAAATAAGGATAAGGATAAGTGCAAAAAGGACTCTTCACTAGGAGGTCAAGCGCTGGTACGGTGTTCGAGTTCTTTGTCACCAAAGATGTCATTCAGAACAAATTTCATAGTAGGAAGAGATGGCTTCCTCCCAACCCGCAAGTCTTCCAGAATTTGCTTCTCAAGCGAATGGCTTCGTGACCAATTAATACTCTGACCGCAGTCAGAGCCACCACTCGCAGACAACTTGTGACCCTCTGGCGAGGTAGTTAAAATCGGTAATCTGTGCTTCGATGCAGTCGATGACGACGAAGATGACGCCTCCCTGCGCAGCTTCTCAAATTTCCGAGAAGTCGCCCTCTGCTTCGCAAGATCGGGCCTCGCAAGTGACAATCTATGCGCTAGCTCAGCTCTTGCTTCCTTCCTCCGGCGCTTCTCCTTATGTTTTCCTCGAAGCACTTCATGGGATGCGTGACGTTTTACAGTTTGCGCTGGGGCAGAGGACGAGGCCTGTGACCATTCACTATTTTCGTGATGCATGAGCTGAGTGGCCTCAGGTGTAGTTACTGATTCCGCAACATCGCTTTGCTGCGCGTCACTTGAAATATCCAAATTCGCACGTATGGCAGTAACAGTTGCAAAGTATGTCTTTCTCCTGCCTAGCTGGTCGGTGTCTCCAAGCTCTTTCTTTGACGACACTAACGGCCCATTGCTGTCGATAATGTCCAATGTACCTGAAAGTTTGGAGGAACTTTCGGGTAGACGGCAATGACGGGGTGGCGCAAAGGATGCTTTCGATGATGCGGGTATAGAAGCAGTCTGTAGACAATTTGTCTTCGAGTTCTTGCTAGGGCTGCCTTCACTGGCATCTTTCGGCGGATTTTTCGAAAGAGGGGGATTAAGATGACCACCAAAAAATAATTCAGCCACCATTCCCGAATTTTCCTCGTCACTCGAACTGTCAGCCTCATCCTCACTCTCCAGATACTGCGGCAGTGCCTTTTCGTGATTGGCATCTCTTTGAGCGCGCTCAACGAGCGCAGATATTCCTTTCGGCAAATATCCCATCAATCTCGAGATGAGTCCTCCTGCAGTAAAACAGCCATCGACCATGCCCTGTGTTGCTGTCCAAATACTCGCAAGTGTATCAAGCTGATCGGAGGCATATCCCCCTTCCAGATTCTTCAACGAAGAGTTCATGATTGTTGCATTAAACTCGAGATTCCTTATATCAGCCACGGACAGGTTTTCTGCCATTTCATCTTGGATGCGTAAGGCACCACCTTCTGCCAAGTACGGTCTAAACATGTTTGGCATGCATGCCCAGTCGAGGCCGCGAAGGCTAGGCTCTAGAAAGTTTGGCACGAGTCGCTTGGGTTTGAAGAGGCTGACAAAATTCTGAAGCTCTGGCAAGGATGAATGGCGATGTAAGGGAACGAGCTATGCCTCCAGTCGGTCATTATACCGGTAGATGAAGATCTATGTACTTACCAGTAAGCTCTGCCATTCGCCACGCTCTAGCTGGGTCTTTGTCTTTACGAGATAAAGCTCCCAGTTCTCCACGCTCATGTTGACAGGATTGATATAGACAACACAAGGATCCTCGTTGCGCACGAGATCGCAACGAGAGAACCGTTCACAAGCGTGAAAACGCGTAGACTTGATATCCTGTGTGATGAGCGTTCGGAGATAGCCATCACTGAGATTCGAGTAGACATCGTGCTTATACCTATCGACATGAATCTGTGGCAGGTCAAGAAATTGGGGGAGGGACCTGTTTTATAGAAGCTAGAACATACCTTAGACTGGAACGTGCGTGATACACCTTTCAGTATGTCTTCATATCCCCATGTCCAAGTGTTAATGAAGAAGCGCATGTGAGTGGGGTAAGCTTTCATCAATTCCATGAGACCATTAACTGCGTCCGCCTTTACTGGAAAAGTCAGTTGACGAGGGAATGCAATTGGATGAGTCAGACCTTAGAAGGTATGTTGTCCGTGTTGAGCATGCTAGCCGTATCGAGATAAATGGCTTCTAGAGTCTTCGGGAGTTCCTTATTTTCTACGCCCTCGATTTTAGAGATGTTGCGGTCAATATAACATTTTAAAAACGGATTCTTCATGATGCACCCAATAAAAATGGGTTCCGCACGAAAGTCGCCCGTATGCAGAATGTCCCCCTTCGATCCCTGGATTAGAAACCTTGAAACATAGTCAGCATAATGAAGCGCCCAAAGCATACTCCAGAAGCGCAACACACATGACAGAGCCTGGGCAATGATTGGCATCGATTAGAGTGACGGTCACCCATTCATTGTTTGAAATTTCGACCTTGGTGGGTACGTGCAGTGGCATGGCACGCTTCCGACCAATTCAATCTTTGTCTGATAAAGATTAGATACGAGACTTACAATCAGATCGAAGTCGTTGCGTCCGCGTTTATCCTGAGAAGGGTGAGATGAATATTTCAAGTGCTCAAAAGTTCGTTGCTTTTCGAAAACGTATTCCTCTTCTCGAAGAAACCGCGCTTGATATGTCTCGTGTCTCAGAAGCATTTCCTTCGCATCCCAAGAGCATATAATGATCGAACCGAATGATCTGGCATTCAGACCGATGATATGGTCAGAGTGCGTGTGAGTTAGCAGATGAAGCGCAGCCACGGTTAGACTCCCATCGCGAGGCACGGAGAACTCGTCGACACGGATCGGATACGGTTTGACGAACGAGTTATAGGGTGTTCCAGGAGGCATTTTCAGTACGAAGAGAACCAAAAACGACGGGTCATTATCAGCCTTTTCACCTTGCCACACTACACTGATGATGTGGTTTACTGTAAGGTGATCCCGGACCGGCTTCACATCCTTTAGGCACGTAAAGCATGTGACCGTGATTTTGTTCCGGTCCATCTTGGTCCGTCATGCAACACAACAAAGCCACATATAATATAATCCCGTTGCTCATCTACAATCATGATAGTCACGGTAAAACCAGGAGACTTGCATGAGGGGTTGAGATAAAGCTTCTGCGAGTCAAAATAGATCGGATGGACAATGCTTCAATTTCATATACGGCAAGACACGGCATGAACCTGTACGAATGCAAATGCATTCAAGTTGAATGGTACGTCTTCACAAAAATTGCCAGTCGAGAGTTCAGTCACTTCACAGATGACGTGACGAAACAGAATATGCGGATTACAATAATATTCGGGTCTGGACAAGCCGCACGGAATCCCTTCCTCATAAAAGATCTCTGAAAGTTACCCTTGCCAGTTCCGGATGTCGCCTTTGACCAGCTAATATCAGATTTCAACATGAACCGTGGGTAGCGTCACAACTCATAGCTCAACCTGACAGATTTTCCGGATCTCCAATGACATTGCATAACTTGGGTTCTTACATATGTCTCGCAGAATGACTCCGCTCTGATAAGAAATATTCTTGAAATGGGCAGAGAGTAGTGTCTTGGACAAGAAGCCCAGTACCTTCTTCTCATACAAATTTCCTGCTGGACAGTTTGTCTTTCCTTTCATATGTATAGATTGGAAGTTGCTCTCACTAGATCGATCTATTCTCGGCGACATGCTGATTAATAATCTGGGAGAACGCCATGAAATCCGGTTCAAATTGAAGGATACGGAATTCGCCAGATCACTGAGCGACTCGTCAATCGTAGACAAAGCAGGCGATTCTTGGATGCTAGATCATGCCTTTCTGGACTTGATAGTCGGCTATGAATTGCTGTCTACAATAGGTGATGAGGATCGATGTAATCTTTTGTCTTTCAAGATTATCCGATGAATCTTACAAGCCCTGACAGCAAATTTCGTTACCTTCCGGTATGGACTGAACGGAATCACTGTTGATCGTTTGCCACTCTGATAGCACATACACCAGAAACAATTTTCTCATGGACACTGCTCTTCACTTTTCTGACCGGTTTATCTGCGAAAGCCGAAAGATGGAAAGTAAGGTTGTTCAAAGAAACGCGGACTTCCGGTCCGCTGAGGTCTGAATGCTGCCTTTTGTTTTGAAGCATAGGAAGGTACACGCTTAGTGACGCTGCCAAATTCGGATTTATCTTGTAAGTGTCGACCTTTCTGGTTGCGAGAAAGGTACAGGTTGATTTTTTCTACCAAAAGATGCAGCGAAAGGATATGTAAATATCAGCTCGGGGTTCGAGACCCTCCATGAGTCCAAGGCTGACTACTTGATCTGCTTAATGCAGCTTTTTAGGCTCGCTTCAAAAGCCGCCCTCCTAGCTCTGAAAGGAGCGGGTCTGCCCCGCTCAATGCGGCGCCAGTCCGAATCTTTTTGAAGTGATTGGTGATTATGAATGCGAGATCTACAATTATCGACGACTCATAAAGATTGTCCATTCAGAATGAGTCAGCAAAAGAACTTACCCAAGCTCTGTTCGAAGTTGAGCCGAGGGTCACAGAAAGACTGTCATTTGCAGGGCAAGTGAGCCATGTTCAAAAAAACTTTCAATGAATACGCCCAGATAAATTGCAGAACATACTTGGTACCGCAGCTCGAGTTCCTCTTCGCTGAGTTCCATACTTCCACCGAGACACTCCGTCACGCTGTACCCGGCCTCGTTGAGTTCGCCTGTGAACTCAAGGCTCACACCATTTAATGCCGACCCGCATTCGGCATGAATGCGCAAACAAGCAGTAAGTTCGTCGACTATTGCACCAAAGTGTCGGGTTTTCAGACCGGTGGAGGAGACGTGTGTACTGTGAGAGAAACGGATATTAATTATTTCTAATTGGATCAAAGTGGGAACGGGACATGAACACCCACTTTCCGTGCATAGCATCGCAGACCCACGCAACCGGGTGTCCGGACTTTTGCACAGCGGCGATGTGTCCTGCAAGATGCACCGATACCTTACTCGCCCCGTAACGTGTGATCAGGGTGACGCGACCACACTCTTTTTCAGGATTTACAACTATCGATTTAAGTTTGATCAATTTCAAATCAGAAGACGTTTTGGGCCTGTATGCAAGCACTTACTATCCAGGAGCCTAACAAGTTCTTCACCATGCATAGACGGGCCAACCTTAATTCCAATAGGATTTCGGATTCCCCGGAAATACTCCACGTGTGCACCGTCCAGCTGGCGCGTGCGATCACCAATCCAAACAAAGTGAGCGGAGGTGTTGTAGTATGCGTGTGGTACCCCGTCGGAGTTATTGCCCTTGATTGTGGTACCTTTTACTGTAGAGCGGAGGGATGAAGGCACGGGGAGTGCACGTGTCAGTGCCTCCTCGTAACCTAACATCAAACCTTCGTGACTGCAATTCGAGTAAGGAAATGGTCGAGTGATCAGTAGATTGCGAAAACTCGATACTACGTGTGATTACCTTGTGTAGAAGTCGACCTCACCAAGAGCACCTCGTCCACCACCTTGCTCGAATCCGAGAGCTTCGCGACCAGACGTTGCGCCTATCGTGTTGCTAAAATCGAGCGCATCTGCGAGACCTTCTGTAATCTGCTCGAACTCCTTACTACATACATCCAAGTAGTCAGCATATCTAAGTGTACTAGAAGAAGTGGCATAAAGAACATACCGTAAAGTTGGAGAGCGAACATATGCAAGAGACCAATCGCGTGGATGATGCCGCTGAAGGGATGCGAAGCCGGAGGTCAACAGCGAACGAACGCAATTCAGAGTTGCAGTCGAGTGGAAATAAGCGCTATTGAAGATTAAATCTTCAAATGGGATCAAAGAATGATGTATTCGGATACGCGTACCTCAGCAAGCGCTCTGGATCAGGAGTACGAGCGTCCGCATCCAAACTGAAAGATTACAAAGGTATTCACAAAGAAATTCTAAGTTAGATTAGTTCTCAATTACTGACCTGTTCACGTTGTCACCTCTATCGAGCGAGAATCGTTGATTTTTCGAGAATCATACATGATCAAATATAATACACACCTGAAGCTCAATACTTCCTTCCCATCTATAATTTCGGTTCCGCTACTTCTGGGCTTCGCATATTGGCCAGCAATTCGTCCTATTCGCACCTACAGCATCCTCTTCAATCTTGAGGACATCCTGATATCCAGGAAGACACGTACGACTGGCACACGAGCACCCCAAATGAGAATCAACGAGAATGTCAATATGAGGCCGAGCTTCGCTGATATATTTTCCTATGAACGATATATGCTCAATAATTAAGACATCAGGCAATGAAGGAACGCACATGTGTGCACGCGTCGAAACTCTCAGCGCAATCTCCTGCGTGCAGCAAGAAGGCTTCGTTACGCTGCACTGCAGCAAGTTGGAAGCGGAGACGCTCGATCTAATTCATCCAGAAGGAGAAGCCAACGTAAATATTCGTATAATTATTAACGATGATCGTTATTTTTGATATAAATGCGGGAACATAATACTGACTTCGCCAGGTGATACAAGAGGCGGAAGCTTTGCGATTTGACTCAAAACCCTGTCATAAACTTGTCAGTACCGTTTCGGATCAGCTCATGTTTTATACCGAAAGGACTATAGAGAGAGTCTCGACCTAAAATAGCTAACTTCTTGGAATGTTAAGAAAGGAAGGGTGTTCACCTTTGAAGATGGTCCTCATCAGGATAATTCACGCCCTATCGTCAATCCCGAGAATAATCACGCGCAAGAATCAATGGATTAAGGTATCAGAACATACCTGGGCAATCGGCTTATCCCTCCAAGACGACGGTGTCCAAGTTTCCGACATCATTTGATCTTCAATTTGTGCCTCGGGACTTCCTCAGAAGCGGAAATCACAGGCTGCGGCTGCGGCTGGGACTGCGAGTCAACCCTTCGGTCGTCAATGCAACCTTGAAGGTGTTGTCGAGATGAAGTCGGGACGACTCGGAGGAAAGGAAACAAATAAATATTCAAATCCAGATCAGTGCTTGTGACTCATCCAGAGTAGAAGAGTTGATCCCGTCCACAATGAAAAAATTCTCCGTTGTTTCAGCCGAGTCAGGTTCCTTTCCTATTTCTCCGATTCCGATCCCTCACGGAAAATTACTTTTAGGAGGCAAAATAAAGCAAAAATGAACTGCCTTTTGTTCCCGACACGCTCCTCGTCGAGGACTGGGGAAAAGGTTGTCAAGGTGATTCTTTTGGAACCGCAGTCGCGTCGTTGTATGAACGGAGCCGAAGAAAAGTCTCTGGTGATGGCGCGACATTGGTGTCTTTTGTCGATCTTGTCGATCTCTTTCTGAGCGGTTCAAAAACGTCACGTAAAAAGGTTTGGCTCAAGTACAAATTTTCCTTTATTTCATTTCGCAATACAATTGCGATCCCAGATGATTATTGTACACATGAATGAGAAAAGCACAACGACCGGAGCGCGCACAAATACAAAATGAATAAAAAAACAAAAGAAAAACAAAGATAACGTCGGAGAGCAGAGCAGAAAAGAATGCAGGGAAGAAAGGATACGCGACGTCAAGTCGTTAAGCTCGTGGACTTTCGTACGACATCAAGTCGTTTGATCCGTGGTGCCTGAGGGAGAGCCGGTCTTCCGACCACGGCCACGGCATTATAAGACAATAAGAGTGCTATAAATGAGGGCTATAATAAAGGGATAACCAATAGCAACCGAGGACGGTGAGATGCAAGGAAGGAAAAGGAACTCAGAACGACACGGCATGCGCAGCACGACGTCTGTGCATCTTCATAGAACGACGTGAAGGAACTTCAGAGGACGTGCCATTCGCTCTCGCTGCTGTAGTAGCACGACGACGGCGAAGTGAGCGTTTCTTTGAGCGGCAGCTGCCTGATCCCGTCGCGTTCACTGCAGAGCTCGTGTTTGTTGGAGAGGGGGAAGAAGACGGAGAGGCACCCGGGGTGTCCACTGCGGGAAGCGTCGTCGGAGCTGCGGATGGCGATGCATCGGAAGAAGCTGCAGGGATGGACGCTGAAGAAGTAACGGTCGAACTGGTGGATGACGAGGATCGAGTCGAAGAAGAGGAGCCATCAGACGAGCTAGAGCTCGAGGAACCTGAGGAGGAACCTGAACCGCTGATTGTCGCTACAGTCCCGCCCGGGAAGACATACGAATATCCAGAAGTGTAGAACTGTATGCGTGGATTAGATGATAAAATTGAGGTTTAAGATTCAAACTTACATCGCCCAAGATACCAGGATCAGCCTCACTGTATGCACCCGGGAAGTGGACGCTGCAAAATCATAAATACAAATCCAGACATGAAACGAAGAATGAGCGTACGTTTCGTTGGCCTCGCCATTATCGTTACCACCAACTGTGACCTGCAAGCAGCTCGGGTAATACTCTGTACCGCCTTCCGAGACTGAGTTCTGTAGGGAGATGATTTCGTGCCGCACAAGGTAGTTGCCCGCTTTGAGTCCATTAGGGATTGTGACGTTCGCAGGCGAGCCGTCAAGCAACTTTGCTTGTGCCCAAGTGCTCGAATCACCATCAGTAGACTCGCCTTGCTCATCAATCTTGAACCACTCGGTTGAGTCGTCCGGAGTAAAAGATGAGCAGTCATCGGAGCAAGCAGCCATATAGGTCATGATCGGACCTGTCAATTGACTAATGAGCACTCGTAGTCCGCGATACAAAGGCGTACGATACAAAGAGAGCATTGCAAAAGACGAAATTTTACATACCGACATTGTGGAACCAGTTCCCGCCAGACATTGTACCCCAGAAGAACTGGAGCTTACTTCCCGGGTTCGCGGAAGCGGAGCTTGATGCTTGGGCGGCGTCCAAGCCACAGATGATGTCGTCTGACGTTGGGTCCGTCACGGGATTGTTCGAGCTGACCTGTAGAAATAGCGAACAAAATCAGTCTTCATAGAGCAACGAAGGGCCGCGGAGGCTTTTTTGACGCACCTTGCGCATCGGAGAGTCGCTTGAGGCACTTGGACCATCCGCACCGGCATACTCAGTGCCGTCAACAGTGACACGAAGCGGATAACCGTGTGCCCTGGCACGCAAGCCAAGTGAAAGCAGAACGAACGCCGCAGAAAAGGAGGTGGAGAAATGCATCATACACTGTCCTGAAGTGGGAACAAAAGAGAGAAGCTGGGCCGACTCGGTAACAATCAGAAAAAAGGCTCTGCCTAGAGTGTGTGTCGCGAGCAACGATTGTGCAAGAAGAAAAGAAGGTGGGTGGCCGGCTTTTGAAAGAGAAAGGACAGTGAAGATGGTGGCAAGAGGCAAAGATTGATTTTATAGTGTTCTTCGAAGCGGAGCCAAATATATGCGAAATCTTTATAGCCGCGTGGTTCAAGACAAGCGCATACAGCCACATGCAATCCGCTGTCCTTCGGGCCCCGTCATCTCATCCATCAAAACGACCATCTTTTTTTCCCCCGCGAGGGCTCAAATGGCTCCTTACACGTGGATCGCAAATACGTTTTTCTTCAGGGAAATGAACAAATCATTGAGCCCTGGACTTTTTGATCAAGAGTGTAGCTGACATAAGCACTGATGTGATGATGTGCGTATGTAAGTGATCGACGGGCACAGCCGCAGCTTGCGTACTGCCAACTTGTCGGCATTCACTCACTTTACACGCATCTTCGTCATCAACGACCATGTTTCCGCTCTTTGACGGTGACGACAGGCGAAAACGAAAGATAAACCTCGGAGGTGCATCTGCTGCTGCTACGCATGATGATGTGCTACAGAATGTGAAAGCCATCCGAAATGAGCGCCTATTGCAGCGCCGCCAGGAAGAGGCAGCTATCGCGCTGCAAAGTCTTTGGCGAAGCTATGCGACGAGAAAGAGAGTTAGAGGAGAGCTTGCTAGCAGGTTTGATGCGGATCCGTCGGGAATCGAGGCTATGAGATGCCTCGTCTTGCTCAAAGATGATGAAGAAAGACTGGGTGTCTGGTCAGAACGTGTTGTGCGCGCGGGACAAGGCATGCATTTAGTAATCCAGCTCCTAAATAACGTTGCCTCACTGACGCCTCTAATAGCCGAACTTGCCACAGGATCTTCCCGAGATAGTTGGCTAACGCTCGTTTCTCATCTAGCTGTGCAGCTACTGCGATCTGTTGCACATAATCCGACGTGAGCTTTTCGTTCTTGCTGCCATCCTTTCTAGATTTTGATAATAATGGCATTCAAGTTCCCAATACGCTACGACTCATCTTCAGCTGCTCAACGCGCTTCTGGATGGGACCCTTGCACAGTCTCAGAAGATAATGCTTTACCTTTTGCATCGGAATTATTATTTCTTGCTGAAAAATGCGATCCAAAGTATAGTGAGTACATTCCTTGTTTCTCTAAGAAATTGATCTGATACTGTCGCTTCTAGCATATAGACGCAAAGAACACGACTCCCGCACTTCCTCTTATCATTCCCATTATCACTGCACCATTTAATTTGTTCTCCAGTGATTCGGAACCTTACTTAACTGCATATATTGATATGGCGCAGTATATCCTCACTATCCCACTTCTCCCGAACCGACTTCCCCTCCAAGGTCTTTCAATCTTTTCAGCGCGTCTTCCATTGAGTCAGATACATCTCCTCGAATCAAGCATCGATATGCTTTCTAGCTTTCCGGTACAAGATAGGATCCACCTTCTTGCGAACCTCGCTATGCTTATGCCTCCTCGATACAAGGCTCTGAAAACGGCGACGACACTAGACGCATATTTGAGACTCCTTACCGGTCTTCTATCGGATTTACCGGCTTATGCATTTGAAGCTCCTTCCTCCGATGTTTCACAAAGTTCTTGGTCCCACGGTGAAGACTCAGACGAGGAAACAGAGCCGGTAGCAGGACCATCCTCAGTCCCTCAGCAGGCGCAACCACCGAAGATCGAGGTCGATACGAGGACTCGTGCGCGCTTACGAACGCTAGCGTTGACCAAACATGTCAGTTCCCTGATCTCGACCTGTACGCCTTTCCCGTCGACACGACTATCGTTATACGCTTTCTTCATGGCTTTATATGCCACTTGGCCAGCTTCGCGTGCAGATATTCTCTCTGCCGTACTTGGCAGTGCGGGTGGAGGACTTGTGCGCGAGCTTTACCGCGGCTACGTTCGCGGCTCAACTCTGGGTCGGGAAGGCGATGATAGTGTTCCTGTGCTTACTGACGCTGCGCACGAAAAGGAATGGCTACCATTATTATTCTTGACGGATATCTATACTCAAGCGTTACTCACGATGGGTGACGATGAATTCTTTGCGTCGAGACTATCCGCTACGGCCGCATCATCGAAGTCAATACATCGCAATCCGTTGACGGTCGATGAGGTGATATCCTTCTCGCGTCAATTGATGAATATTGCCTTTGCTCTTTATTGGAACGAGTCGACGGTATCCGAGGGGAATGCACCCGGGATACCAATATCTTGGGAGGGTGTCAGAGACAAGATGACCAAACTTCTGCAAGCTATTCACGCACGAGAGTAAGCTAGTTCTGTTTGTTTGGAAGTCCAATCTCTGACTTGGAGTGTAGCTCGAGGAGACCGTTCACGCCCCCGAATCACTGGTTATGCTCTTCACGGATCGACATGAGTTCCTTCATTGAAGCGGCAATGTGAGTCTTCAACCTCCTTTCGGCATCTCACGTACTGATGAAGCAACAGCTCAGAAGACCAGTCACTCTCTTCCTCCGGTACCGCGTTCAGCTATCGTGGTGGACGTGCAGCCAACAGATGGCTTCTTGCTCACCTTTCACCCCGCCTTGGCATTCTCAACAACATCCCGTTTGCGATCCCATTCGAGACGCGCGTGGGAATATTCCGACAATTTGTCAGGAACGACATGATTGCGTTCGCTGGGAGCACATCTCGGTACGAGCGCGCCTCGTTGACTTCTCGAGCTCGTGTTTCTGTGAGACGAGGACACGTGGCCCAGGACGGATTCGATAAACTTGGAAACGTGAACTTGAAGGGTCTGATCGAAATTCAGTTCATCGATCAGTACGGAGAGGTTGAGTAAGTTAAGGTCGTACAACAAAATATGGTGGATGCTGATTGTCGACATTTTAATGTAGAGCGGGCATAGACGGTGGTGGTTTGTTCAAAGAATTCTTCACTTCACTGTGCAAAGAGGTTTTCGACACCGATCGGGGACTCTGGCTCGCGACGAAGCAGAACGAACTTTACCCTAATCCGCATTCATACGCGAAAGAATGTATGTTTCACAACAGGAGTGACCTGGATTCCTATTTTGCTGACATCACTCGGAAATACAGCGTATAACCTGGAATGGTACCGATTCATTGGTCGAATATTAGGGAAAGCTTTGTATGAAGGGATTCTGGTGGACGTAGCTTTTGCTGGATTCTTCCTTGCCAAGGTGAATTAGCATTCTTTCCTGCAGAAGATTTATTGATGCCAACTCCGAACCAGTGGTTGGGCAAGCAAAGTTATTTGGATGATCTTGCATCGCTCGATCCAGACCTTTACAACGGACTTCTATTCTTGAAAAACTACGACGGGGATCTAGAGGATCTCTCGCTAACTTTTGCGGTCACTGAGGAAGGTAAATTATAGCCGAACTTTTTCTCTCAAGATAAGTCTGATGTCGCCCTGAAATAGAATTTGGTACGGCTAGGACGATAAATCTGATCAAGAATGGGAGCAACACGCCTGTTTCGAAGGATAATCGTCTGCAATACATCTATTTAGTATGCCATTATCACCTCACGAAGAAAATCAAGCCGCAGAGCGAGGCTTTCTTCGAAGGCCTATCGGAGATGATCGACCCGAAGTGGATAAGGTATTTTCAGCTCCTTCACTCGTAGATTGCATTTGTTTCTTAATATTTCTGCTCGAAGGATGTTCAATCAACAAGAGATACAGATCCTCATTGGGGGAGTCAACTCCCCGATCGATCTCGATGATTTGCGACGCCATACTCACTACGGCGGATACAAAGATGATGACCCGATTATCGAAGCCTTCTGGAGAGTAAGTATAGTATCAATCTTTGTATCAAAAATTAAGGGGTCGCTTATGTTTCATCTCAATCCTTCAGGTCGTTAACTCATTTGACCACGAACAACGTAGAGCACTTCTTCGCTTTGCAACGAGCTGCAGCCGGCCCCCGTTATTGTATGCCTCCATTTTTTCTCGGTATCAGCTCTCTGATTCTCAATTGTTCTTGTGTGCTCACCTTATTGTCGTTGTGACTCAACTTGACTCGATCAAATAGAGGGTTCAAGGAGCTTCAACCCAATTTCTCCATCCGTCGTGCTGGTGAGGAACAGGACCGACTTCCGACGGCAAGTACATGTGTAAACTTACTAAAGGTAAGCCGTTCTCTTCAAAGCGCTTCTGTTGAAAAGCAATTAATTAATCACGGGGCCGCCTACGTAGTTACCTGCCTATAACGACGAGCGAACGATGAAAGCCAAGCTCTTGCAAGCCATCACTTCCGGCGCAGGGTTTGATCTGTCTTAGGCTATGTGCCGTTTCGTGAAATCGCTATGCGTAAAAGTTGAAAGTGTTGTATCGATAGATAGTTGTGCATGTACTCCAGAGCATAAGTCAAAATAGGTAACTTCAAGTTAGGCGTACAATACAGGCTCCACAGGACGACGATGCTCAGACGACTGGTATATTTTTATGCACTCGTCCGCAATTATTCTTCCCTTGAATGCTCGCTAAAATAATTTCGACCTTTTTTGCTGATCGACTTATTGACAAGTTCATTTCTACAACGTTACCTTGTACTTGGTCCGTAAATTCTAGATTGAGGGACAAAAGGACTATTCCGAGTCATCATGTTTCAGAGCGTGTATCCCTAAACATCAAGACTAAGAAAGTTGACAGAATCTCTTCCTTCAAGCGGGAGTAAGTTCGATTCTGAATTGTCCAATTTCAACCCTGCGTCAGAATATTCCAGTAGTATATAGAGGACTCGGTGCTTCAAAAGATGAAAAGTCCGGTCACGAGAACAAATGAGAGGCGGGAGAGTGTTCCGCTAGTAATGCCATCAAGGCTATCCAGGCTACAGAAGGGATGGGATTGATTTGGGGTGGCTGACAAGTAGAGCGAGGCAAAAACTTACAGTTGCTTTAAGAGGCTCAGGAAGTCAGGCATGAGACCATTGAGCTCATTCAAAAGACCAGCAAGCGCGGGATCGAGGCTGGACGTCGTTCCCGCTAAAAGACCAGGAAGCGTCGAGTCGACAATCTCGAGAAACTTGACGACGTCCTGGTAGAAGTTGAACAGACAACGCTGTGTTCATTCGCCGTACGTGTAATATCTCACTGCAATGATCCTTTCGGCTACAAGAGCGATTTCCGTGGTATTGACTGAATTGCTGAGCGAGCCGGTGCCAAAAACCAGGAGGGCGACGTGCGCGTCGCCGATTGACTTTACGACTTCCTGAACAAGTGCATCGATCTCGCCGAGAGTGGCATTCTTCTGACCAACGATACTCTCTGCGGACAATGATCAGATTAGTTCGCGGCACTACAAGTAAAAAGTACGGTTTTCTTACGGATCTCCGGCAAGAGTTCTTCAACGACCGACTCGACCGTCGAAAGGATTTCCTTACAGTAATAGAGTCCGTATTATCCCGGCCACCACTCTCTGTACGCTTAACGACCTCAAAACCTGCTAGTGCCGGGGAGACGAGCGTAACGGTTCCGAGAGTCAGGAAGAAAGCGAAGAAAGAGACGATGCGAGAGAAATGCATCGCGGGTTTCGAGTAAGTCAAGAAGGAAAGAAGAAGTCTTGGAATATGACTCGTAGCAGGTGGATATTGACAAGAGACAGTTCAGGACCTTCTGACTGTAGGTTTTCATGGTCCATGGCATAGGCTTTTATATTATCGTCGATTTCCATTCGTCACCCAATGGGGCATCTGGGCATCTCAGCAGTACACGCAAAATCCTGCGTCATTCAAAGTAGGATCCTTGTTGTCAAATGCAGACGACAGACCATCTGACCCGGGTCGTTCGAAGAACTCACCTATAAAAACAAAGAAAGGCCTTCTTGGCGGGGAAATAAGTCAAAAGCTCCAGCACCTGTTTGCCATCGACAAGCGAGGCGCATGGTAAGGTACCAAACAATATTGTGGTTCGACGAGGTGGAGCAAAAAGTTTGACGATTCCGCGGGCGTTCGAAGTGCATCGCTGCATAAATTGCTAGAAAACGAGATTATTAGGCACGAATCAGAACAGATCTGAGCTCCGTGGAGAATTTCTCCTCTGCATGCTCCAAGATGTTCAAAAAAATGCAGAAAATAGCTGTACAGATAGATTCGGATCTGATGGCCAGGTCGTAGCTGTGCAACAAGCAGAATCTGAGGAAAATGCACATAAGTGAAGGTCAGGAGGGAATACAAAGCTGGCTGGTAGTCACCCTTGAAGGTCCGAGACTGCCTGACCAGACCATGAGTTCTGGAACGCGTGATTTGACTTGCGATCTTTTCTCACTGTGCGTGGCTTTTAGACGTCTAAAGTGGCCGCTGCATGTCGAATACGTGCTTAATATTGATAAGGTGTAAGCAAGAAAGGTCCCAGTTGCAGAAGATCTGTTCCAATCCTGCTCAAAGACGATCCTCACCCACATTTATTCGCACCCTTAATGATTGAAGAGCATCACGGGAGCAGGTAGGACTGATACCCGATTGATTTTCTTGAGTTTAGGTATGGCCACTTTATGAAATTATGACGAAAGCGTCCAGTTGTTATAGTTGTCCTCCGCGTCATAACTCTTGCTGGATTTTACTTCCGAAGTCAACGGAGTTGAAGTAAGGTATCAGATAGAAACATTGCTGACAGAGAAATGGGTGGAGGCATGCGAACCGGTAAAGAGAACGGAGTGGATGGGAAGAACAAGTCTCAAAGTTGCGAAGCATCCATGGCTAGGTCAGTCCTCTCGGCCGATGGCCCTTATGGAAACGAGAATTTTTTTTTAAGTTGAAGAACGGTTGCTCTCAGACAGCTAGCGAAGGACATTGGTTCGGTATCTCGAAGATTTCTCATGCATGTCCGACAAAAATCCCCCTTCCATTCGTGCCGACGAAAATCTGCGAGTACACATTTGGATCCGCGGCAAGAACCATGTTGGATGCGGACGACAATGCCTTTTCTTCTGTCGGAAGTTTGGCCCAGTTCGCGCCAAGGTCGTCTGTCCTAAACAGTGAATTGACGCCACTGATAGTTGCTGCAATGTACAGCGCTACTGGTCCACCGCTTGTCTTTGGTTTTCCTACTGCGACACTCCATGCAGCGGTTGGCCCATTGAGCCCCCTGAAAGTCGTGCCAAAATCGGTCGAGTGCCAAACGCCATGATCTGTTGCCACGAAAATCTCGCCTGCTGTAAACGGACTTGCGGCTATTTGCGATGTACTTGTCGCACTGCCGAGCACATTGACACGCCTGAAGCTTACACCACCATTGTCGGAGACAAAGAAGTTCGGTCCAGTGGCTGCGTAGAAAACAGTGTTGTTCAGTTTATCGGAGGCGATAGTGATGGTGGACCCGCCCGGAAGGCCTGTCGATGTCGTGAATGCAGCACCATTCTTCGAGACGCTGACGCCTGAAAAGCCATTGGCTTGGGTCCAAAGAAGTGTATCACCATTTGCCGATATGGCGATTTTCCCTCCATATATGTTCTCGGAAGGAGATGGTGCTCCAGCGTATGGTGACCATGTTTCTCCGCCATCCGTAGATGTAGCTATGGACACAGAGGTCGAGCCGGATATACCGCTGACACGAACTATGTTCGAGACGTTTGCTCCAGCATGGTCGACTGCACTCGCAGTCTAAGGAAACGAAACACAGTAAGCGCGAGAACGAGTCAAATAGCTATTCCCAACTTACTCCGGCCCAAATTGGGTTAGTGAATGTGATTGGTGGTTTGGTCAAATCAGTATGCACAAAACCGCCAACATCCCCGACAACTGATATGAGCTTGGGTCCTGAAAGAGGAGCAGTCAGCCCTTGGACGGCCGTTTCTTCGACGCCGTCAGCTAGACTGGCGAGCGTAACGTTCTTCCGAGGATTGGCATCCCAATTCGTCAGGTCATGCCCACCATAAATGGTGAGACCTGTCCCGTATAGCCAGTGATCTGAATCAAATGGGTCAATGGCGAGTCCTTGGATGCCCCAACCGACAGTCTTCGTATCTCCGGTTTTGAACGTCGTGATCCAAGGTGCCTTTGAAACGTCGTAGTTGTAGTTTGGGTCGATGGCTAGCTGGTAATCTGGCGGCGGATAACCGAAGCTGAATATCTGAGTCCATGATATACCACCATCGGTCGAGCGCATGATGCTAAGATACAATACTGCCAGTCAGCATGCAAGTAAAACGAACTGAGTCCAAGAATCAAGCATACTTTACGTCAGGATACCATTCATTGAATGGCGCGAGCAGTAATGTTCCAGGTCTCTGCGGATCAACGGCCAGACCACTGTAGCCGTAGCTATTATCGGCAATTCCTTGAGCAGGCGTGACGTCCACCCAAGTCTTATTGGAAATGAAATATTTCATGACGTATCCTGCAGTTCCATCCCATGGTCCGATTCCATTTGCATATGGGAGGTAAAGAGCGTCTTCGGAAGGTGATAAGACGCCTGATCAAAAGGAAACAGATGTCAGTTGAGGCCTTCACGCACTCCACGTGAGGGACGAACCGTGATGAGGAATAAACTCATTCCTTTGGCCCTCTACGGCGGTCCAAGTCGCACCGGCATCCTCGGACACGAAGACGTTATCCGAACCCATATTTGCAACACCTGCAAAGATTCTATTGGATCCATTTGAGCCCGCAGAATTCTTGTCAAAAGTGATCCACGCAATTCCCATGAGATCGTTACCAATTCCGGACGTGTCAGACGGATCTTGTGCGTAGGTACCGACAGAGGGGAAGTTGGTCACCTGCGACCAGGTCTTACCAGAATCCGTGGATTTCCATAATCCGTGTCCTGAGCGTGCGCCAAAGTAGAGTATGTTATTCTGTAATAAATTCAATTTGGATGTCAGTTTGTACTTGATGTGGACAACTGTACAGCTCACATTGTTCGGATCTACAACAAGGCGTTCGCCAAGCCCCCGTCCAGGCATGTTCCCACCAAATTTGAACGGGAATTGAACAGCAGTGAATGAATCACCGCGGTCACGAGAGATCAAAATAGTTCCATTGTTAGGATCCCAAAAATTCGTATATAAGCCAGCAGCAATGTAGAGATTGTCAGGATCAACGGGGTCAGTAGCTAGAGCATCTATCCAGACAAGTCGCGTGAGAGCTATACTTCATACCGAACAAATAAGGTTAACTACCCGCTCCCCAGTAGCTCCAGTGAGCATCGTCTGCAAAGTCAAGCAGAGGTGTCCAGGAATCATCGGCATTCAGACGATATACGCCACCAATATCTGTCCTGTAATCACGAGGCTTATAAACTTGAAGACTGACAGGAGATATACGATTGGATAATCACCTAGCAAATGCAAGCCCCTTTGCACTAGGATTGAATATGATGTTGGGAACGAAGCCACCACCTCCACCAATCTTGACATTCTCCCATGTGTAGGGCTCTTGTGTTACAGCAGCACACGCAACGAGCGCAAGCGCGATAGCACTCGCGAGTTTCAGTTGCATAGACATGAAGAACGGAAGGCAAATCCTGCCTTTGGCCTACGCTCAATGGAAGTATGCTCCTTTTAACTCGTCTCTTGAGGCTTTGGTTACTAAATTTCGCTGGTGCCAGCGAGGCGCCAAGTGGCAAGGAGAGTCAGATTCCATAAGAATCATAAGTTAGCCTTCGAACACAGTCTAGTCTACAGTCGCCATCTAGGTCGTGGATGCTGTTTTATCCTGGCGGAAATATTGTCCAAAAATAGCAGTTGAAATGACTGCTGATCCCGAAGATTATGCGAGACACTGTGGCATGGGAATTCATCTAGGCGTTGTTGAAAAACGGTCGCGAGCAATATGGATACCGGTGATACAGATTTCTTTGTTCGTGAGCCACCCGCTTTAAAGGTAGCCAAATAAACTTTTTGCGAGACTTCTACACTGCCGGCTTACATACAGAGAACGAATGCGATTCGGCGGTACGACCTCGGATGCAAAGAAGCTGAGAATAGACTGTCGTGTTGTCCGGAGAAAAGTCTCGGGCTTCCTTTGTGGTGCCTTCGGAACCTTATAGATTGCAGAGTAAGCAGGATCTTTCCGAGTACTTTAATTATGGTTCCGAGACTGGAAATAACCTACAGATATGCGTATACAAGATTCGTGTTCGGTGACCGGACGTCTTCGTCGTATATAACTCGCCGGGCCATTACAGAGGAGGTTTCACGAACCCGTGACTGATTTTGTAGTACACAAGAGAAGAATCTTCAGTACAAACAGCGAGATAGATCGCAGGAGGATCGTTCAGGTCCTGGAAAGCATCTTTCACCCTTCATCTCAACTCATTGATTAGAGAAACACTACTGTAAAGGCGGAAAACGCACCAGTCCAGAGATAAACTTTCTGTCATGGAGCAAGGTACTACGTAATCAATAGTTTCCTGGGACTTAGGATGGGCGAACATATCGTCATTCGTCGTTCGACTGTCTAGCTTTAGCAAAGATCCTCACAACGTTTGGTCGTCGTCCGCGGAGAGCACCTCGAGAACAACTGGGTAAGTCGATGACGTCCAAGTCGGCCCAGTTTTGAACTGCGAAAATAGATGATAAATCCGACTATCTCCCTTCGCAGTAGAGCTCGAGATGAATAGCGCTCTTTCTTACCTAGTGACAAATCATTATATGTTGTGAATAAGCTGCCAGCAATTTTCGGGTATTTTCTAGCCAGTGTAGATATTGCGGCGAACTAGTTGTTCAGTTCTCTTGTTCGTGAGCTAAAATATGACCGAGACTGGACTCTGAATACCCACAGATGTGTGATTCTCCATCCAAGCAAATTGCAAGTATTCTAGCTTCTGAAAATGAGGGGAAGATGAGAGTGAAGATCGACATGCCGTGCGAATTTCAAGCAAAGATGAGTCATCGACAAATCTGAGTAGGGTTGCCAAAAGAGGAACAGACTTGCCAAGTTGCTAAATTGCTCAAAATCGAAAAGTTCTACAATCCTGTTCTCTCTTACATTAACATAGCTTACTCAGAGGAATCATTTGAGTATGATTCTCTGACGTCTTGGGGGGCAAACAGTTATACAGCTTATTTGTGCCGTCAGTGAGGATCGAAACTTAGGTTCATCGAGAAGTGGCTACTTCAGATTTATCATGGAGTGGCTTGGCCAACCTTGATAACTCATTGGATATATTCTGCAACTTTTACATCCAATTGTCCGAATTGTATTCAAAAGTACTGAATCGTGGAATCCGTCTTTCTTTTCTTCTTTTTCTCGACGTACGCGTGTAAATAATTATTAGACTGAGATCCATTAGACATTCGAGTCGCTCAAATACAACGCATTCCAAACCAATGTAAATAATGATTGAATAACAAAATTTTCTATGAACAAATCCAAAGACGCTCCAATACGCTTGTGACAAAAGACTACTCTTCGCCCTGAGATATCTGAAAGTGTATCGGCTGACTGGTCAGAGGAGATTCCGATTATTCACGCCACATCTCCATAAGTGTTCTTTCCGGGACGTCCTAAGGCTTTTCTGGCAGTGCGGTCAAAAACCATTCGCGCTTTTCTTTTTTCGCTATATGACTGGATACTGGAGGAACTGTTCGTTCGTAATAGCGTAAATTTGGGATTCTTGAACGCGCGACTGGCCCAGAACGGGGAACATGACACTAATCGGAACGTTCGAGACGATTTTAAGCTCTCTCAAGGAAAGTAGAGTACATCGGATTAATGAAAGAAATGCAACAAAGAGGAAAGAAAAGAGAGGTACAAAAATCAATCTTCATAGTGGAGCTAAAGGAAGGGAACAAGAATGACGACACGGAAGATGGAACGCCGTGTCGGTTAAAGGCGGTACAAGCATTTCCGCCATGCGGGTGTAAATATAGTACACGACAGGACAAAAGTATAAGATATCAGAAACTCGATAGCGCCTCTCCAGGTGTCAATTATAAAAAAAAGAGAGCTTCAAAGCACAGTCAGAGGAAGGTATGCAAGATAGACTTCGGATCTGAAAGCTAGACGAATATCAATACGATGACTGAACGGATGGTCAAATAATATTCGCGTACCGTCAAAGACACAATCAGAAATCCACTCGCAGACGTGCAGCTGCTTCCACGCGCGTTACTTCTTCTAAAAGCGCATCTCTACCTTCTTCCAGCCATTTGCAATATTCCACTGCACGCAATAGAACCCCACTCTTCCCCGCAGTCGGACGCCCCTTTCCTTTGGCACCGCTTCCCTTTGGTCGACCTCGTGTCGGCATGCCAGTACCAGGGGGTGCACCAGCAGGCGCTAGTAGAGTGGTAAGCTGGGCATAGCCGTCTCGAATCGCATTGCGTCGCTTTTGCTCGGACATGATGTGATTCATGCGCTTCTGTTTTTCATCGAGAAAAACCCGAGAGCGACCAGGTCCATTTGAGCTAGAAACCGAGGCTCTTCGAGCCGAGGCAGTAGATTCTGGACTCTTCGCGCTTGAAGATCTCCGTCGTTCCACCGGTGAATGTCGCGAGATTGGGAGCGCAGATACCTCGGTGCTCACCGACGAAGGGGAGCCCGATTCAGGATGGTTTAAGTTGCTTCCGGCGAGCTCAGGAAGCGCGGTAAAGAATGTGTCATTGGAAGGAAGAGGCGGAGGCATGATGTTCTGCTGAGCCAGCTTGCCAAGGACGTCAGTGTCGAAGTCCCAGTCGCTGAAGTGATCAAGGAAACCAAACAAGCCATCCGTCTCGGAGGCGGAGAAGAGCTCTGAAGACGGTGGAACGGCTGGAGGATCCGGAAACAAAGTAGGATCATATGCAAACTGGAAGTCAGTCATGATGGGCGACGGTGAACGAGCTTGGAGGAGAGGGAGACGAAGGGAGGGAGTGATTACAAGTTTCAGCAGATCCAGGTTTTACCGGCTACTCGGGTCCTCAGTGTCCGGTGATGGTGTATCATCATATCATACTTTCTTCTTTAGGTCAACCTTGTCACGACGTGACTGTTACGCTACGTAAGCGGTCAGAGTCTCACGCCTCGAAGTCTTTACTGTGTACACGTTCAATGGTTTTCAGTTCTCTTACTCCTGACTTCCACCCACTGGTTCTGCTGGTCTGTAAGCTCGAGCTTTCTTGACTCTTGAATCTCACATGCTCGCGTGCCAGACGATGGCACAGGACGTTAGACTAATGCAGTACTCAAACAATGTCACATCGATGGTCAACGACGGCGGGACGACCGCAACAGCTTCCACGGCGCGGTCTTCTGGCTCTGCTGAGGTGCCACCTGACAGTGTTTCTTCGCTTCGGGCTTTGGCCTTATCGACTCTGCGATCAAAGCGCCGTAAGGATACCACAAACGCCGCTGCTGTTCCTAGTCATTCTTTACCTGCACGCCCTCTCCCACCCGATATCGGCAACGTTTTTCTCGATTATGGAACTGAAGCCAAAGAAGAGCAAGACTCGCTTGTTTCGTCGACTCTATCAGTAGACCGCAAACCTGCCAACAGCTCAATATCGGAAGCTGCATTCGACGCAGAGGTGAAAGAGGAAGGGGAGATCAGTGATGAAGAATTCTGTGCTTCATCGATTGCTTCCTCAACCTCTCCTAAACATAGCGCAAAAGACGCCAATCACGGACTTAAAAGTCTCCCATCGACCAAAGCGACACATCTTGTCACGACGCCCATCAAAATTGAACCTCAGAAATCACCACCTTCTCCGAACGAACAACATTTAAGACAGTCGTCAGTGGCTCCTCAAGATCGTGGTATTTGGAACAGTTGGGTACCTTCCGAAGATCACGTCCGGCCGGGCCTCAAAAGTGAGTTTTTTTTTTTTTTTTCAATTGCTTTTTTCCTGTGGTTGATCTTTCCTACTTGTCAGTGAACATGGAGCAATTTAATCTTGCCAAAGAACTTATACTCGATCTTCTGGGCTGGGGCGTATCCCCAGAGTACCTCGTTGATTGTGGTTTGACTCGGGAAGCGGTTTTTTACACATTCATGGAACTCAACTTGAAACTGCCGCGGAACCTTGACGTCAGTGGTTTTCTGCCATCGTCTTCCCCTCCGGCGCCTACATCAAAGAATGATGGCCAAATATCGCCTTTAGATGCTCAGCGGGCTTCGTTGAGTCATCCACTTCCGGCGAAGCCTGCGACTCAAGCGCCTTCTATGACTTCGCTGACAACGACCGCTTCAATCTCCCAACAGGCTCATCCAAATGGACAGAACTTGAGTGACATGGAAGCTCGAAGGAGACTAGAGCTGCAAGCACGAAAGGCTGTTCTCGCTTCTCGTCGAAAGAAAGCCATGCCAAGCTCTGCTGAACCTTCGGTCCCTGCAACGTCGTCAGCAACACCCACTGTGCTGGATGGTTCTATTGTAGATGAGCCGGAGTCGATTGTCCCAACAACCGCCATAGATGATTTTTTGAAGAGCATGATAGAAACTACCTCGACATCATCACAATACTCCACTCCCGTTTCTGCCCACAAAGCGAGGACTCTTAGCGGCGGGGTACCTCTTGGTGTCTCTACTTCTACGAGTTCTACGGTACCTACACGGAGTCCTGTCACCTCGACATTCCCAGCTTCTACTCCGACGGATATGGATACCAAGCAAGATGCGATGGATGGTTTGTTGCAGGCCGATCCAGCGCCATCAAGGCCTGAGTCGTTCATCGACGGTATGATATCAATGGCTCCTGCATCGACTAGGAAGACAACGGTAATCTCAGGAGGATCCACCCCAGTACTTACTGCTCCCCAGGTTTCTGGTCGGCCTTCCCGTAATGCTATGCCGCCGACCGCCCCACGAGAGATGCGATCAAGAGATTCGTTCACTTCGAGTCCATCAAACGTGCAAGTCACCAACGGCAGACGTGGAACGAAACGTCCTGTTGCGATGGATTTCGTCGACGTTGAGCACGATTCGGCTTCTCAGCACGGTGCATCCATGTCAGCTCAACCACCTTCTGTGCGTCGAAAACTGGGAAGCTTCGCCGGTTTGGGATCACATGCGTCTAGGAGATGTGTGATTGACCTAAGCGACAGCGAGGGCGACGATGAACATGACGAGATTGTGACCGAAAAGCAACTTTCGCAAATCCAACAGGCACCCTCTTCGACATTGAACGCTTCCCGTGTTGCTGTGACGCCGACACCAGCTCCACGTCTCCCATCTGCCCGTCCTGCCAGCACTGCCGGATTGAGACCACCTCAGTCGGCTTCCCCAGCATTGTCACCAGAAGCGCTTGAAGACAAGGAGAGACAAATCAAGCAAATGAGGGAGATGATAGCTCGAAGAGAGCAAGAGCGATTGCGCAAGCTTGCGGAGGTGAGCTCACTTTGCCAATACTTCGTTTTGCTACTTGTGCTCGGGGGTTGGTTGGAGGTCGTTTTTGCATTGACTTTGTACGTGAACATTAGAAATCTCGGACACCGGCTGCAACACC